>VZTY01012154.1:16863-44391 GCA_013400935.1 Turnix velox | reverse complement strand
CTGGACCTGCTCCAACAGTTCAATGTCCTTCTTATGTTGAGAGCTCCTGAACTGGACACAGTAACTCCAGGTGGGGCCTCACCAGAGCCTAGTAGAGGGGCAAAATCCCCTGTCTTGGGCTGCTGGTCACACTCCTCTTGATGCAACCCAGGATTTGGTTGGTCTTCTGGGCTGCAAGTGCACACCAGGGGCTCATGTTGAGTTTGTCATCCACTGACACCCCCAAATCCTTCTCTTCAGAGCTGCACTCAAGCCACTCTCCACCCAGCCTGTGTCTGTGCTTGGGATTGCCCTGACCCATGTGCAGGACCTTGCACTTGGCCTTCTTGAACTTGCTGAGGTTGGCATGGGCCTACCTCTCAAGCCTGTCAAGGTCCCTCTGGATGTCATCCCCTCCTTCTACTGTATCAACTGCACCACACAGCTTGGTGTCATCTGCAAACCTTTATGTCTCTCTTCAATTACTGTCCTACAACTCAATGTGAGCCAACGCACTCTTCATGCAACCTGTCACTGTCCCAGTAGAGAGGAAAACTGAGGAGTAAGAGAAGAAAAGTGAGGAGCAAGAACAAAGCTAGTGATGATGTGAGATGCAGGGAGAGTGAGGGAACCAACATGCAATCAGTGGATTCTGGAGGAGGAGGAGAATGACTGCTGAGGCATCAGCAGACGATGCCAACACATGGAAAAATAAACAAACAAAAGTCTGCAGCAATAAAATGCCATGTGATTTTTTGTGGATTTATGTTTTTAACACTTTCTTAAATTATATCTTTAAGGTTAATATTTTATACCCTTCCAGAATATGGAAATGCAGCTGATCTTTTAAGCATACAAAAACAATGATGCCCAAAATCTGTTTAAATGTCTTTCTCACCACAGAGCCTTAACTCTGCTGTGTGTGAGCAGTACCCCAGGGCACTGAGATTAAGTGCTTGGTTAGAATTACACCCGACTGAGCTGGGAATTATATTCAAGATGCTTTTTTCTGGGCTTTTTTGTTGTGGAAATTCTACAGTTTACTACCTGGAGTGCTCTCTGCCCTCACTCACCTGTTCTTTTCAGGACAGCAGGAGGAAAGCTGTGTGGTTACTGTGCCTGGTGATAATATACTCTTGCTGACATGTGAATTTTCAGTCTTTTACATTCTGCAAAATGCTTCTGAGTATCTCAGTGCTAGGGGTCTCACAAGGGCATGATAATGTTGGAGTAAGAGTTGGGCTGATATATGATTAATTTGAAGTTGAAGCATGAAGTTTTCATCACCTGCCACCACTTTATGATGTGTAGCTGTGCTGTTTACAAGTCATGTTTTAAGTTCAGGGCATATATGTGTAAAAATTATGACTTAGATTGTGTTTTACAAGAGACATGGACCCTACTTGAAATACACAGCCCATAGCTTCCTCCTGAACGTATTATCACTGGGTCAGGAAAGATCAGAGTTTACTGCTAATCACATCACCCTCTTTATAGTCTGCTGGAAATCTTCTCTTAAATTACACTGATCAATCATGGTTAACACCAGGTCTGAAATGCAGGCAGCAGCTTAAAAGCAGCTTAATTTAATGGATGGTCTTTCCAGAGCCAAGCAGTTATTGATAACATAAGCCAGAGACTTTGAAATGTTCCAGGGTTTCATAACAAACTCTCTCCATGTTTAATCAAGGAAGTTGCTCACATAATGGGAAAAGTGCTGGCACCCTCCTGCATACATCTAACTGTTGAAGAAGCAGATGGTGATGCTAACTGGGAAGAATCAGGCTATAAATACTTTCAAGATAACAATATAAATGGAGATAATTATTCACAGTCTAAGGAGATGGTAGGGCTATTAAGGCAGCTAGCAAGCAGAAGGAAGAGTAAAAAACAGCATCTCCCTGATGCAAAATAAAATTACTCCCTCAATGCAGCCAGTTCCTATGACTCTTGGAGTGTCCTCTGTCAAGAAAGGAAGAGGTAGCATAAGTATGTAAAAATACAAGACATTAATGGTAGTCCATTGAAATCAGTGAAAAGTGAAAGACTCGCATGAAATTTGTAGGAGAAATCTGTGAAAACTCTCTGATTATTTTTTTTTTTAGGACAGTTACTTTGGCTAATGGAGTGCTTTTCTTTTTTGCCTTTTCTTTTTCCAAGATGCTGTTGTTATTCAAGCCAAAAAAACTCTTTTCTGAGCCTCATGCAGACGAGTTATTGTCTGAGAGAGCAGCACCGTGCACCCGGCTGCTAGGAGAGGTGGTGGGAGCACTTGCTGCTGCCTTGAGGTGGCATCACAGAGGGTTAAAAGGGAGCTGTTATTCATAAAGAAAATTACTTCCCTCCACCAGTCCTGAAATACTTCAGCTCTCACTTGAATTAATCCTTGCAAACATTGGAAACATAAAAGAATGTGTCCTGCAGCATAAACACTGCAGGCCCCACTGGCTACGACGAGGAGGCGTCAATGCCCAGCTAAAATTCTGCTCCCTTTAATCCTGAAATGCCTGTCTGGACCCCTGCAGAGACTCAGATTTCAGCTGAACCCTATGCATATTTCAACAGCAAAGCTTTTTTTCCCCTCCTTGGTCATAAAATAGTCTTTTGTGTCACTGCAATGGATGGCTTTGCCTGTATGCTCCCTGTTAAGCCTCCTTAATCCCTATATACAGGCAAACTGAGGCATCTACTCGTTTTTGGGTTTGTTTTTTTTTTTTCCTTTCTCACATAATCAAATAGTTGCATGCTCAGGGACAGCTTTAGACTTCATAGAAGAGCAATCTCTCAGGGAGCTGTTGTATTTCCAGAGTCACAGTGTCTCCCCAGCTTTTCCCAGCACACAGATTCAAGGGGTTCCACTTATCAGCTCTCCAGAAGAAGAGGAAGACAGCAAGAAAACCTGTAGATTTTTTGCTGCTTGGGATGCTGTTAACAGCAGGACATGGCTCCTGCTGTGGGATTTCAGCTTCATTGATTTGAATATCTCCAGTACAAAAGTATGTTTCAGTGCTTTTAACTATCCAAAAATTTCTCTGTGCTGCCCTAAAGATCCCACCAAAGGGGGATAATGAAAACAGTGTTGGTGTCTGGTTGGAAAGCATCATTATTTCATGCCAAAGCACAGTCTTTCTGCCACCCAAGTATCCTAATAATCCATGCTACCCATGGCAAAGACCCCATTTGTCCCTGTGCTGTGTGGTAAATCCCTATATATATGAGTGATGGAGCAGTGATAGCAAAACTGCACTTCCATAAAACCTGTGGATTCGGGGGTTTGGCTTGAGCTTAGATTTCCGGGGTCAAAAGCAAGCTGAAGCTTGCAAAGTCCTACTGGGTATTTATGTGTAAGATGTTGAAGAAGCTGAGGATTTCATGCTAGAACAGTGCTGAGGGTTTGCATGCTTTGGGGTGGCGTGTGAGGTGCTTTTTTATTGTCAGCCTAATTTTGTAGTGGAGTATGTAGGATGGGGGGGAGAAAATTACCCAAGTGCTACAGGGAATCAGCAGATGGTTCAGGTTTTAGCTGAGGCTCCAATATGCACAGGGATGTGGATTCCTCAGCACTTTATTTCTGGGAAAATTGTAATATGGATTGTACTTTGATATCAGCTGCATCGATTTTGTTAAAGGATGGGAAGAAGAGTGCGGGCTGCTCCCTGATTCAGTTACAGAGGTGATCATGGGGTCCTCCTGGGCAGCGTTCCCAGAGCAACTGTGACTGATTCCCATGACCTTGGAGCAGTCAGCAAAAATCTGGTTCCACTCTGGAAAGTGACTGTGTAAAAATGGCACTTTCCTACTCAGCAAATCTGGTCACTGTGAGCTCTCCAAAGTTGCATCTGCTGATTCTAGTGACAAAAATAAGCTCTTGTGGCTTTCCTTCTCTGTGAGCTCTGCAGAATCACCAGAGCTGTGAAAGCAGGAGCTGGATCCTGTGCCTCCTGGTAGCACTGGTGGAGATCACAGCCAGGATTGAAGCTGCATTGACATCACTTGGCCTTGCACAGCTTTTCTGGTGGTGCCAGTGAAGGAAAGGAATCCATATTGATTAGAGTTGGAAGGGACCTTCAAAGGCCACCTAGTCCAACCCCCTGCAGTGAGCAGGGACATCCTGCACTACATCAGGTTGCTCAGAGCCTCAGCTTTGAATGTCTCCAGAGATGGGGCCTCTACCACTTCTCTGAGCAATCTGTTGCACTTCACCACCCTTATGGGGAAGAACTTCTTCCTAATGTTTAATCTAAACCTGCCCTGCTCTTAGTTTAAAACCATTTCCATTGATTATTGATTTGCAGCTGGAGGGAAAAGATACCTGTTAATCTGTAAGATGGTTTTATTTGGAATAAGTGATTTGCCATAAACTTCCTGATACTTTTTTTTTTTCTGTGGGCTTGTTTTAAGCCTACTTCTCTCTCCCTGCCAGGGAATGGTGCTCTCCCTGATTTAGACTCACTGCTGTATAAACTTCCTGATACTTCCCCTTAAAGCAGAGGCTGCCAGCTGATGTAAAGGTGAACCGTGTGCTGGAGCTGTGCACTGATTTCTGTGCTGGGTGTCCCTGATATTCAATTTGGGAAAGTCATTCAGCAGCAAAAATTAATGGTAACTATTTTAAAATAGCCTTTACCTTCTGTGGCATGTCCTGACATACTTTGGGTAGCTGTAACCATCTCATCAGCAATGCCAGGAGCAGCATTGGGAGATGCAGGATTCTGATGTCAGGATAGTGTTTTTTTTAACTTCATTTTATATATACAAAATGTGTCTTCCTGTAAATTTTTGAGTGACCCGCTCTCTTGATTTGGACATATTATTTCTGCCTTTTGGTTTGTGCAACAGAAATATCACTTTTTAAAGAAACCCACTGCATTATCCTATTGCTTTATAGAGCAGATGTTGCTGTTATAATAATATACAGATCTTGAAAGGGACTCTGACAAAAATTAGGTGAGTTATTTCCATTTTAGAGAAAAGGAAGTGAAGGCAGAGAGAAGGAAAGGAAAGGAAAGGAAAGGAAAGGAAAGGAAAGGAAAGGAAAGGAAAGGAAAGGAAAGGAAAGGAAAGGAAAGGAAAGGAAAGGAAAGGAAAGGGAAGGAAGAAAAGGAAAGGAGTTTCTTCACTTACTGTAGAAGTGAGGCCAGCTTTACTTGGTTAAGTATACACTCTGAGTATTTCCAATTAACAGGCCACAGAAATGAATACCAAAGCAGTGCTCTCAAATGATTTCTGATTTCTGCCTCTTTCATCATTCCTTCTCCTTTCAGTCTGCAGATTTTTTTTGTTGATAAGGCAGAAGCCTGTGATTTTGGCAGGTATGTGGGGCGCAGAAACTTGCAGCGTATGGGGAATGTGCAGTTTCAAACAGGAAAAAACTCAGAGATAACAGGCTATTTTGGTTACAGCCATTATCAATGAAATATTTCACCTTGAGAGAGGGCAGTGCCAGCTTGGGTTCAGAGTCAGTCAATGACAAGGGAGAAGCGAAAACCTCTCAATCTGTCAGGATGCCTTAGAGAAGGATGGAGCATTAAAATTGCACATTAAAATTACATTTTAAAGATTAAATAGAAAAGGGATTGAAAGCAATATCCCCCCTTCTGAATCCCAGGTCAGCTATTAGGGGTGAATGTTGTAGCCTGTATCTTGAGCCTGGTGAACTCATGGCTGACAGCTCTGATTTCTAGGAGGACGGGACATGTCTGTGTCACCCCGCCCCTCTCCCCACACATGGATGAGTGAGAGCCTTGTGAATCAATCCCTGACCCACCACAGCCTGGGGTGGAAAACAAGCCCTCATTGATTTCAGTTTGTTGTAAATTATGGCTTACACAATTAAAGTCAGAGGCAGCACCTTCTCCAGGGCTGAACCCGTGGTCAAACAACACGGGTGGTACAGAAGATGAACCTGTGGAGAGTTTTGGGTTCCTGATCTGTGGGTTTACGGTGTTTGAAATGGCCACAAAAATGCAGCTCTTTCCATTCTCCTCACAGATTCATATTTTGGTTTAGAAGGATGTTGCAGCACTAGAGATACTGATTCATGAATAATTTCCCAGATTCTACAATTCAGAGATGCGAAGCCAGAAGGGACTATCCCCATAATTTTTTTTTCCTTACTGCTAGTTCCACCAAGCCTAACTCTGATGTCTTTGGGTGTCTTTTGCCAATGACTGGATTTTATTGCCGATACAGGCGTTTCCACACTTTATTTTCAACTTACACTGAGGTTAGCAATATTACCCTGAGAAAAATTGCCCTGCCTTACAAAAAAACCTGCCTTTCCAAAAGTTTTAGTGTTGGATGCAGAATGTTATCAGAATGAATTGGGCTGATTCCAGTTGGGTTGACAGGCAGTAGAAAATGCTCAATTTCTCTGAACTTAGATAAAGTCACAGAACACAACAGGGAAAGGAAAGGGAAGGGAAAGAAAAGGAACGGAAAAGAAAAGGAAAAGGGGGAGTTTTCCTCCATCAGTTCTTTTATGTTCACAGAATCATAGAGAATGTGTTGGGTTGGAAAATATCTTTAAAGTCCACCTGGTTCAAATCCCCTGCCATGAGCAGTGTCAAAACCCTGTCCAATCTGACCTGGAATATTTCTACATATTTCTCCCACATTCTCTGGTCAATGTGGGCCATGAGTGTAAACAATTTCTTCCTCATATCTTGTCTCAATCTTCCCTCTTTTAGATTAAAGCCATCACCCCATGTGCCATGAAATGAATTAGAAGGGACCTTCAAGGGTCACCTAGTCCAACCCTTCTGCAGTGAGAAGGGACATTTTTCTCTGTGTTGTTTATTTAAAGTCCAGTGTTTGACAGGTACAAGCAAGTTAATTTTTATTCTTCTAATGTGGAAGAAAAACACACAACAAACCCTCATTTCATAGATTATTTCATCAAGGGGATTGACTGACTTGCTTCATGTAGTGGAGCACGTTCATAGCAAAGTCAAGGTTTTGATTTTTCTCTCTTTCTTCTGTTTCCTCCTCCTAGCAAATCCCCCCAAAATCTCCCTGCCACAGCTTTTTTCTTCTTTGGAAAGACCTTATTTTTGGTTTCTCCTCACCTGTGCCTGCCCAGCCCCACTTTCTACACCGCAGCTGGTAGTCATTGTCTCACACAGGGTATAAAACCCTACATGAGGATCCCTCCTCTCTTACTGCCACCGATGCCAGTCTGAAAGGAGATGTGAGAGGGGGATATGCTGCTCTCTTCATTTTTGGATCCTCTTTTTGCTTCTGAAGATGAGGTATGGGCTTTTGGAGACAAGGTGTGGGCTTTTGGAGGTGAGATGACCATTGAAGGTTCCTTCTATCTGTGTGATTTTACTTGATGAGACGTGGGGTCGTGGCTTTGAACTAAAAGAGGGAAGATTGAGATGAGATATAGGACAAGGAATGACAAGGTGAGGTGGGATGTTCTCTAGGGCTTGCTGGTGTAAAGTCTTTTATTGTTAGGCTATTTGGGGAATTCCTTGGGGGGAAAACAAGCAGGTGGAGGAGAAAAACACTACTAAAACTTTTAATTTTTTTTTTCTTTGTACAAATAGGTGCTTAAAACAGAGCAAAAACTCGCCAAATTGAAACAAGCTCACTATTTAATAAATCCTCCTTTGAGTATTAGGGGAAGGTGACCTCTACAGCTGAGGACAAAGGGATAGAATGTGTAGTTGATGGAAAGCTACCCAAGGCCTGGCTTTTTCCACCTTTTCTCGAGCAAAGGGGGAGACCCGTGGTGGGGTAGACCCCTGAGGAAGAGTTGGGTGCGTGGGAATCGGCTGCTGCGTGTTCCCTTTGGATAAAGCGACTTCTCCCAAGCTCGGTGGCTGGTGGCGAGCACAAAACCCCCCCCAGCGGCCATGGGAAGAGGTGTCGGGGGGACACGGGTGGACAGGCGGAGCAGAAAGAGGGGGGCCAGCCCCCGGCGGGGCGGTGTCTGGGGCCCGCCCGCTCCGCTCCGCCCGTGCGGGGCGCTGGGGCCGGGGACCGGGCGGCGGCGGAGGGAGGATGAGGAGGAGGATGATGAGGATGCAGGTGAGGCCGGCGGTGGGCTCGTCCGCTGCCACTCCGGGGAAGAGGAGGTGGGGAACACAACTGCCGCCACAACCCCGAACCGATTTTATTAATTTTTGTTTATTAATTTTTGTTTAACTGCTCTCTTCTCGGTAACGATGCTGAGCGCATCCTCGGCGCGTCTCTTTGTTCCCGGCGAGCGGGCTGGTTCCTGCAGCCCCGGGGGATGGCGGCGGGGAAGGGGGGAGACGGGTGTTACTGTGTCGTCCTGCTGCCTCTGAGAATCCGGGCATGTTTTTTGTGTTGGGGGGTATTTGGAGGTGGGGTGACTAAAGCAGTCCTTCCACCCTGCTAGGGGCCTGGGTTGGAGGGATCCACGAACAGTTGTTTGCACTTGATTCCTGTGGTTGACTGTAGGGGAAGGATGCACTTCTGGGTCTTTAAGATCACTCTTAAATATGACTAAGGAGGATGGGGAGATGGATCTGTGCCCTGTAGACAGGTGTGTGCTGGGTGTTATCAAGCTTTGAGCCATCCCTAATCCCATTTCCTGGCCGTCATACAGGTGAAAGGATCTGGACAAGGTGTATTCAATGTGGTTTTAATCCTTGACTTGCAGAGAGGGATGATCCTCCTGGAGATTTGCTGCACAATGTTGCTCTGCGTTAGGCGAGGCGCTGAAATTTCCGAGTGTTTCTTGCTGATTGGCATCTGAATATTACCTCTCTGCTCCCAGTCTGGGGAGCAGCATCTTTCTGGTGTTTAACTGCAACACTATTTGGCCTCATTCTTTAGCCCCCCTCTTCCTCCTCGCCGACTTTTTAATCCCTGAGGAATTTGGTAGACCTCTGACTTGTGTGGTGCTGGGGATTCGGCAAGGGTCAAAAGCCACAGAAGTATGCGGCTTTCACTTGCAAATGCGAGCAGGGATTTCCGTAGGTGGTCTTGGTGCTGTTCTGAACACAAAGCACAAGCAATCGCTTAGTGGTTGGGGGAAATAATGTTGAAAACATGTCGTGTCTTTTCGCTTCTTGGAGAACTACTGCTCGAACACCGATGCTGGAAGTGGAGGTGATGTATTATGGATTAAGGTGCCTCGCTAGGGCTGGTAGGAAGACGTCCCTGGGGAATTTCAATGTCTCATTTATTTGCTTGTAAGGACCCGTCCTCCGAGGTGGAGGAAGAGGTCCTCATCTGATGCTTGGTTGTGGCTGCAGTTTTTGCTCATACTATTTAGGCTGTGGAGTCTTGTCACTGTTGGGGAGTTCACAGAGAGCTCATGGAGGTGACTTAACTGCTTGAAGTCTGTTTATCTGAAGTATGTGCTGTAAAAGCATCATCTCTACGGTTTGCTCCATGGAACTGGGCAAGGACATAAGGTGAAATAAAGGTATTTCTCAGCTTGTGTGAAAAGCATGTTATCTGCTGGCTTTTGTATTCAGCATGAGTAATAAGGCTTGGATAGCCTACATTAGCACTCCACTAGCATAGCATTTGTTTGCTGGCCGTAGCTTAACTAGGATGTTTTTTGGCAAAATCTTCCCATTGAAAGTTTTGCAGCAATTTTGTCCATTCCCCTGATCAATCAGGGGGCTGAATTGCTGAGCCAAGCACATCTAGGGCTGTTCAGCCAGTCAAAGCTGGCATAATTGAGCTTGTACTTGGAGGTGTGAAGAGCTCTGTTCTGCAAAGGCTAGGCATTGAGTTCTTTTTTTCTGAAGCTGACCCAATCATCTCCTGTGCTCACTGCTGTATGGTTTATGCAGCTACTTCAGCTTTGGAGGACAAGTGTCCTCTCTGTGGTTTTGGAAGAATGAAGCCAGAACTTTTCCTAGGCAGAAAACCAAAAAAGGAATTTCTCTGAGTTTTTCCTCTCAGTAGACTGGCTGTGTGATACTCCCTAGGATGGCTTTTTAGATTCTGTGTACAAGTGGGGTGGAAGGGAGGGTTTCATCCTTTGCAGGATGCGTCTGTGTGAGGAGCAGTTACTGAACAGGCTAAAATCTAGACTGCTCTGTGTTTTTCCCCTTCAAGCTTGCCCTGTTGGTGTGATGGTAACAGGCTGATGTTCTATCTGAATTGGCTTTTGTCAGACCTCCCAAGAGCTGGCTCTTCAAATGGGTCTCTCAAACTCATGGAGGGGCTTAATGGTTTCATAGCTATTGCTAATTTTGTGATGCAAAGTGGCAGCCTGATTCAGAAAGATCTACCTGCTTTGACTGGTGCCCCTTTTGTCTTTGATGTCCCTCGGCTTTGTGATTTGTTCATAGTAGTGGGTAGTTCTTACTCTGATTTGCATCTTTTGGAGATGTGTGATTTGGACACCCTTTTTTAGCCTTTATGTCATTGCATCTTTCCAGCACCCAGATATTAAGGGAAAACCATTTTTTTTAATGTGCTAAGGATGAAGCTCCTTGGCTGCCTGCAGTTGTGCTGCCTTTGCAGTGAGGGGAAGTACATCCCTTGGGATTAGTTGTTATTAAGTACAGGGGAAGTTGCTGGTGTTGCTTCTTGCCCTCTGTGTGTGTGTGTGTCCTATTTCAAGTGAGGATTAGCTTGGCAGCTCTCCTCCAGGGCTTTGCCTTGGAGAGTGCCAGGTGAAATCTGAGGGACAGGGAGTTCCTGTGGTGAGAAATATTGAGTTATTCTGCAGCTTTGAGCTAGTAATGAAAAAGCTTAAGCTTTCTGTAGAGGTTCTTGGTGGGAGCAGCATGCTCCAGTCTGTCTTGCTTGGCTGAGGCTGTAGAGCAGGCTGACTATGGAAATGGCCAGATGTGGAGGGTGAAAGTACAGCCTGATGCAGCTTGAGTAATTAAACTGTTCTGCAGCCAGCTCCCTGCTGAAATCTGTTAAGATTACTCATGTTAAGTGGAGGTGCTACAGCAGACTCAAATTCTGCATAAGAAGATAGCCAGGTCACTGCTGTCTAATCCAGCCTCTTCCTAAAGCTAAGTACATCTTAAGCTCCGACTTATCTTCTTTGAAGTACAAAGTTGTGCCATTATTCTGCAGCCATGATCTCCAGCTTTCATTGGATATAGGGGTGTAGCTTAGCTTAGATCTAGTCACAGATTTTCTGAGCAAATAGTTTTCCATCCCTATTTTTGCTCTTTACAAATGTGTAACTGTAGTTTTCAGACTTGGGGAAACAGTGTGAATCTACCCAAATGCTCCTGGAACTTTTGTGTCAGTCTAGTACTATCTGTTACCTACTGGAGGAAAGGATTTTTTAAAATAAGAGATTTTAATTAATAGATGAGGCATTGAGCAACCTGGTCTAGTGGGAGGTGTCCCTGCTCATGCCAAGGGGGTTAGAACTAGGTGATCTTTAAGGTCCCTTCTAACCCAAACCTTTCTGTAATTCTAACTCTAAAGGGATCCTTCTAGGGAACAGCTTTCCCTCTTGGTCCCTGACACTTCTGATCCTAGGAAAGATGAATTGAGCTTGTTGGTGAAGGGAGATGAATTTTTCAGTACTTCTGCTAACCAGCTCCTGAGAGCTATTTGAGAACCCAGAGCTAAACCCCTACAAATATATATACATATGCATAATGTATATGACTGCAAGAGAAATGCTGTGGCTGCCTTTCACAGCTGGAGATCTGTTTAGGTTTAACCACTGCTAAAACTACTTACATAGCCTAAAAAGACTTATGGAGAAGCTGTATTTAGATCCTGAGTGTTCTTATTTAAAAAAAAACAAAAACACTCCACAGAGTCAAGCCTCTTGATGTTTCAGTGTGTTTGATCTTAACTGGCACTTGCTGAAGGGGTGTGAGGTGAACATAATTTATATTCAGCAGTACAGCAAGACAGTTGTATGTCACTGGGCACTATAAATTGAACTTGCATATTATATTCTTAGAGTTTTTTAATGAAGTAAGTGCATGAAGGCTTAGTCTGTAAGAGCAACTTGAATACTGTCAGTTTAAAACTGCATTTTTGGCAGGGAGTGTAGAGGTAAATAGGTAAAAAACAAAAACATGGAGAAAGGAGACCCTAAAAATAGAGCAAAAAGTGTCTATCTTGGTGGCTTTTGCTTGTCCTCGAGCACCTGTGTGCATGTGTGGCCTGTGATGGAGTTATTCCAGCACCACACATTGCTGAGGACTGCAGGGAAAGTGGAAAAAGTGACTTGCTGTGTCCTGAAGGCTTAAGGAGAGAGAAGAGTCTGGAATAACTGACTCTGATCTGTATCTTTTCAACCTAATAATGCTGAGGTTGTCTTCTGTGCTGCAGACAGCCCTATAGACCATAAGGGTCTTCAGCCAGAGAAGCCTTTCTTCCCTTTGTGGAATAAGAGGCATGTCTTACAATGGGGATATGCGTAGTTCTGTGTGAACAGACACAACATAAGCTTTCTGGTATTTTGGTTGTGTTTAGTTGACTGGGCACATACAATAATGCTTGCCAATAGGAGACAAAGGGACTGGACATGGGGACTTTGGATAGACTAGCACAAATGTGGTGTTACTGACATCCCCCTCCCCACATCAAGCACAGCATCACACAGGTGCCTGAGAAAGCATGGAGGAATAATACACCCTCGTGTGATGTGTACAAATGTGTGGGATGTTTCTCTTCATGCTGTTTGTGTGGGGAAATGAAGAGTGGAACAAATAAGGGTATTGATCTTGGAGCCCATAAGCAAGACTGCAGTGTCTTTGGAGGGCTGAGGGATTGCTCGACAGCCCCAACCTCTTTTCTGAGTAATTCTTATTAGTCCTAGTGTTCAAAGGTAAGCACAATTCACTCAAACTGAGAACATATTGGCCAAAGCAGGTGAAGCTGCTGATGGCTGGAGGCATGACTGTGCCAGTGGCAGGCTCCTCCTAGAGGTGGGAGGAGGACCTTAACAGATTTGCTGTGTGATGGAGTGGTGTTTGTGTGCATGGGACTTGAGTGACCCCATCTCCTGTATGAAGAGCAGGTCCTTGAATGGGATTGTCCTCTGCTGTTCTGTTGAGTGTTGCTGCAGTAAGCCCAGGACTGAGAGGTACCTTTTCCAGAGGGAGGTGTCTGGGGACAGGAGGGCTGCTGCTGTGAGGTTCTCTATCTGCCCAGCAGCCCAAGCTGTGTTACTGGAGGCAGCAGAGCCTGCCAAGAGCAGCCTGTCAGCTGGCTGGATCACTGCTGGGCTACTGCTTCAGTGCTCTCTTGGAAACTCTCAAAGCACACAATGATTATACATGTGAAACTTTTTCTGGAACTGCCTCCATGGTGCAGTGCAGCATAAACACTGTGCTAATGCTGCAGTACTGATGCCTTGCTCTGTGGGGCCAAGGAGCTTGTATAGGACATGACATTAATACAGCCCTGAAGCCTCTTGCTTTGGCTCAAAGTCCAGTGTTGTCCCCTATAGAGCCACTTAGTTTTTCTGTGTTAGTTTCTTGGTGTCTTTCTGTGCAAGTACACAGGGCAGGGCTTCCCATAAGATACCGAAGACTGTAGACTGGCTGTGATAAGCTTCAGTCCTGGGCTTGATAGTGGACAAATGGGTTGATCCTTATCAATACCTGAAGGGGGCCTACAGAAAGGCAGGGGTAGGAGTTTTTAATAGGATATGTGCTGGAAGGACTAGAAATAATGGATGTAATTGGAAGAGGGGAGATTCAGGCTAGGTAGAAGAAAAAAAGTCTTTAGGGTAAGGGTAGTGAAACACTGGGACAGGTTGCTCAGAGAGGTTGTGGATGCCCCCTCAATCCCTAGAGGTGTTTAAGGCCAGGCTGGACAAGGCACTGAGCAGCCTGTTGTAGTGGGAGGTGTCCCTGCCTATGGCAGGGGAGTTGGAACTTGATGATCTTAAAGGGCTCTTCCAACTCAAACTACTCTATGATTTGATTCTATGATTTGATTCTATGATCCTCCTCGTGTGCTTTCAAGTCTGATGCCTTCTGAGTAGAGCACAGCACTCTCAGTGGGATGAAAGCATGGCAAAGTGTTCATCAGATCAAGATTTGGTTTTATCTGGCATAAAACTTCAGATTGAGTAGTCTGAAGTGCAGTGTAATAGATGGGAGGGATCCATTACTTAGGGTAGTGTAGGAACAGTCTGCTTAGAACTGGCTGTGGACAAGTGTGCTTGGAACTTATCACCCAGATATTTAAGGCTGATAGGTGGTTATGATTAAATAATCTTGGTTTCTTTTTACCTTTCTAGGTCTTGCACTCTGGACTTGTCAGCCTTGCAAGCTTCTGGACGCATCTCTTCTCAGCTATGAGTAGATCATTGGGATTTAACATCTGTTTAGTCACCTGCAGCATCCTGCTCTTATTGTCCACTCCACCATGCCTTGCCTTAGAGGTACTGGAGGAGGATGACCTGACAAAAGCACAGAATGGCCACTGGATTGGAAATGGGGTAGAAGATGAAAGGACAGATGTGCTGAACTTGAAAAATAACTTGTCCCCTTCTGAGCCAGCTGTCTCTGAAGAGCCCTATGGAGTGTCAGCAAAGTCATCAGAAGCACTGTTGAATGAAGCTGTCACTGTGGCAGGAGAAGTGCTGTCTGCAAGCCCAAACCATGTCATTCCAACCATCCAGGACCTGGATGCTCGCACTTCTGTGATGCCAGTGGCTGCTGTAAATGAGGAGGAACTTGGTCCCACCAAATTGGAGCTGGATCAGGGTGATACATTCAAGGCCATGCTGACCACAGCTGTGACCACACTGAGCCCTGCTGTCCAGGAGGACTCTGTTGGTGGCCCTATTAGTGAAACCACCATTGAGGGTGCTGCCCCCTCAGAAAACCCCCTTTCTGGGACAACTGTGGAGGAGGAGGCAAAGAGCAGCTCACACCCTTCAGCTGTGCCACATCCTGAGCTGTACCTCAGCTCTCCCAGCTGGGAAACAGTCAGTGACCACTCTGGCATCCCAGCTCCACAGGCTCATGGCATGACATCTGAGGTGGGAACACAAAAAGCCAGCACAGGTAGCCCTCTGAGATCCCTGGCCACGCGAGCATCTGTTGCTCCAAAACGTCCCCTTGTGGTGACTGAGGCCACCCTCAGCCTGGAGGGAGGGACAGGAGTCAGGAGAGGAGGGCTGTCTGCCACAGGTGGCACTGTCACCAGCTACCCTGTGGCCACTGTGCCACGTGAGTGGGATGACACAAAACTGGGCAGCATAAGTCAAGGGAGAAGTGCATCTCCGGAGGAGGTTACAGAGGACCTCGGGGAAATGGAACCATTCCAGACCCCATTGGGAAGCGTGGCGGAGCAAAAGGACGTGACAAGAGTGTTGCCATCACCAGCATCCCCTCCACCAACTCTTGGCCTTGCTGAGGAGACCAACTGCACAGCACCAGTGCAAGGGGAGGAGGTGGCAGCAGCTTCCACAGACAGTGGTGATGCTCTTCATGCTACAAACCTGATGGGTGTAGACACAGCTGATCTTGGTTCACCAGAAAACATCAACGCAGTCACAGCAGAGGAGGGGAAAAGCATCCTTCCATCACTGTCAGAGGTGGCTGTGGTGACAGATACGCACTCTGATCTCTCTCCTACTCCAGAAAGCTCATGGAGAGGTAAAACTTGCCTATTAAAGATGCTTGCATGGAAGATTAGACTTAGGAAAGATGTGCTTGGGAACCTGTGCTTCTTTCAGGGTGAGAAAGAGGAGAAAGACATGAATTTTGTGCCTGTAGTAGATGTAGGACACCTCTTGCCCACAGGAAAGGCTCTAGACCTTTGTGGAGGGACATCAGCCTAAACGGGTAATTCACACTGATGAAGCACTGCCTGGCCTTGGCTCTTCTTATAGAAGATGCCCCTGTGTAGATAAAAAAAGCTGCTTTGTTAACTTAGTGAAACTCTACATTTGCAAAATACTACTGAGAAGGGGCTTCAGTTTAGGTGTTCACATAGCGGTTGAGAGTGGACAGTTGTTGGCAGCTCACCTTGGCCAGAGGTAAATTTGCTGTGAATAGCCCTCTGGTCTAGCTCTCCAGTGACTAGAAAGCCCAGCTTCTAGCCAATTGGTTAACCCTCCTTGAAACCAAGGAGGCTTCATGCTCTCCAAAGCATTCCTTTGCTGTGCCAACAAGAACCAGCCCAGAGGTGGTCCTTGCGTTAGCTCATCCTGAAGCCCTGCAAAAAATAGGAGGCAATTCCTGGGGTGTTAAGTGAAATAGCATCTTGAGTAGCTTGACTGTCAACTGCTAACTATGGATGTTCCAGAAAGAATGGATGGATTTAAGTACTTTCCAAATCCAGAAATACGTGAGCTGTCCTGGTAGCATGCAAGTGACTAATTACTTCCATAACTTTAAGAGAATGCTTGGATCTAAAGATCTCTCTAGAGCTTTGTGCTATTCTGTGTAACAAAAGCTTGTGTTGTCTCCTCACCCCAGAGTGGACAGTCAGAGCCTGGCCACAGCTTCAGTGTTTATGCCAGCTCTGTTGTTACCAGTGGGCAGAAATCTTCCTCCTAGACAATGTCACAGGCTGATGGTGTCACCCTGTGCTTTAATTGCCTGCGGAGATGACATCTTCATTCCACTGTTTCTCCTAGTGTTTAAAATATAGCCTAGGCAGATGTTAGAATATTATTTGGGGTTTAGCACTTTGGTTTTGATTGCTGGGCATTTTTAACTTCCCTTTTAGCTTACAGAGGAGAAAGGACAGCCTTCTCTCATTACATCCAAGAGATCTAGCTTTTCCAGCAAAGGGGAAAGCTAATTGCAGGCTGGAGCTGAAACTTTACTGATTAATTTCTAGAGCAATTTATAAGCACTTGACTTGTCAGCAGGTGCCCTCTGCTGCTTCCCAGGTGTTGTGGAAACAACACTGTCAATGAGACTTGTGCAACAAAAATAAACCCTTCTATAAAGCTGAAGTCTTATAGTCATGAGAGCTGGTTGGTAAAAGCACTGCTCTGGCAGCTTGGCTTGCTTTGAAGGGTATTTCACACCCCAGGCCTGTGGTGCTGTGCTCCCTAAAGGGGCAGTTAAGATAATGAGGGTTGATTCTGCTGCTTTTATTCCTGTTATGCATATTGTCACATCTTTCTGTTGCACTGCCCTGCTGCTTGCTCCTTTGGTTCTGTAAATGCTAATGCATGGAGCTGTGTTCCTTCAGAGCTCTGCTGTCACCGTCAGCTGTCCTGTGAGCTGGTACTGAGGTGTGTTCTTGCTGCAGGTGTCACTCAGGAGGTGACAACACTTGCCCGTGAGACTGATGCTGCTCTATCGGTTGTGACACTGGCACCTGATGCTACCCAGAGAACAGGAGCTGCAAACCTTCTGCAGGAGAACAGTGGGGAGGACACCCAGATGACAGCTGCTGCTAGTGCCACCCAGATGCTGGTGACAACTGGTTCTTCTATGGCAAGAAATGCAGATGTAGAAGGTAGGGTTCTGCTTCAATGGCTGGGTTCATTTCCACATAAAATGAAATGGTACATCTGAAACCAATATGATTGCTTGGGACCTGGAGCATCAACACAGCATCTGTGAACTAAGTGACTCTCTTCCAACCTTCAGACTGTATCTAGCCCTGGGTTGTACCTGCTTTCTGTCCGTGCAGCCAGTTCACCGTGTTGAAATGTGCAAGGATATACTTTTTTGGCCAAATAACAATGCTGTAGAGATTTATTGAGGAGAAAAAAAAGCAACCATAAACCAACCCAAAACAAAATCCAGTGCTTATTTTGATAGCAAGCTGACTTTTGGCCCTAAATGTTGAAGATCGTTCTTATGGAGCTAGAAGTAGTCACAGGTTGCTGATGCTGAGGCTGAAGAACAAACATTAAGACAATGTGGGAGCAATGGAAGAGCAAGAGGAAGGTTGCATGATGTGTGACCATCTTGCAAGACTCCAGCAATATTTTGGGTGCAGAAGCCTGCTTTGATATTCACTTCCTTTGGGTAATGGTGACTTCTTCTCAGGTCTCTGTACCTTGGACACAAAAGCTTTAAGCAGTTGTGTTCAACCAGCTGCTGTCTTGATGTTACCTTGGCAGGTACATGTAGGAGCTTGTCTCTGTAGCAGAAGTGTTACAAGTTAGCACAAATCTTTGAGTGTATTTTTGTTAGAAGGTACAAATGTAATGAAACTGCTGCTGGGCAGCTTTTCTAGTAATTTCTGTAATTCAGTGCATCAAAAGAAAAAAACCTGTTTGCATTGTATGTCTGAAATTGAAGTCTCTTTGTAGGAGAGAGAGAGGACTGGCAGTTTCCACTAATTAATTTGTTTCTGGGATTTAATGATAATTGCAACTAACCATTGTCTCTGCAACAAACAATTAGATCTGTGTGCTGGTTTGGGATCTCCACCAGTGTCTTGGTGCTTCCATCCTGCTATGGGGTGGTGACTAGAAGTCCTTAAAGCATTTGAAGGGAAACCAAGCTGAGCTCTCATTGAGGGGAACCTCCTGAAAGAGCAAAAGCCACTTGCAGATCTTTTAAAAAGCAAAAGTTTAACTTCATTCTGAGTTGAGTTTTCATTAGAGAGTTGTGAAATGGTGGGTTTTAAATATCATTGGGCTAAAGTGCTACTGGTTTTTGCTTTCTTCTAGATCTCTCAGATGTGATCCTCCCCACCAGTGAGAAAGCTATTCCAGCTCCTGGTGGGTTGCCTGCTACTGAGTCAGGACAGACAGAGGAGCCACCCAGCAGCACTGTGGTCCTGGTAACACCATCATCAATGGCATCTTCTGTGAGGAGGACAGCTCTTCCACCTGTGAGGAAGATCAGTACAGCTGTGACCTATGGGCTGGATCGCTTGGAGTCAGAAGGTACCACTGATCCCAAGGCTGTTCGATATGGAGTGTCCCACTTACCTTAATACTGAACTCCTTGGTGGCAGTTTGGTGTGCAGCTATATGCATATGTTATTGTTCCATGTAAAGCTATTGAACAGTCTGTCTCCCCTCCAGGAGGTACTGGAAGCAAGCAGCCTGATCTAGTGGGAGGTGGGATGGAACTCAATGATCTTTAAGGTCCCTTCCAACCCAAACTATTCTATGATTCTAAGTGTGTTGTGAAGGGTGCTTGGCACTCCAGAGGCTGTGCTGTGGGAGGAATGAGGTTTTCCTCTTGGAGAAAGAGTAGCAGAGGGAGTGTTTGCTATCCTGTGCCAAAATTCTCACCATAAGCATGTTCAGTGTCAGATGGCTGCCTCGGTGTCCAGCTGGCTGAAACCTTGTCAGAACAAGTGATGCTTTTGTTTACAGTCCCTATGTGATACCTCTGGGAGAGGCAAAATATAGAATCATAGAATGGTTTGGGTTGGAAGGGACCTTAAAGATCACCTAGTTCCAACCCCCCTGCTATAGACAGGGATTCCTCCCACTAGATCAGGCTGCTCAGTGCCTTGTCCAGCCTGGAAATGATGCATCTGCCTTTGGGATGGCCTTCCAGCTCCAAGCTAGCTGCTAAGCTGCTGTGCCCCATCCCTGGATCCTCAAGCCTTGCCTCACCTCCAGATTCTCTTCTCTTAAACTGCTGTTGCCCACTTCTGGTCCTGGAATCTCAACTCCCCGTCTTCAGACAGTTGAAACCTAGTGATGCAGACACCCATTGAGAGGTTTAGATGAAGTGGGTTCTACCCTGAGCTTATCTGCAGCTCAGATTTGCTATCTCTTCAGCTCATCTGTGACTTTCTTGCAGGGAATTGCTTTGCTTCTGCTTTTTGCTCTTTTTTTTTTTCCCTATTTGAACTCTTCCCTGCTTTCTCATCCATCCAGTTTTGTATTTCAGTGCCTGGACTGACAGCACCTGGCAGGGATTAATCTGTCTGCCCGTTTTGCTCCCTTTCCTTTATCTTGACCTTCTCTTGCCTTCGTATTTTACTGCAAAGGTTGGCAGCCCTCCAGGGGTGGCATGCCAGATGGTATTTTTCCTCTGATTAGAGGTGGGGTGCTGTAGACAACAGCTAATCAGCATCTTTTCTCTTCATGAGGCAATAATTCTCATTCCTGTTAGGTTTAGAGGGCAGCAGAAGCAAGGAGCCCTCCCTGCTGTGCCTGTGAGGTGCTGCAGCTCCTGCCCTGTCTGGCTCACTGCTGGCTTTGAAGCCTGCTGTGGGTTCTCTGGGCCTCCAGCTACAGCTCTCACCCCTTGTCAGGATGAATCTTGTGTGTCTCTAGCACTCCAAAGATGTGTTCTTGATGGTAGGAGAGTGAAAACGGGGAAGAAGGGCAGAAGCAGAAGGGAAAACCTGGTGTTTCAGGCTTGGAAATAAGGTCTGTGGTTAGCAAGAGCAGTATGATCTGTTTCTGACCCCTTTGGGATCTCCTTTAGAAGCCTGGTTTTCTGCACAGGAAGATAAGAGGGATTTCTATTTCAATTGAGCATTGGTTTTTATATCCTGTTTAAAGAGACTTTGCGTAGGTGTTTAGAAAAAACATCTATCTGCTTTTGCTGGGACTTTCTTGAGGTCCTGCTGAGTTTTCCTGTGCAACCCCAAGCCTGTGGGATTTTTTTTTTTCTACTCTTGTCCATGTTCTGAGCTGCTCTAAGGAATAACATGGACTGTAGCTATGACCAGATTTCACAAACTAGAGCCATCAACTAGAGGACTCTGGATTTCTTGGCTCTAGAATATGGCTCTGTAGGTGCCTTCTTTCAAGGGATATTGTTCTCTCTGGTATGCGCTGTGGCTTTCACAACTGACAAGGTTTTTGTGGTTTAAATCACTTCTGATCAGCACAGACTTTAATGCATTGAAGTGAGAATTTTCCCTGGTGTTAGGGATCACCAACCCACATCTTGTAAAATGGGACAAATACCACTTGGGATAGGCTTTCTGCCTGGGGATGCTACTGCCCCAATTAAGTGAAAATAAAGGTTTGGGGGTTTTTTTTGAGCAGCTACTTTACCATGACATGGAGGAAAATATATTAGAAGGCAAGTAGAGGATACTGCATACTCATTGTGGAGTGGGATTTGATTTCTGCTACTCCAAAATCAGTTCCTGATGCTAACTCTCAGAATATCTAGGTGCTGGCAGATACAAGAAGCTTCCCTTTTAAGCTCTACTGAGCTCCTTCCCAGAGTGCTCAAGCTCTTGAGGGATGCAAGGTGAGATATCTCTGCTACTGCAGACATATGCTTGAGTCCCTAACGAGGGGGTTTGAGACTCTGCAGGGAGGCTGCAAGAAGTGGAAGGAGCTGAGTGAGCTCAGGTGGACTCCACCAACTGCAGTGGGGCTTGTTCACTTGCCTCTCTGTGGGGCTGGCTCATCATTAAATATAAACCCCTGCCGTTCAGCCAACTCTGTTTCTTGGGAACCATCTGTGCCAAACTGCCTGCAGATAATTGCATCAGTATATTCACCTACCTGGCTTGGATGCGAAACCATTTTAAAATTCAAATTGCAGACACAAACATGAGTTGCTTCAAATAATTCTAGATGAGCTTCCCCTCCTCTCTCCAGTGGACTCTGGAGAGATGAGCTGGATGATGAATATCCTACCTACACTCTGTGATGGGACTGGTTCTACTTACCCTTCCCAGCCAGAGAAACCCTATAAAGGGTATATAGCACGTGGGGATGGGACAAGCAGAAAATGAATTACATATTTTTGTTTCTGTGCCTGAAACTGGTGCCCCTCTAGCAAGCTTAGACACTGCAGCTTTCTCTGTGGGGCTGCCAGGTTACAAATGTGTCATTCAGTTCAGCTTTCCTGCTCAGAACCACTGTGTAAGCCTCACACTGTGTTTTGAGAAGTGGCTCTCCAAGTCACTTTTTTTCATGGACTAGACTCTTCTTGCCATAAATTGGGCTACAAATGGCTGCACTCCATGAGCATGGCAGTATTCTATTGTGCCTACTAGCCTGCTGTGGCCCTCCTGCTAGGACCTTGCAGATCCCTTCCACTCACCCAAACAATCCCAAACTGCTCTGTAACAGTGTGTAAGCCCTAAAGCTGGTTCTTTTTCTGTCCTCTAGGCTTGCCTCAAGCTGTGAGTGCTGAGGGTGAGCTGCTTACATAGTTCAGCTCTCATGCAGGCTGCTGAATGTGGAGGGTGCTTAGGGCTTTAGAAAAAGCAGAGGATGCTCTACCTGTTGTGTGGTGTCAGGAACAGTCAATAGCTCTGAAAATGGGCAATTTAGTGGGAGAAGTGAGCTGCTGGATGTGAGATGCTTCTCATAGTCAGGCTGGCTCTCAACCTGCAGCTGGCAGAGGGTCTTTAGGGTTGGCAAGGCAGTGTCACATGCCTGCTGCCTAGGATGGCATGCTGCCCTTCCCAGTAGTCTGCCTGGTTGGCTGGCCTGTCCCCACCTAATGCAGCATTTGTCTGGGGAGATCACAAGGGCAGCATCAACCGTTTTTCATGAGATCCAGTGTCCTGCAGTCATGATGGACCTCTCCTCTGAACCCTGGCTGTGGGCTGCCCTGTGTTTGCTCTGCCTGCTGTTCCAGAACAGTGTTAGTATGAAGCTTGAGGCTTTCTGGCCTTAACATGCCTGTGATATTGGGTTTAATTAGTTCCTATTGTTCTTTATGGACTTCTGTATTCAGTTTTATCCTTCTGAGGAAGCTATAGCTTAAGTGAGAAGATCTCTCCTGGTCCATTTCACCATTCCCTTCTGCTTCCTTCATCCAAGCTGCAGATAGTACTTCACAAGTGGCCTTGTCTCTTTTGAGAAAATATTTCAGAACCTGTAGCCATTTACATAATATTATAAGAAAACCCTTTTACACTCTCCTTATGTTTCTTCTGAGCTATGTCACAGCACCAAAGTCTTTTTTAATTTTTTCACATGAAGAGTGTTTTTGCTGGAAATGAAGTCTCCAACTGGAATTACTATTTAAACCCTGACTGCATGGATTAACACTTGCCTCATTAAATCTCTGCAACCCCATTAAAATTTTAAATGAAGTTGCAGGGGTGTAAATAAGATGGGCACTTAGCCCAGCACGGTTAACTAGCCTGAATACTATAGTTCCTCACCAGCTCTTTGGATATCAGCTCAATTGGCAAGGAGCAGAAGATTTAAAACAAAGCACAGGCAAAATGAATTGATTATTAAATGTTCTTGCTGCTTACTTTGTCTGCCTTCCAGTTTATTGCTCCCATGGAAGAGGAAACTGCAGTTCCTCTGATGCAGGTTGACCTCCACGTTCTTCACAGTAGATGATGATTCATCCCCAGTTCTCCTCATTTGTAGCAGAAAACTGAAAAGACCAAAAAATTGCAACACGATTTTGCATCAAAACCAAGATCTATATTTTTGTTTGACCAAAGACAATATCTCTGTTAGTTTCGTTTCATGGAGTTCACTTGAGACTTGAGGAAGAAGAGGGTGGAGAGAGATCAAGCCTCTAATGAGCTGAGACCTTGGAGTTGAACAGCTAAGAGGGTTTTAGGCTAATTAAAGGCTCATTAAGAGGAGTGAGCAAACTCCTGCTGTGTGCAGTTGGTGTGCTGAGCTCAACCTTGTCCATGCTTGGTCCAGAATGGCAGGGCTAGGGGTAATGGATGTAAACTGAAAGAGGGGAGATTTTAGGCTGAAAATAAGAAGGAGGTTCTTTACCGTGAGGGTGGTGAGACACTGGAAAAGGTTGCCCAGAAAGGTTGCGGATGCCCCCACATTGGAGGTGTTCAAGGTCAGGCTGAATGAGGCACTGAGCAACCTGGTCTGGTGGGAAATATTCCTGTCCATGGCAGAGTGGTTGGAACTAGATGATCTTGAAGGTCCCTTCCAACCCCAAACCATTCTATGCTTCCCAGTGTGCTGGGATGTCCATGTGATGGGAGGCAGGATGTGGTCTGGCCATTCTGCTCTGCTTGTGGATGTGTTGGCTGCTCTGACAAAACTCAAAGCTTGTCACCTCACCAGAGGCTGGCTGTGCCAAATGATGCACTCCAGGGCTTTATCTCTCAGATATTGTCTGGTGTGCAGCAACCTTTGCAAGAATCTCTTGGACCAGTTTGAAGCATCATTGCTTCTGGGAAGTGGCATGTTCCTGCCCAGCTGCTCTGTGGGCAGAGGTGAGCTGCATGCTTCTCTTGCTCTTGTTTTTGTGAAAACAAAACTTACCTAAGTGACCTTTTTTTGGTGACATGCTGGTACTGCTTTGCCTCCAGGAGGCTAGATGACATTTCTTGGTCTGACCCACCTTGATTCCTAATCTGAGCAAGCTACACTTGAAGTTTTAACTGTTTCTGACTGTTTCTTTGTCCCATGAATGAGAGTTCACTTTAATTGTACCTTAATGTTGTGGCTTTCCCATGCTTTTCTTCAAGCTCAAACAAAACTAGCTGAAGCCCCCCTACAGTTGCCATTGAAAGGGAATTAGTCTGTGATGGTGCAAGTTTTTAATCTGGAGATTAAGCAGTTCACCCTCAGTTTCTCAGATAAGCAGGCATGTGGCAGTTTCTTCTGAAGGCTTTGCAATGGACATAGTCTTATGGAGCTGCTGAGGGCTGGGTTCAATCCATACTGAGGGTAGAGTTATTTATGGGTTTTCTCTGGGGGGATTTGGGCATTGGAACCAGGGCAAACCATGCTGCAAAATGGTTTAGCTCTTTTATTTCTGCTTTCTACTCTGGAAAGCTACCCCCCTTGTTGATGTCTTGTCTTCTGGGAAGAGTTGTAGGCTCTTTTAAAAATAACAAGCTGTTTTTCAACAAGGAGAAGAGATCACAGGATGTGTCTCCTCCTGGGTGGTATCAAGGCTTTAGGTGCCAGGAGAAGGCAGCAGTGTTCTGGTTTTTTCCATGGAAATATCCTGGTGAGAAGCACTAATTGTGACAAAGGATGGGGAGTGCTGCAGAAGGGTGATCAAGAAGTTAAACAAGTGTGACCTGAGTGACCTGAGTGGACTTGCAGTCATGTTCTTGGTACCTGATAGGACTTGAACTCTAACCTCAGTACTCTGGAGACTGTTCCTTGTAATAAGATGCATAGATAATCTATATTATTTGTGATTGATCTGTGCTGAGTTTGTCTAGAAAATGAAGCTTAAACCAAATGCTTTCTGTACTCTTGGGCTGGTGGTTGTTCCTTTCCCAAGTGTTGTGGTTGAACTGGATGCTTCTGAAGAGATACCACCAAACGGGTTTTTTTTTTTTTTTGCAAAAGAAAATGGAGTTGACATCTCTGCTGAGCCTTGCTTTTTTATTGCGTTATTTAAAAAAAACACATGGCCCTTTTCCATGTAAAATCATTTTGTTGAGAGGAGTAAACTCTGTCTGCCTTCATCTGTCTTGTTCTGCTCTGTCCTCTGATAGGTCATGGTGGTTAAAATCTGTCCTGATTTGAATGCCCTTACTTGATAAATCACCTCTTCCTTATTACACTGGAAGTTCAACAACTGCACACCTCAGGTCAGAAGCTGTTTTGCAGCAAACTAGGGAGCAATATTGTTATAATCCACACTTTGTATTCTGCGTCATTTTTATTTTTTTTTTTCCCTTCCCCTTTCAAATAGCCTTGTGTTGCTAAACCAACTCTCTAGCCTGGCTCAGCATGAAAGCAATTTTGTAGTGAAAGCTGCTGGAAATGTAGCTCTTAGGAATGATTGGTTTTTGGTCTTAATACTGCAGCAAACCCCTGGTCCCTGCTGGAATATCTTTTGCCCTCTTTTTTTTGCTTTCCAAAAGCTCTTCAGTGCATTGGATCCCCTGTGGTGAGCCATGAGCCAGGGCTGAAAAAGCAATTGTGAATTCCCTCAGATTTGGAGGGAAATAGGCTAGGATCAGAATCTAAATCTTTGTCCTGTCCTTGTGATGTCGAAGAGCTGCAATAGCTCTTGGCTTTTGGCAAGTGGAGTCAGAAGACTTTCTGCAGCTACTGGGGGTCTTTTCCCTCTCATGGATGGATCAAGGGTTTTCCTCTGTTGTAGAAAAGCTTTGTAATTTCTTCTTCTCTTGCCATTTATATGAATAGGGTTAGATTATCTCACTTTGTGTGGTAGGTAGGATCCAACCCAATGATCCCAATAGTCTTTTCCTGTGCAATAGTCTGGATGCTGATGCTTCCTGTGAAAGGCCATGGCTGAGTTGTCTGCCCTTACAGAACGAAGCATTTAGGACTTCGTTCATGCAACATGGTCTGTGAAGACCCTATAAAACTTGGAAGTGAACATGGCTGGCGCTTAGTTGAACTCATCCATCTGAAAGCTTTAGTGAGTAGTGTGTAGCAATAGGTCATATTGCAACAAACCAATAAAAAGTTTTTCCTAAAAATGAAAACTCCAAGTTTTGTTCTGCAGATTGTTTTATTAGGGTTTTTTGGCTTTTAAATTTCAGACTGAATTCAGTTTACAGCAGTGGGTTAATTTATCGCTTTCTAATGAGACTCTCTTGTAGCTTAGGGCACAGTAAGCTTTTTCTCTTGTGAGCTAAATCTGACAAATGATGGTTTCTTGAATCTTTTGAGGATTTAAAACGCTATATCTTTTGCCCTCAAGTATCTAGAGATAGAAACATCTCTTTGGTGAAGTTTTCCTTGACTGAAACCAGAGGCCCTGATAGAACTCTGTTGCTTTCAGTAAGGTTAGGACAACAGGGGCTTCAGCTCCAGCCTGTTACAAATGATTATGCCACATGTTTGCTGCCACAGCCCACATGTGACATATTCCTGATATTTTTTTTGCAGTGTGAGGAACAGGTTCTGGTTACCTGGAAGTATAGCTCAATTGGGAGAGCATTGCACTCCTAATCTGAGGGTCAGGGGTTCAAGTCCCCGTCCAGGTATGAGGCTTGTCAGAGTTGGGCTGATGGTTGGACTAGATGATCTGAAAGGTCCCTTCCAACCTAGATGACTATGACTACTTTGAGTTCCCAGGAGGAAGAGCCGGCCCTGTTGTCTTCATCACTGCAGCGAGGAACCATCTGGAGGGGTCAAGGTCCCTCTTTGCAGTTGATATTTGGGCACCCTGCTGCTGCCATGGGAAAGAGCTTTTATAATAAGGAGCTTTCACCACCATGAAATAGCAAATTTCATCCTATGGGTGCCAACAGAATTGCTCATGGACTAGCTTGGAGCCCCATAATGAAGCCCCAACTTTGCTGTTTCTAATTACTTTTTATAAATCTGAGAAACCTGCAACACTCCTAAAAACTTGATTTTCTCTCAGGCTGGTTTTCTTGGTGCTTTTCTACAGCATCTCCTCCAAATCTGAGAATTTTGAATGCCTGCTACAAGGTTAAGTTCCTTCAAAAGATAAAATGTTTGACATGTCAACTGGGAATCTCATTTTCCAGGGGATTCCTGCTGCTTGCATCTTTCTTGGCTTGTACTGCTGTCACAGCAGGGAGGTTTTGAGTGTCTTGGGTTTTTTTTTATTTATTTCCTATTTCAATCAAAGTGAAGTAGAGCCCCCTTTACAGAATAGTGTGTGTTTAGTCTGTCAGAGAGTGGCAGGCTTTGAAGTTCTTGACTCTTGAAGATAATTTTTACTTCTGCCCTAGACTATTTTTGCAATTGCCTTAACTGTAGTAGAAAATACAGATGTCTCCTTGGATTAAATTGTTTTGCTGTTGGTTGAGAAGGCTTTGGGGGGTGTCAGTGGATGACAAACTCAACATGAGCCCCCAGTGTGTGCTTGCAGCCAAGAAGGCCACCCAAATCCTGGGTTG
>VZTY01012154.1:0-16515 GCA_013400935.1 Turnix velox | reverse complement strand
TGGAACTTGATGATCTTAAAGGTCCTTTCCAACTCAAACTATTCTATGATATGCTGCAAAGATGTTAAAATCTGGATTCCTTCTGACTCTGCTGGGCTTTGCACCTTCCATTCTTGCTGTTTCCTATTTGTTCTGCTGCATTTCTTCAGAGCTGCTGCTGAGACCCCCTGGAAAGCAAAAAAAAAAAGTGTCAATTTGGAGGGGAAAATGTGAGTTTTGTGAAAGGATCTTATTTGAAGGACAAACCTCTAGCCTGAGTTTCAGCTGTGTGATTCTTACTTCCATCTTATGAGGCTACCAAGTGTTCTGTGCATCGTCTCTGTGGCTGCTGGGATTCTGTTGCAGCTCTGCTTCTGGAGCAACACGAATAAAGTTGATTATTTTTTAAGGAGCAGAGCTTCCTCCTTGTGACCACCAAGTGGTGCTCTGTGCTGCACCTTGCAGCAAGGCAAGCTGTTGGTGTTTTGGGATAGGGGGGTTAAAAAGCTGTTTTCAGAAGCAGGAAAGAGCTAGAGAGGAGGAACAAAAGTCAAGAGGCTTTTCTTTTCCCCTTGCAGGGCTGAGCTATAAGGGCTACATTATTCACATCTCTCTGCTGTAGCTGCACAATGATTGATATCACTTGGTGATGATCAGACATAAGTAGCCTTGACACTTTCTATTTGGGTGTTCAGCTTGGCTGCCTGCTAGGCTTTGTAGTAACAGACCTTCCAAGCTAGGTCCTGGAGCTGTCTCCAATTTGGCTTGCTAAAACTGCAAGAAGCACCTAAAAACCTTCTCCCAGTCTAGTTGTTCAGAGAGAAATACCTGCTTCCTTTTTCTTGGCTGCTTTTTCACCCTAGGAAGAACCCCTGTCCATGTTCCTCCTCTCCAGCATCTAAGCCATTCAGTGTCTTTGCTATTAAAATTTGGGAATGTTTCACTAATCAGCAGAGGCAAAAGTCCTACATGAAATTGTTTTTATAGGTTTTCTTCAAGCTCTTTCCAGGTGCCCTTCCCAGGTCTGCAGAAGCTCTGAATTTTGTATGGAAACATTGCAGCTTGAGAAGAGAAAACTGAGGTTGATTTGAAATGACGGGCACATTACATGGCAGAAACTCCCTATAAAATATAATGGGGAATTTAAGGGGGCTGACTCCATCCCTGTAAGCTCTATTACATGCTCCATGTGATATAATTGTTTCTGAGAGCAGTGATGCCTTTCCAGGGGCTGAAAGCTGGGCTGTAAGCAGGATGGTGCAGCCAAACTCAAACAGTGGCTCATTTGTGTGAAACACTGGGCTAGAATGGAAGGATGGCAAGTAGGATTGTCTTGTCTGCTGAGCTGGAAAAAAACATGCAATGTTGTAAAACAGATCTTTGATTTGGAAGGAAGGAAGATGCTGTGGAAGAGCACAGTGCTTTTGTAAGGTGCACTGATTTTGTTTCTAGCTCTTCCAGCCTGTGAAGGAAAGGCCAAAGAAAGAGTTACAGCTTTCTCCAGGTAATTAAAGTCAGGTAGCCACTGAGTAAATAGCTTCCCCAAAGTTTCCCAGTTTGTTTCCTGGATGTTTTGGGGAAAAGCTGTGCTGGAGCATCATTGCATCCCCCAGCAGAAAGCAGAACGTGAAGCATCACCTGCTTTGCTTACAGCAGGTATTATGTCCTGCCTCAGCTGCTCAATCTTATTGCAGCATCTATCAAGGTACAGCTACCATGGAAATAATGGGACATCTTGTTAATAAAAAGTTGATTTAGCTGGATTGTGTTTTTTTTCACGTGGTCATAGAATAGTCTGGGCTGGAAGGGACCTTAAAGATTGAGTTCCAACCCCCCTGACATAGGCAGGGACACCTCCCACTACATCAGGCTGCTCAGTGCCTTGTCCAGCCTGGCCTTAAATACCTCCAGGGATTGAGGGGGCATCCACAACCTCTCTAGATAACGTCTTCCAATGTCCCACCACCCTCACCATAAAGAACTTCTTTCTTATATGCAGCCTGAATCTCCCCCCTTCCAATTTACATCCATTATTTGTAATCCTCCCATCACAGAAGACCCCTGGCTAAACCATCTCCTTGGATGCAAAGTGATGAGTTCTCCCAGCCTGAGACCATCAGGAGGGAGTTTTTCTGCAGGGCTGAGGTTCAAGTGGATTAGACGAAGCACATAAATATTAAGTTTCAGCTTTTGCCTTTGGGGATAAAAAAAACTGCCCAAGAGAAATTCAAAACATGTCATTACTCCACACACTGTCTTTTCATGCTGGGGAGCTCCATTAGTAGATACTTAATAGCTCAGATGAAAATTCTGGCTCAAGAAGTCCTCGAGTCTTTAACTAAGAGGTAAAAAGGAATTGCTCAATGTGTGCCTTGCTCTAGTCTTCATCTGCAGTGGCTTGGGAAGAAATGGGATGTGGGCAGAAAGGGCCTTGGGTTAGATCCAGTGTGGTTGTTCTTTTGTTGCCATTCTGTATCCTAGCAGTAAAATATGGTTTCAGTCTTTATCTCTCCATGTGATACCAGCACAGTCAGCTTTGAAAAAAGATGAATAGATGGCTTGGGGGGACCTCATAGTAGCTTCTCAATACCTGAAGGGGGCTACCAGAAAGGCTGGAGTAGGAATTTTTAATAGGATATGTGATGGAAGGATGAGAAATAATGGATGCAAATTGGAAGAGGGGAGATTCAGGCTCGATAGAAGAAAGAAATTCTTTATGGTGAGGGTGGTGAAACTTTGGAAGAGGTTGCCCAGAGAGGCTGTGGATGCCCCCTCAATCCCTGGAGGTGTTTAAGGCCAGGCTGGACAAGGCACTGAGCAGCCTGCTGTAGTGGGAGGGGTTGGAACTTGATGATCTTTAAGGTCCCTTCCAGCCCATAATATTCTATGATTCTGTGGTTTGTGGAGAACATACAGGGATTTCCTCACTGTCACATTTATCTGCTGTCATGTGAAGGGTTGGCTGCACTGCCTTCTTTCCAACACTGAATTGAGTCTTCTTTGGTCATATCTCATTCTGGAGTAAATCTGTTGTGACAGGAGTGCCAGTACAAACCTGCTGAGGATCACTGCTGTCACTGCTATTCTCCTGCACCCGAGAGCCCATCTGCCAGCACACATCAAAGCCAGATGCTTTTTCTGTAGGAGGGGATGTATCAGTGTAATTGGGCTGGAAAGCAGAGTCCTTTCCAGACCTTAACAAAAGTTAAAGATGGAACCAGCTCCTTTCTGCCTCCAGGACTGGAAATCAGGGAGATGTGTTTCACTTGAGGTGAAAGTAGCTGAGCAGAGAGCACTGTACTTCTATAAACACTCAGGTATTTGTACAAATCATAGAATGGTTTGGGTTGCAAGGGACCTTCAAGATCATCTAATTCCAACCCCCCTGCCAAAACAGAAGAATTATTTTTCTGCCAAGTTGGTACCCTGCTATTAGGTAGCAAAATAACAGTATTTCCTACTAATGCATTTGGCAGTCTCAGGCAACATCTCATTCCTACTTGGCAACTTAAAAGGATGGGGGCCTCTTCCAAATTAATCCCTCCAGGTGTCTTTCCTGTTAGAAATTGGGCACAACTTCATTCAGCTGCTCTGTCCTAGAGAAGTGATATCATCTGCCTGTTTTGGTGCTTACCTCTAGAGATGTGTGAGCCTTCTGTCTTGTGCAGTGTTTCCTGATGTTGCTTTTGTGTCTCCCTGGCCAGAGGTTGAAGAAGAGGAAGAGGATGAAGAGGAGGAGGAAGAAGAAGAGGAGGAAGATGAGGAGGACAAAGACATGGATTCCATGGATGAGAGCATGGAGGGTGACACAGATCTGCCAGGTTTCACCCTTCCTGAAGAGACCTCTCAGGAGCCTCTATCTGGCCTGGAAAACCCTGTGGCCCAGCTGGCTGGAGTGTCCTACCAGGTTCCTGACACCATTGAGTGGGAGCAGCAGAACCAGGGTCTGGGTAAGAGAAAAAAACCCTATTCTTCCTTTAGACTTACAGAGGATGTGTCTTCTTCTTTCCATTTTTCATGCGGCAGCACCTTGGGCTGGTTCTCCTGGTAAATATGCAGTGGGTGAATTTCTGAGGGTACACCATTCTCCACTGGTTGAACTGGGATGGATCCCAGGCATTGTGACATGAGTCTTCATTTGGGGAAAACTGCTCTGAACACTTGGTCCTTCCCAAATCTTAATGCTCTAAGGGGACACAAATAAAAACCTTTTTGGTTGAAATAGCTGGGGAAATCTCAGTTTCCTTTGCCTGAGATGGGTTTGTGCAGGAATACATGTCCTATGGGGTTAAGCCAAGTTCAGAAGCTGCTGAACAGCCCATTTTCTACTTTAGAATCACTTTTAAGGGGAGTATGGTCCATATATGGGACCCTAAGCTATTGGTGTTAAGCTAGACAAAGGAGCTTTATAAGCTTTATTCCCACTGTTTTTAGTGTATTTAATGGCTGGACTAACTTATCAGGGCTTCTGCCTTGGCTTTGTGGACGCACACTGGGCTGCTGCTGTTTCCATACCTAGTCCTGGCTACTTGTCTTTTTATGGGATGTGTTAGAACAAGTAGGGTGGAAAAAGTGTGTAGCTCGTATCAGCAAGAGGAGGATTGTTAAGAACAGAAGAAGACCTCCAACTCTGGCAGGAGGTCAGAAGAACTGCCCACATTGTTCAGCAGAAGCACCTGGAGTGACCAGACTCTCTGTAAAGGGCTCATAAAGCTTTAGACTATATTCCTTTGAAACCCATCTTCTCTAACTGCTATTCATCTAGAACAACTTCTTTGAAATCTGTTTCTCTTGAAGTGCTTTTCCTCCTAAAGCTAAAATTAATTTGGCTTTAATTTTAGATGACCTCATAACCACTGAGTGCAGCCCTTGGAGGAAGGAGCTGCAGCTCTAAATAGGGCTGGGTCAGGGGCACTGTGGTCCCACCTGCCTCAGCCCATGGTGAACACCTTTGGAACATCCCAGGAAAGAGCTCTGCACTTCCTTCCCTTTGCTAAATAGTGCTGAGATAAAGATTTTCCCAACTTGTGAAAGTGAAACATCATTTAGGGAGGGAAATTGTTCCACTTGAAGTGAGATATGGCACAGGGAAGAAAAATGGTGAGACACTGGCCCAGGTTGCCCAGAGAGGTTGTGGCTACCCTGGAGGTGTTCAAGGCCAGGCTGGATGGAGCTTTGAGCAGCTTGGTCTGGTGGGAGGTGTCCCTGCCCAGGGTGAGAAGTTGGAACTAGATGATCTTTGAGGTCCTACCACATTAAACTATTCTCTGAAGGATAACAGTACCCAGTGGAATACAGGATGGGGGTGCACCATCTAAGCACCAAGCTTTTTCAGTTAGCATTTGGAATCATTAAAATGCTTTGCACGTAGGTCCTTCTCCTGAGGATAATTCTGTCTGCTGGCCTTCAGAATTTTGACATTTAATGGTAAAATCTCCAGTCCAGAAGAGGCTAGAAGTATTGGAGTAGCTATTCTCAGGGCAGTTATTATAGAGTTTGCTTGGTCTGATGGCTGAGACACTGCAAATCCCTAGAGAAAAGAAGTTAAAGTGATCCACAAACAGCTTGGCAGAACAAGACACAGTTTTGATTTTTGAAGTGGACAGTGAGAAAGTGCTGGAGAAACAGGGTCATTAAAAAATGTCAGTTCTGGCAAGTCAGATGGTCCTATGTGAACTCCAGCTGAGCAAAAGCCATATATATGTGCCACTAATGAGGCTGTCAGCTTTACAGTCCATCAGCTCTAACCAGCAATAGTTAGGCAAAAAGTAAAGCAGAAGATGATGTCATCTGTGCCTCTGTAGAAAATAGAAATTGATCCTCCAAAAGCAGTTTTGGTTGCCTGCATCTGTGGAGAGGGAAGACTAGAATATGCTTTGGGATGTCTTTTTGTGTCCTGTTCAAGTGCTTTATCTTCAGAGGCTGCCAGTGAAGTGTACAGCAGTATTTTAGGTCCTCTCTGTGTTATGGATAAGATTATTTTGATTTTTGTCTACTTGTTTCTTGATTGTTTTTATGTCAGTAGTGTGTGATAGGTGAGCACTAACTTTTCACAGAGTATCAGAGCAGCAGGAAACCTCATCGTTTTGGGAGTGAATAAAAATACCTCATTTTCCCCTGATTGCTCTTTTGTGATTAAATGTTTGTTTTAGATGCATTTTTAGATGTCTTCAAACTACTGAACAGTTTCAGGGTCCTTTAGTTATTCTTCATGAAGGAGATAGATAGGAGTAGGTGGTCTTGGTATATATCCACAGAACTAAAGTGTCTGATTTTGTGCTGACTATGCTCTTCTCCCATTTCTCAGGAGTATTTATTCTCCCAGTGTCAATAAAACTCCCTATTTTACAGACCACAAGAAAAGGCACAGCATCTTAGCTTGAACTAGTGAGGGAACTTTGGGTTCTACCATGAAAATATCTCCCTACTATTTATAAATGCTACAGTGCATACCTATTGTCCATATCTCAAGATAAAGTTCTCCTGCTGTCCATAATAAGGCAATTTACACAGCCTTTAATTTCACTGATTGGGGACATGCAGGAATTCCCTTTGTGGTGTCAGAACATATGGAGATGTTTGGAGTGAACCTATATAGGGTTGTGATGTTTAAAATGTGTGGCTCAAGTTGTCTAAGCAGAGGTTGTTGTGATGAACTTGGGTTTTTTAAGGTGCTGAGTAGAACCAAGACCACTAATAAAAGATAACAGCAGTGTACAGAAGAGTGATTTGAACCATAAAACTTAACAGCAAACTCAATTGTTATGTTCAAAATCTTGTTTTAGGATCAAAGAGAAGGCACAGCTCATATATATGAACCCAAAAATTTATACCTAATGTAATTAAGATCTTGAAAATCTAATCGCCTTTAGTCCAGGTTTAATTATTAAAGGGGAAAAGGTAATAAAGCAATTAGGATAGTTACTTTGCTTATTTTCTGTGTTTTATCCTAGTGTTGTGCTCAGCCTTGTTTCTTTGGGTTAGAAGGTTGGTGGTTTCACTCGGGGGCTTGTGGTAGGTCTAGAATCCTTTCCCAGGAGGAACATGGTGGATGTTCACATTAAAGGAAGATCATATCACCATGATTTTGAATTTTTAAAATTTTTAAATGGATATAAAATATTTGCAGCTCTGAGTAGTTACAGAGAAAATAGCTCTAGCTGTGTTGCAAATCACAAATGACACTGCATAAGCTGTATAGTGGATACTACTGGCTAAAAGATGTGGAGGCAGAGTGGTGGAAGGTGATGAATATTTGAAGTGTCATTTTTCCAGGAAGTTGAGATTAATGCTTTTGTGGGCAAAAATAGCCAGCATTAGGAAGACAGAAGAGGAGACTCAGAACTTTAATTGCTGCCCAAAATGGATCTATTTTAGGAACTCTTACAGCTCCCATTATTGGAACATCAGTGTGCCTTTTAATCTTTAATGTCTTTATCTTCTTAATTACCCTGAAGAGAGGGTATCCTTGTTTTACAGGTGATAAACTCAATCCCAAAGAGGCCAAGTGACCATGCTGGTTCCACGAGGGAGTCTTTAGCAGAGCAGGGATTTGAAGGAGGTGAATTAAATTAGTGCCTGGGTGTTTTTTCTTGCGGGAGGCAGGTTATATACACCTGCATTCCTCCCTGGCAAAGGTGCAGAAGGACACCATTCCAACAGAAGGGACTGAGTCCATAGAGATCCCAGGTGAGAGAGGCTGGCAAGAGCCAGAAAATTTTTCATAAGTGTTGAGGGTAGAGCTGCCTGCAGCCATCCTGCCCTCTGTAGCTTTGTCCAGTGCCTGCTAGTGGGAGCTTTGCTGCACAAAATGTTGGCCATGCATGGTCTTGTGTTCCAGATGGCTGCCGACTGAAATGAGCAGCCTCAGAAACATAGATGGTTATTTTTCCTGCCTTTCCAGGTACTCCAAATAATTTATACTCTTCCATATGTTCCTTACTCGCTCCCCTTCCCTTTCCCCAGCAGTAATAAAGCTCCCATCATCAATCTGTGCCTCCATCAAGCTCCTGCTCCTCGTGAAGGATGTGTGCTCTCTCTTTGTAATGACTTCTTTTTTTAACTGTTTCAAGAGATTGTTTGTGGTTGTGTCTCAGTCCTGGAGCAGACTCATATTTAATCAGGTTTGCCATGTCAAAGGAAATTCTGCAGCCATGTACCTGTAAACAATAATGATCCTTTCTGCCAGCTTGCTGTGGCAGATGATGCTGTAACCACAGAGCAGCTCCCAGGAGGGAGCAATTCAAATCAGAGCTGCCTTTTTGTCTTTTGTCATACTTTATTCTGAAGCATTTTGGGGACTGTATCTGTTTTCCTTCTTTAATAGTGTTTCTTTCTTTGACTTCCTCCTATTTCTGTTCCACCCCCAACTGAGATAATCAGTCTTACAGTCCTGTCCTGCACAAGTTCTGGTGGTACAGTGAGAAGCAGCCTTGTGCCTCGTGCTGGGGCCTTGGATGACAGGACCTTCCAAGAGATATAAAAGTTGGACAAGTCTCAGCCTCTTGGCCCTGACCTTACACGATGGTTTTCCATTTTTTCCATCAGTATGAGGAGTCCAAGATGAGAGGGGATGTTTCTGATGGCTGGTGGATTAACCCAAGCCTGAGGGGTGCTGTCACTCTTATATATATTCCTCACTACCCTGCCATGCAAAGATCTCTTGAAATAGGAGAGGAGGAATGGAGCTCATCCTTTCCACAAGGAGGGAGTGTTGGCTTCTGTGTTGGAAACAACTGTCTCACTTTTGTGGGGCAGGAGACCTTTGAGTAATGATTTTGGAAGGTGTCAGGAAAGCTTTGTTGAAGGGAACCCAGTTGTGATTCTGGTCACCTACAGTCTGCTTGTCAGACCATAGCTGGGTGAATTCACCCTTCTCAGCTTGCTGGGGAGCAAGGAAGGCAGCTTTCTCAGCACAGGAGGATCCCTTCTAGCAGGCTTTCTGCTCGCTCTTACTGGACCAAGAAAGTAAAACTGGAAAACTCAAGCACATAACTGAGCATTTTTGACCATGCATCCATTTGTCTTCAGAGTTAGGATGTGTCTGCCTAGAATAGTGACTTGGCATCTGCTGCTCTAAGTAATTTGTCTTGGTTTTTTTGCCTGGATTAAAGGATAGGGTCCATTAGCTTGCAAAGGCTGGGCTGCATCTGCTAACCAAGCCCCATCTGGGTTTCTGCATAGTGTGGTGAGGCCACCATCCTTCAACTGCCTTGGCTGACTGTCCCCTTGTCTATCTGCCCTCCTGTTTTCCCTCTCTTTTTAATCTGTAGTAATCCTTTTATTCCCCCTCACATCTACAATTTCACTATGTCCGTGTATCACCTTTCAGTGTGCTTTGCCTCTTCTATCCTTCAGTTTTATAGATCTCAGAAAACTTGACTCCATTTAGAGAAAGGAGATGGTTTTCAGCTCTCCCTCCCTTTGGATTTTAGTAATCACTTAGCTTGATTGAAGAACACGGGCAGGGCAGGAACCTTCCCTGGGTGAGAGTTATTAATTTTTCCTTTATGTGCTTGCTTGAGTGGCCTTTGCCTTTTAAAACAAGACTTGTCCTTATGTTGGAGAAACCACAATTAATTTCTCATAGTGATCTATACTGCAGTGCAAAAGATCTGCTTGTTTTCATGCTATTTCAGTCCTCTAAGAAAAATAAACTGAGTGGGGAAGTTCATTTGCCTTGAATTGCCTCTCTCTTTCTAGGGATTTGCATCAGAGGCTGATCTTTTTGGGTTAAAATATTGGCTGATAAGAGGAATAGAGGTAAAGAGCTCATTGTGATGAGTAATGGGGGGAGAGAGAGGAGAATTCATGGGAAAGATTTTTAAAATCTTTTCTAATGAGACTGTAACTATATTTCCTCTCTGCTTGGTCAGCACAAGCTATAAATGACTGATGCTAAACCTACTTCCCCTCTGGTCTTTGCTCAGATTAAGACCATTTGAGGATCAAAGGAAATCCAGGTTCCTTCCTGGAAGGCTGCTCTTGATACACCAATAATAAATCCTGCCCTGCCTGAGAGTGCACCAGGAACTTGCATTGGAAATAAGTGAATTGCTTAGATTTTTGACTGATCATTAAATAATGACCTCGAACCTCAAGCTATTATTGTTGGAAGAAATGCTGGGGATCAGCATTAATCAGAGAGAGAATTACTAGAGGCTTTTGCTTGCCTTTTTTTTTCTTTTCCTTGCCTTGATTTTGAATAACTCTAGTCACAGCTTCACATAATAAAAGATTTCTGCAAGGGTGTTCCCTGATAGTAAGTGATTTATTTAAGAATACCAGCAGTGCTGTCTGTGCTTTAATAAAGGGCAAGAGTTTCTCCAGTTTTATCCCTTTTCTAGGTTGCTCTCCCCATATTCCCCCAACTTCTTTCTGTCTGCTCAGGCTGACTTTCTCTTCCACAACCACTCTGAGCTTGGTGTGGATGAGGATGAGTGGGTGTTATTGCTCAGAGTAAGCATCCCTGCTGACTCATGGAAGAAAACAGGACTTATTTATGGTTGGGTGAGTAGGGAACCGTGGATAGTGTTTCTGAAAGAGATCCTGGAGTAAATCTTAGGAACCATGGAGTTCCAGGGGGAAATTTAGCCTCCAAATTATTTTTGTTAGTCCTATCACCATAAGCTTTTCCTAGATGGATGCCGTTGGCCACCATCAGCTTTGTGAAGCCACTCAGACCCCTGGTCCTTCCTTCCTGGCTGGAAGTGGAGCCTGTTTTCCTCATCTGTTTAATTAGTGGTAGTGTTGTTTTTATTTCTTGTTTGTCCTTGAGCAAATCTCTTCCCTATCCTGTGCCTGAATCTTGGTTTTCACAGAGGGCAGTATCAATTTTTTCCATGGTGATTTATTTGTTTGGGATCTTTTGGGCATATCCTGTCTGTCTTTACTCTCTTGTAGAACATTTATCACACGTGTCATCTCTGATGGCCTTTCAGCTGTCACAATAATAGAAATAAATAAGAAATTCCTTCTCTATTTTCCCTTCTGTTTTGCTCATAAACAACATGTTGGCAATTGCTGAGCCAAAAATATCTATTAATGCCTGCAAAAAGGGGGAAGCTAGGACCTCTGAGGTGAAATGTGTGGTTTGATGCTCCTTTGGCTTGGGTAAATCTCTTTGTTATCTTTTGGAAATTTGGACTTTGAGGAGGAAACCTTATCTCCTGGGTCACTTCAAGTTCAAATATTGGTGGACAAATAGCAGACTTATAAATCAGGATGTTGTGATGAACTGGTTGGAATGAAACAGTTCATCTCATCCATCAATCAGACCCTTAACTGGGTTTGATCAGTAACTGCCTTAATCTGTGAACCAATTCCCAGCATTGTAGGATAAAGCCAGTAGCTTATCTTTCATTTTTAGGATTAAATTTGAGAAGTACCCTGCAGTCTCACTGTTTTCTGTACCTACAAAGAATCACAGATTCTTTCACAGAGGCTTTATTTGTGCTGTGGAAAGGCAGCTTTACCCCAGGGGATTTCCTGTGTAGGATCTTTGCAGCTAGAAACTACAAAACATGCAGCTTGTTCAGCAGGACCAGTGCTCTCCTGAGTGATGGACTGTGTGTGATACTTTGGAAAGAGACAAAAGACACTTCTGGCTCCCAACCTTTTCTTGGCTTTGTGTATTTCTGAAATATGCTGTTGGGTAACAATTTCCTTCTCAGGGAAGGCTATTAATGTTGCCTTTGAGATTAGAGCTTTGCTCACTGACTTGTTTGCAGGGTTTTGGGAGACTTTTGGAAGATAAGAGGCCAGCCCCCTGTTTGAAGTCTTTCTCCAGGCTGATTACTTTTAGCATTTAACATGGAGATTTATCTGCATGGTGAGAGGCATAAAACCCTGGAAAAGGTCTCTAAATATTTCTCAATGCCTTCTCCTCCTTCTTCATCTTGTCTTTTTTTAACCTTTTTTGACATTCTCTTACCTTGTGAGTGCCACCATCTCCTACAGTCTGGAGATGTGAGCCTTCTCCTGCTTCTTCTTATAGTCTTTTTTGACCTTTCTTACATTCTCTTGCCTTGTGAGTGCCAACATCTCCTACAGTCCTTCCAGACTGGAGATGTGAGTCTCCTGCAGTGAGTTCAAACTAAGATCTCTCACCTCACTATTTGCTTGGGGTGCAAGTGAGACTCTTCTGTGATGGAGCCCATTAACTTACAGGAACCTGGAGGTCTCAGGAGTGTTGGCTGCCTCACAGCTGGGCATGGGCTTTGAGAGAAGCTCCCTTTGAGCTCTCTGTGGCATGTCTCAGCTGGTGGGCACAAAGCCCTGCCTGGTGTTTGGGACCATGGAGGAGAACAGAGTTTGTGGCATTGATTTCCTGACACATGAAGGGGCATATCATAGGTCAGGGAGAAGATGTTGGGTTTCATATGTCTGGAAAGCCTGCACATAGACATGAATTTGGTTCTTCAATGTGTTTGGTCTCCTTGAAAACCATGGCACACTCAGGCCTCTGTAAAAGTAAGCTTAGAAAGTACCTCTGTTTATTCCGCCTTTGTGTGTCTGTCTCTGCAGGGTTTGTCTTCATAGAAGGCATGTCAAGTCAGCAGGAAACTTCCTAGCCCATTTTGTGGCCCTTGGAATTTAGGCAGTATAGAGTGGCCATCAGCTTTCAGATAATAAACATTTGCTGCTGCTTTGAAAGAGGATTAAGCTCTGAAGCTTTGCCCAGGTAATTTTGTGAAGCTTTCCTTGCATCAAAAAATTTATTTACTTGGACAGATGATGGCAGCAAAATCAGGAGTTCATTCAGAGATATTCATATTCTGAAATGTCTCTTAAAGCCACATCATATCACTGGCCTTATCAGGAGGTGATCCCTGACCAGTTCCAATCAGGCTGATGTCTTTTCAGTGTGAGTAAATAGTTTTAGATTATCTGCTTGGAGAAACACTGTACATTTCAGAAAGTTTGAACAGAAAGTTTGGTGTGGAAAATGCCACATGAGTGGGATACTGAAGTCATACAGACATTAATCTAGCAGGAACAGTACTCTGTGCCATGGATGAAATAAATGGGGAACGCAGATAACAGACAATCCAAGGATAAATGAACCCTTTCACTTCCCAGGCTGTGCAGATTTCATAGAATATGGAAACAACTGTCTCACTAAGGGACCTTTTAAAGGCCATCTGATCCCACACCCATGCAGTAAGCAGGGACATCCTGCACTAGATCAGGTTGCTAAAGATTTTATGAGGGTAAAATCAAATTTCATCCAGGTTTTTGGACATCCATTTGTCTGCAAAGTCTCACTATGGCTGTTTATAGAAGCTACAGAGTTTGCTTTTCTGCAGCCCCTGGAACAGCCGCTTCACTGCAATTAATATCTGAGGACTTCAGTTGAAGGTGCAAGGCCAGAGGGACATAGAGATGGAATTGGTGCTTGGTTTGGAGGGCACCTTTCCAGGGGGTTAGATGGTTCTAGGAGGGATATGAGAGCTTTGTGGTGGTGGTGAGTTACTGTACCAGCTTGCTGTGCAGCACTGAGCTCTGCTGCTGCTGTTGTTAGACCATCAGCCCCATGGAATCAGCTTTGCTTGTCCTGGTGTTGAATTTGGCCTCATGCAGAACAAATTGAAAAGGCAAATCTTCCTTTGCAGTTGCCACTAACTGAAATTGTTCCTCTCCTTCAAAGCATTTCCCTTCAGAGACTTTTCAGTGTTGAAGTGTTTAAGATTAGCCATTTTTTTCCCCTTGTTCAAAATAAAAAGAGAGCTGCCTTCTCCACCTTTTGTCTCACAAGTGGCTCCTTGATTTGGAGAACCCAGCATTAGACTATCACGTTCTGTCTCCTAGGAGAGTTTTCCTCTGTCTTACCTTATTTTTTCCTCCTCCAGGACAGATTTAGTGCAACCATTTTGGTTTTGATTGCCACCCAGTGTCTGAGTCATGATTAGTGAGAAATACCCACTGGCTTTGAATGCCTCTTACCTCCTGGCCCCACTTTCAATAAGGAGTTTTGCTGGCAGTTGAATGGGAAGTGTCATCTAGATCATTTTTGCTATGACAGTAAAATAGGACTTTGGGGGAGATTGGCAGAAGAGCTCAGCACTGCTCTGAACCACCTTGTGTTGAAATGCAAATTCCTTTTCTCAGCTGCAATAGAATCCTGTCAGTGCTCAACTTATTTGCAGATGATTTTGCCCTGTCTTCCTCCACTGGTTTTAGGGTCATGGTGGCTCCCATTTGGCTGTGTAATTACAGGTTTGCATTCTCAGTCAATAGATGAAGATAACACCACTTGCTCACTTTAGAGAACTGTTGTGAATGCCATTAATAAAGCTGCAAAATAGTGGAGGAGCTAAGTATCATTACAAAATGAGACCTTGTTCCCAGTATGTGATGTGAGAAATGATTTCTTGCAAAGTATGATAAATTGCCAGGGCTTTTTAGTCTAATTGGAGATGCTGGATTCTATTTTGTTATTTGTCACTTCCATGTTAATGAAGAGTTTTAGATATAATTACCACATTTAGGGCAAACAACACATTATCATTTTCCAGTGCTTGCAGAGCACCAGCTTCTTTAGAAAGAGAAGGGCTGAGTAATTATCCTGGTTGTGCAGCTCCAGGGTAGGCTGTACAAAATAATAGCGTCCAGCTCTCTCTGCAGTACAGCTCTCATACAAGATGCTTCCTCAAGGCAGCTCATCTCATTAACCCTTTTCTTCATGTGAGGTTCTGAGACTCAGAGATATGAAGTGACTCCCCCAGGGCACTTCTCATGGTTCTTGGTGGATTCTCATCCCTTTTGGACTAGGAATAATGGATGGAAATGGGAAGAGGAGAGATTTAGGGTAGATATAAGGAAGAAATTCTTTACAGTGAGGGTGGTGAGACACTGGAAGAGGTTGCCCAGAGAGGTTGTGGATGCCCCCTCAATCCCTGGAGGTGTTTAAGGCCAGGCTGGACAAGGCACTGAGCAACCTGGTCTAGTGGGAGGTGTCCCTATGGCAGGGGGGTTGGAACTCGATGATCTTGAAAGTCCCTTCCAACCCAAACTATTCTGTGATTCTTTTCATCACTCTCAGAATGCAAAAGATGGACAGAGTTACTGTTTTGGATTTCCCTAAGTTTTGCAGTTTGTCCTACTTATCATAGTTAGGGAGATGATCCTCAGGTCCCATTTGCTGGCATGTTGCTTGATCAAGGCTGGGTTTGACTCCTGTTGTTAGTAGTAGGAGTTTTGTGGAGTTTTAGTAGTATCTCATCTTAGACCCAGAAAGTCCTGCCATGATAGGAAGATTGTGACTGCTGTTTTGGAGCAAGGCAGTGTCATATTTTATAAGTTTCCTTGTCCTCTGTGATTCTCAATTTCTGATGTGTTGATAGATTAATAGTTCCTGATTTTCCATTTTAGCTACATCCTTTGACAGCCCAACCTGGGTTTCTCCCTGTGGTTGGCAAAAGGCAATTTTGAGGAGCTTTTATGCATAGAAGTAGAAAGGAGGGTCCTAGTAGATAGACTTGAGTTGCTCGTAACCAGGTGATGAGCAGATGTACCATACCCCATCCTCTTCTACCAGCAAGCTCCATCTCAGAGCTACTTTGAGATTTGGCCAATGCCATTAGAGGAGCCTTGTCGCTCTGATAATGAGAATTCTTTGCATTTACACTTGTCTGTGGTCCCTTTGTCCCTGGAACAATGCAATTATTTACTTAAATAATATATTTTTTATGGGTCTTCTTCCTGTCCTCGTGCTTGTGCCCTGGGATTTACTTAGAGGGATTGCTGTTTCATTTTGACCTTTGCCAGCTAAGCTGGCCTTGTGCTTTTCCTTTTGAGATAGTTTCTGGTTTTGTGTCCCCACACTGAGACTGTCTGAGCACATCTGTTGTGTCCATCACCTGCAACTCGGAGCAAAATGTTGGGAAACCAGAAGCAGGAGATGTTTGACAAATGTCTTAAAGGTTTGGCAAGTAGTGTGGGCCAGAGGCATGTCCTAAACTTTGGGACAAAGAGATATTCCAGTGCCAAGTGCAAAACTATGATTCTCTCTGTTTGGGTGAATTGGAATTTTGCCTCTCTCAAAATAGGAAAAACTATTTCTTTTTCATTCTTCATATAGTCTGAGTTCCTCCCTTTTGCAGACCAGGAGGTGGCATGTAATGTGTTTGAAGCTGAATAAATCAGTGGGCGCTGCTTCCAATTATCCCAGCCTTGGCTTGCTCACTGAGAAAGCAGCCTGTGTGTGAAACATGGCTGACAAGCCATGAGCACTGCCAGAGCATTAACACTCATCTGCAGACAGACATCAGCACAGTGCCTGCCATCAGCAGCCAGCCCTGCCTGCACTGTCTCTGACAGCTCCAGCTGCCCTCAGCTGGGAAGGCTCAGTGTGCAAGAGGCAGCTGGAGGAGAGCACTCTTGCAGGGATGCCATCACTGAAATTCTCTAGCACCTTTTTCAGCTGGTGCTTGGAGCTACTTCAGTCCTTTCAGTCAAGCGGGAGATGTCCTGAACTGCCATTTCCAAGATGGAAAAATTGAAAGAGTGGCTACTTAAGGGCTGGAGCAACTGCCT
>VZTY01012151.1:21554-47415 GCA_013400935.1 Turnix velox | reverse complement strand
GAAGCCATGTTGGTTGCCTCCAATAACCTCTGTGTCATCCTCCATGTGTTTTTGCAACACCTTTAGGGGGATCTATACAGATTCTGTCCCCAATATCTCGGTACTACAGCTATCACTAATCAAGCAAAACCAGATTTTATTAACTTCTGTTAAGAAGTTAATCAGAAAAGGAACTGCCAGTCATGATGCAACTCTATCCCCAAGAGCAGTATGCGCACCTTACACAACAGATCAGGCCATTTATACAGGGCAGAGTGCCAATTTCATTCAGGACGGCAGTGGCTCATTCTTGTTGCTTGTCTATTTCTCCTCTTCCTCATTTACAGGAGGGAGAGGTTGTGTGGTCTATAGTCACTTCTCTCAACAGGAATAGTTGCCAACTATGTGGTTTCTTTTTTGAACTGAGGTATTTATAAGGAATTTTTTGAACAGGATTGGGTTTTTTTTATTTATTATTATATGGAAACTGAACCTTGAGCTAATAAAAATAATATTATGGTAGCGCTCTACTTCTAAAATCAGAGCTGCTGTTTTTACAGGAGGATTTTTCAAGTTGCTGCACAAAACTTGGTGCAGCACTGTTGAGCACTGAGATGTGAGCAGCATACAAGCTCCAGTGTCTGAGAGCAGTCAAGTAGCAGGAGGGTGGTTTTCAGAAGTTAATGATAAGATTTTTAATTGTAGTTGAAAACTAAACACAGAAGAAAGTGATTCTTGAAGGGAAGTTTGGGGTGAATCAAAAATATATCAGCTTTTTCCTGTTTAATGCTGCTTGTGTTGCAGTGAGAAATGGCACAGAACATTCATCTGTTTGGATGGAACACTGGAACAGGTTGCCCAGAGAGGTTGTGGATGTTCTCTTTCTAGAGGTGTTTAAGGCCAGGCTGGACAAGGTACTGAATAGCCTTATCTAGTGGGAGGTGTCCCTGCCTATGGCAGGGGGGTTGGAACTTGATGATCTTGAAGGGCCCTTCCAATTCGAACTATTCTATGATTCTATGATCTCAGAATCATAGAAGCTGATCATCTGAGAGCAATAGACAGAGTCAGTCCTCATGCTAATATAACCTAATCAGCAATGATTCAGACGGATGAGTGTGGTGGAAATAACAAGAATTTGGCAGAGTCAGGTGGAATTACCCCAAAACATTTCTGTCTATTCATTGCACCCAGAGCAAGTGTGTCCTCAGGTATCCCACAGCTTTCTGTCTTGCTATGGCTCATGTTCAGTTCTTTGTCTGGAAGCACTGGCGATGTCACACAGCCATTTTTGTTCATAATGCCATTTAAATAAACTAAATCCACCACACGATTTGGACCTCTTGTCCTCATAAAGTCAGCTTTTCCTTTTTTTAGTAGTCTATGATACCAAAATACCTTGGTGTATTAGAAGGATAAAGAACTGATAGCAAGCTCTCAGTCACGCGTGTACATTTTGATTTGGTTTTTTATGTTGTCTTTTTTCCCAACTCAGACAGGCCCTCTCTTTAATGATGGCAGAAAAAAATAGGTCCTGGTTATCTGTGTGGGTGATAAGGTATGTGCAAGACAGAGTCACATTCACAGTACTCCTCATGGAACACTGCAGATCCAAAGATATTCAGTCTAGGAAATGCTCTCAAATACAATACTACTTCTGAAGCAGTCTTCCCTAATTCTTTGTTTTCTCCTTCAGTTCTTCTTATTGCTATTCCCAACTCAGCTCCAGAAATTCATGTCAGTATTGGAACATTACCTAATTTTCATTTGATGTTCCTTTTTTGAAGGTCAGGAAACATAGTACTCAAACTTCCTCTAAACCAGCATTTGCCAAAGTGGAATTGTAACTGTACAGTGACAAGTACAAAGACATTAACAGGAAAAAACAAACTGTTGCTGGTAAGGGCTCCACTACAAAACTTAAGCAGTCCCTGGCCAGACCCTTTTCTCATTGCAGGCCTTTGAGGTCTCTAACCACTTAACATAGTGTCTCTCAGTCAGCCATGCCCTGGTGATGTAGAGGACAGAATATGCATATATTCTGTTTATGAGATACCAATAAAACACAGTAAGCCACAGCAAGTGACACAATTTTCTTTTTTATCTGTGCACTCAAAAGATATACGTTATCTTTGGCAGAAAGATGATTCCCATCTGACAAGCTGTTGGAAAAACTGACTCTTGGGTTCAGTAGGGAGCAGTGAGTCCTGTGGAGACAATGGGATGTCACATTCTCCTCCCTGCACCAGCTTGGGGCTTGTGGAGTTCCAAGGGAATGTGGAAAAAATATTATTTGGTTTCTATTATCCTGAAGCAATTGTTTCTATTAGTCACTTAGTCTAAAAGAAGACCACTTGGTTTAATTTTTTTTCCCTGAAATGATGATGAACAAGTTTATAAAGTTATAAAGGAATAGGGTACTTAATCTTTCAGTAGTTTAAAACATATTGCTGGCTTTGCACAGACAAATATTGACCTCGATTCAGTTGCTTTATAGCTTTTTTCAAATAATGGGAATGTAAATGTTCAATGAGTGAAGAATTTGCTTTAGGGTCTTGTTGAATCTTGTCTTTTCTATGTCACAATCAGTACTGAGCAATGTGGTTGTAACTGTACACCAAATTAGGACAAGAATATTTGTAATGGAGGGTAAAATGTGGCAGGATGTGGAGTTGATGTGCATGTGAATGGAGGGGGGTTGTGTGTGTTTCATGCTATGAGACTACCAAGCAGTTCTTTTCCAGATTCTGCTATTTCTGAGAAGTCCTAGATGCTAGAAGCCAGGCAATTTGAAAGAGACATTGTTTCTTTAGATACATTGCATGCACATTTTAAAAAAATAAAAACCCCTTGATTTTTGCCAGTATGTGACACCGTTAAAACCCACCATATTAATATAAGAAATACGGGTTTTTATGAAGTGATTCATACATGCTGAATTTTGTATAAGCCAAGATGGCTTTGTTTCATTCCCTATTTGACAGTAATTTGTAGGCCTCTCTCATACATAGAGTCTATGTGTATTGCTGCTGAATACTACATAAGAAAATCAGGTAACGAATGTGCTTACTTTGATAAACCCTGGATTAAACTGCAAAGTTAATTTAGTTTCTCACATTTCTATTTCCATAGAGATTTTTTAAAAGGACAATGGAAGAGAAAAATTATAAAAGATAAAAACAGCGCATGCAATTAAGCAGTAATTCGCCACTGTCATTAAATGGTATGGTTTCTGTCCCATTTTTGCCCATGAAGAATGGCTCTCTTCTCTCTCACCTTCAAGAAAATTGCTCTAGTGTTTTGTTTCTTGGGGCCAGAACAGAGAATTTTATTGCAAGCATTAAGGTACTTCATTGCTTTCAACTGCCAGAAGTCATCACAGTAAAGTGTGGACAAGGACATTCCAGAAATTAAGTACTGATTACTTAAATACACTGTCTGTTTGCGTTTCCTTCCTTTGCTCAGGTTCATATTATTAGCATATAATTACTAAGTCCCATTTACAGATGATGACAATTCTGTGTCAAGAAAAATGTCTGTTTCCACGATGAGGAGATTCAGTTAGAACAATACATTTAAGATCAAGTTGCCACTTTGGAGAACTCTTCCCCTTTTGCTGTTTTTGGGGCTTGCTGCTGTAGTACAGCTGAAGGACAAGTCTGTCTGAAATTGACAGAGGGAGCAGGTGAATGAAACTGCAACTGCATGCATTGTCAAGAAGGCAGGAGTTGAAGCTCCAGACATATGGAGCCCCATGTACTAGCCTGTTCTAAAATTAAGTTCAGGCCACTCCCCACAGAAGTTCAAAGTAAAACAAACAAACAAGACATCACTATTAAAAGGACACATAAAAGAATAAATAACATGAACTAAATGCAGGAGACTGTGATATGTTCAAAAGCACTTGGATTTTTGCAGAAGTTTAGGTATTTTTATCATCATTACTTTGTGCTTATGTTACAAGTTTGCTAAATTTCAAATCCACAAAAATCTCTCGGTTCTAGATTTATAGGAAGCAAGCCCTACATTTTGAGCTGCTGATTAGCAGCCTGTAAGTTTATTACCAATTGTACATGGAACACGTAATTGCTGATCAAGAGCTGTGGTCTGGCAATTTGAGTAATGCTTATTTGTTTTACAAATAGAATATTGGTTAGAAACTAAAATGCGAAGTCTTTACCTTTTTTCCTCCCCTCCTGCTCCCACTCTTCTTTCCCTCCCCCTCTTCCGTCCCCAAGGTACACAAAGCCTGAACCAGCAGTAATTTTCCTGAGATTGTGCTGAAAAGGAATAGCAGCACTCCATTTGTTCAACTTTGCGAAGACTAAGTCTAACGATCTTTAGCCAGTTCTTTCAGTTATCTCACCCTCCTAATTTTTAAGATTGAAAGCATTTCTTGCTTTGATCTTTTTAAGATCAAAAATATTTCTTGCTTGACACAACAGTGCAGTACACTCAACAGAATGTCTGAGCCCTGGAAGTAGACTGTAGCTATGTCATTGTACTGTGACCTTTTGCCAAGTGTTTATATTAATCTTAAAAATGCATTTTGAATCAAGTTACATGGCATGAAAATTGAAGTCATGACCATTTACAGAAGATCAAAACACTTCAACTGTGATGCTCGAAGACTTTGCTAATGCCAAGAATCGAAGCCCAGTGCCACTTTCCTGCTACAGCACAAGATTATCATGTTTGCTAAAAACTAAAGCCTGACGCTCCCTTGAATTTGGGTAAAAAAGGGAGTGGGTCTAACTCTTCTATGCTTAATGTCTTCAGGGCAGTTTATAATAACTCTGATAGGAGCAACTATTAATTTGGCCAAACAACTTTTCCATATATAAACCATCACTATTCTGTCAACGTTTAAGTATTCACAAGAACACTATATCAGTTATAGCTCAAACCCGCTCAGCTCCTTTTTCAAGGGTCAGGTCGCTCAACTTACTCCCAGTCCAAGTGTGCCTGACCCTGCCAGTCCAAAGATGTTTCTATGGCCCACATAGAAAATTGTGGGCTCTGAAAATTGTCATCTCTAGCATCTTAATAGAGATAGACTTGGCTATCTTTTCACAGAATATCAGGGATTGAAAGGGACCTCAAGAGATCATCTAGTTCATTCCCCTTGCTGGAGAAAGGACATTATGAAAATAGCTCTAAGCTTGAAGTTTATCATGTATATAGAGGATCAAATTCCTTGACATTAGTTAGGTGTCTTGAAGTCATTAAAATCCAGGTTTATTTTAGAACAAAATCCAAACCAGATAAATGAGTTGCACACAAGGCATTTACAGACAGAGATCGGAAATGAGGGAATCACAGAAATCTGTTAATCACAAGACTAGAGGTTTCTTCCACTTCCTTGCTATCCAGCCAGTATGCAGTTTGATTCTTAACACAAGTGGTCAGAAATTCAGTCCTAGCTTATATCCTGGTGGATATAGGAGCCTAGCTTTGGGAATCCTTCCTTTTTTCTACCATCACTCCTCTTGGGAAATTATTAAGATTCAAGGCTTCCTTCTCACTTCATTCTGATGAGGATTTCATGTGGTCAGAATTCCTCTCTCCTTGCCATGAAGCATTTCTTTATGCCTTCAAAATGTATATTGCCTTTAGGTCTATTTGGGAGCAGTTACCACCTGCCTAGACAATAAACATGCTAATGGTGCTCCAAAATCCTAAAATTTTAACTTGCAAAACACCCTTTCTTGTTAAATTCAAGACCCAGGCTGGTGCTTTTATTCCACATGACTTATCATGAAACCTGATACTTTACATACACATATAACTTGCCGATATACTTTGATAGAATTGCGTAATTGAGTTTACTTTCAGTTCACCCGAGATCAGTTCTTATCTGAAATAAAAAACTGCAGCATTTTGTGAAAATTAATCAGGAAGATGACTTCTTATGCATCCTGAGCATTTCCCTCCAAAAACTGTTTTTTCAGGACGATGTGATCTTGTCACTTTGGTATCTAACTTGAGGTGGCCCCCCTAAGTCTTGCTTGCCTTTAATAGTCTTTTATTTTATTTTCCTGATCACCGAGGGGGTGTTAACTGTTCCAACTGGCTGTTGTACCAAATGAATAATACACACTTAGTATCCAGTTACAAACTATTTATCAAGAAGCTGAATGCATGTTGTGTGTGAGTGGCTTTCATACCATCCTCATCATGTCTGTGACTTTAACAACCAACCCAACTTGTAGTCCTTCTGAATTAAAGCGATATGTGGTCCAATACATCACTGCTACATCTGCTATCATGGTTCCCACTTGAGAACCAACTTCTGGGAATGTATTATATGCCAGTAAAATTTACTAATTTAAGAAGAGTCTTAAACTTCCAGGTTTATTGCTTCTGTTCACAAGCTCAAGGAAAATGTCTCTCTTTGGTCTTTCTGATGTTTCATAAACAGTCTGTGGGACAGGTGAAGCTAACTGACTTCCTATAACTCCTCTTTAATAAAAGTAACCAAATCCTGCCCTCAGTTTTACATCTGATGCCCTAAAGTTAGGGAGATGAGAGCAGCCTTGAATTCTTGCTCTGCAACTGCAACTTTCTTAACAATTCTGTAGAAGTTTATTCTATTTCACTATTTCATTATCTGGATATTCATTCTCTGTTTAGCTAGCATAACAGAAAGAAAGGAAATATTCTGTTATACTTACTATCCTGGAGATACTCAGACTTTGTCTTCATGAGGGAGAAAAGAGACAAGAGAATTTAAGCCTCTTATCCACGGCAGTGGCACAGAAGACTACTAGGGTGACATTTTATGGACAAAGAGATGCAAATCACATGGAGGATGTTTATCAAATGAAACCATTACTAGGAACTGCCCATGAAACCGGGCACTTTTGGGGAAATGTTTGTTATGAAAACTACATAAAATTCATGCCTGTTTTACTGCCTGTAGCAGCTTTGTGGATTCCCTTGAGATGCCTTAGAAACAACAGTGTGCAGAGGACATGGTTATGTAATTGTGAAGTAATTTCTGCACTACAGAAATAAGATTATTGTCATAGCAAATTATTTCCTGTGGTTTTTGGTTTTTTTTTTGTTTTTTTTTTTTTCCCTAGCATCAGACAATGGAACATCAAATATCAAATAATAACAGTTAACTTGTTTCCTGTTGCTTTTACATCGGTTTTTGACAGGAGGTAATTACAGGTAGTTTGTTCAAACATGATACTAATACTCTTTGTGTTTCTGCTGGAAAAATTGCACACTTAGCTAAACAGAATTAGTATGATAAACTTTAATTATTAGCTGCACTTATTGAAGATACTGGCATATGTCAGATAGCTGTCTGTCTTAATAAGCTGCTTCAGCATTGTGAACTAAGATTAGACACGTGGGTTTTGCTGTGTTAAAACATGTACATTATTCGAACTGATCTGTAGATTACAGTTATTTGTACAGGTAACTGAAAAAAAATAATCTCCTCATTACAAAACCAGTTTGAGTGTTAAAAATTTAATTTTTCAATGGAGATAAAGTTACACAGTTACTTGAATCAAACATAGTTGGGAAATAACATTTTGAAGTTTTAAGTTTTAATGCATGTTTCTTCACTCAGGAAGGTCTCAGTGCCACCTCTGGGAGACTTACCTATCCAAGTCCTTCTAGGGCGCTTTGGAGCAATGTAATGATGTAATTATAGAGTCAAATAGTAGCATTTGGTTCCCTTTCATTCGATAAAATGCTAGAAATGGGATAGAACAGCTTTGGGAAGGATCATTATGTACCTGTTAGGCAAAGACTGTAGATCTGCATTAGTTCCCATGATTTTGTTCAGATAATCAAATTTACCTTTAATTTTGCACATTCTTTGCACAATTTAATATTTTGCTGTCAACATCTTGTGTTATTACAAGAAACAATATATTGTGTACAATGAGATTTTTAAGTTATGGGGGAGGTGAATATGACATACAGAACATTTCAGTACTCTGAGAGGTAAAAAAGTCATTATGATTACAAAGCAGTTAGCAGAACTGCTCAAAGATTTTTCTCTGAAGTAGGCTCCTAGGACAGAACAGAAACTAGTTCACTAGAAATGCACATTTAATAATGAACTTCCAAGTGCAGGAATTTATTACAGGGTAAGACCAACCCAGCTCAGGGTTGTAAACCTATGAGTTTTCAGTCTAAATAACTCTCAAGGGTCTTTCTAGAACAGGGTCAGAAACCTTTTCTTTCTTGTACAAAAAAGGAATTTGTAGATCCCTCAAGTTTGGAACAAGAAGGTGGTTCTGATGGCAATTACTCTGTCAAACTCCTGAGATTTCAACACAATCTAATAGCAAAAATTAAATATTTTGTAGTTCAGTCAGTCAAGGGATAGAAATCCAAGATCTGTTATAAATGAAAAGCAATTTTTTCTATAGGTGATGCAATAACCAAGAAGAATAAAACTGCTAGATGCAGGACACTAATTTCTGTCCCACCTCTTGTAATGAATGACACATTTCACTGCAGATAAATGTAAAACAATGAGATAGAACCAATGAAGAGGTATTTACTGATAAGAAAGGAACAAGAGATCTTGTGGGCAGGGGAAATAAAAGAGAGACACATCTTCTGTTCAGGATACACCTGAAATGGCCTAATTGATTAGGGAGAATCTCTCTGTGTAATAAGGATGGAAATGTGTAAGTACCTAAGAAACAGCAGCAGTGTCCTAATTATTTACTTTTTTTAGTTCTCCCTCGAATCTGTCCCTTTTTTCCTGAAGTGTAACACAAAATAGTCTTATAACGTAGATATTTTTCAAAATGCTTAGGAAGAAAACCAGGCATTATTTATCTAAGACTGTATCAAGCAAGGCCAGAAACAAGTATTCACTTTAGCCATACTGCCTCTTACTACCATGGAATATTATTTCTTGAAGAACAGAATGTTATAATCTGTTTTGTGATTGCATTTATAAGCCATAATGGGTTTTGTTATCAGTAAGAAACAAACAGCTTCTTAGGTTTTGCAGATGAGACAGCTACCCACAGTCAGTATATCAAGCAATGCCTGTGCCTGCTTTTGGGATATCAAGTAATAGCTTGAGGTGCCTTTCTTGGAATCAAGATCAAAATTGTGATTATATATGGTGATTAAGAACTTAATGTATTTTTCTGTCTTCTTTTTATTTTTGCAAGAGGCAGCATGTTACTGTTCATGGTGGTGTTCTGCCAAAAGCCAGTGCAGTCTGGTTTTGTTACCTCCTGTTTTATTGGAGAGAATGTTGTACTTCAGGGTGTGCATTTAATATTTAGTACACTTGTTGTCAAGGGCACCTTTTGTAATTCTTTTGCATTTCATATCAAGCAAACACAGTGTTGAGGGATCCCAGAATCATAAGTATTCCCCGTTTCTTTATACGTCTCTAAGAACTGTGAGGTCATTCAGCATCATCTGGTTCCCGGTGACACTGGAGCCCAGGAGCTGAGCTCACCCTCCCTTTTGTCAGGAAAACTACCACCTGGTGAACCACTTTGAGAAGCTGCAAGTAGTGACATGGTTTGCAACCAGGCTTCATAGACCTTTGTCCTAGCAAAGGATACACAGAAAAAAGGGAAGTGACAGTGCTGGTGGTACAATGTGGAGCTGTACACACTTCCAGGGTATTTCCCAGCTAGTTTCTCAGGAACTGAAAAGTTATTTGTTTGAAGGTCATCCATTCTTCTGTGCTTAACAAAGTTTCTGTTGAAGTGTTAGTCATTCACAGAAGACTTGAAACAGTCATCCATGCCAGCAGATCACAGTATGGTTACACTGGGCCTGAAGCCAAAGGAAGAATAAATTTTACAGCCTAGTTTAAAAAGTTTGTAACAGTTTAAGAATTTCACAGGCTCTATTCAATCCTTAATAACTAGGACATATATGTGCACAGTTTAAGCATTACACATTTGCAGTATCTTTAATCAGCTGAATTAAAAGGTAGACTTTGAAAACTGCATATGTGTATAAGAAGTCCATGGAGGCCTCTACAAGCTTTTACAGATGTTGAACTAAAAGGAAGTACACAGAAATAACTTATTCTAACACTCAAAAGTTGCCACATGTACCAGTATCATCTGGATGAACTGCAAATAAGCAGGATAATGAAAAAAAAAATCTAAACAAACAGGAGCATATCCAGGCAGATTTTGAATGCCTCCAGAGACAGACTGTACCACTTCCCTGGTCAGCCTGTTCCAGTGCTCTGTCATCTTCAAAATAAAGAAGTTCCTTCTTGTGTTTAGTGGAGATTCCTATGCTCAAATTTGTCCTTGTCATGTCACTGGGTACTACAGAAAGAAGACTGCCTCAAGTCTTCTGATACCTGCCCTTTAAGTCTTGTGAATGTCTGTTTTGATCCCTCTAGAATTCAGTGTGCATTGGACACCTGGGCTTCACTGCTCTCTGAAAAATGTCAGCCTTCAGTTTTTGCTTGAGAAGCGTAAGGGAGAATTCTCACAGATTGTTGAGAATAAAGTAAGTGGATTTAAGAGAGAAACTCTTGGGAAATCAAGACAGATTATGTTGCTTCAGTAGAAGAGATCAAAAAAGTTATTAACAGATTAAACATACTTTTTGTTCTTTGTAAGCTTTGCTTGATCACATGACACAGGTAGTTAATTAAAAAAGCTAGCCGTTTTGAGTTTCCTACTTTGTTGTGCAGATATAAGCAATTCAAAATAAGGTTGGACATTCTGGTTTTGTAATCTATTTGCCCTCAGGTATTCTCAGTAAAACATTATGTGTGAAACAGAAACCCAAACCAAAGATTTTAATACTTATAAAAACACTAGCACACAAAACCCAAACCACACCCCGAACCTAGCTCTATTGAAGTTCGCAACTCCTGTAACTTGAATCAATATTTTCTTTCTGACATTTAAAATAAATTTGGCTGATCAATTCATATTTACTACTCAAGACTGTATCACTGCACAAAAAAGATGCAAGGTCTGGTTACTGATGTCATATCCAGCAGACTGGTTTCAAGAACAAAGGTCTGATTAAATGTCTCTATTATGTTTTTAAGTATCTCAGTTATTCCTACAGAGTCTACAAATACAGCCATCCTGCTTGGCTTAATCAATGACTAGCACAGCTGGGAACATGGAGAGAAAGGCTGAAGGAACAGAAATGGCTATTGGCACTAGACTAAGTGACAAAACTTGATGTGATAATTTTTGTTATTCCTTGCTCTAGGCCCTTTGGAATAAAAATGCTGTAAAGAAATAAAATGTAAAGGTACCTTCTAAATTCATAACTTTTCCATCCTGCAGTCATGAACCAACATGTCACTCCCTAAAATTCTTTAAAATCTAGAGGAAGGTGAATGTTCTATAATTTGACATAACAATTGCCCTTTTATAATAGCATGGAATCAGCAGGGAAATGGGCTCAGAATTCAGCTTAGAAACAATGTTAAATACCTGCCAACACAATCAAGAACCCATTTTCTAGATGTGTTCCACCTGGGGCTAGTTGTCTGTATGGCTGTCGCAAGCAATCAATGATGAATGCATTTTAAACTGCTGACAGTAAAATTCTGGGGAATTTCTTTTTCATACAGCATTTATTAATGACAGTTAATGTTCTAAAGAAGTAATAATTCAGTTGCGTTTTTGTGTATAATCGTTCCAGCCATCTATTAAATCCTTTGTTTACATTTCAAGTATCAGCCCCATAACCAAAGTTTATTCACCTTTTTTAGTGTAACTGTATTGAGAAGTACTGCTGATAGCATAGACTGAGAAGGCTGGAAAATGAAGGAATGATTCAAGACTTTACACATGCCAGTCCTTTCTTTGTGACTGCTTAATTTCTTGTTGCTGTTCCAAGCTCTGATTAAAGCTTTTGCTTCTTCAGTGGGGCACTGATAATCTCTCTTTCTCTGATGCATTTACTTGTTTAAATTTTCTGATGTCAACCTACAGTGCTGCCTTCCCCTTCATCAGGACACTCAAGATTGTGGCCTCCTTTGCCTGTCTTGAATTTTGCCATCTGTCCTTTACCATTAACTGACACCCTTTAAGAGCTTTATTCTATTATAGAAGCCTGTCATATATATGTTACTACATCTTCTGTTAGCTTCTTGTAACTAATTCACCACTAACTGAAGTAGTAGCAAGGCTCAAACCACCTGTAGCTCAAGGAAGTTGAATATTCCCATGTCCATTTCCATTACTTCAGTGGAGCAGAGAGCTTTGAGGTAACTTCCTGCTCCACGTGAGATTTCTGGAGTGTTGCTTGAGAGTATTTTGAAGAGGACTCAGATGAAATTGAAGTCAGTGCGGGGTCCGCAAGAATAGATAACCCATTTGATTGTGAACAAGCCAGACCTTATACTAGCTAAGTTCCATGCAAAATTACATAGGAAATGAGTCTGCAATTTCCTTTGCTATTTTTTTTTCTCCTGTGTGTAAAATTCTTATTCCTGTGATGTTAATGACTTCAAAGTGTAAGTGATCTCTGCAATTCGCAAGATGAATGCAAACTGTATAGACCATCCAATCTCAGCCCTCCTTCTGGCTCTGCAGACTAGTACTACACAATGGGTTGCACAGATTTTTTTTTTCTGAATCTTCTCTTAACCACAGCAACATGCAAATAAACACCTCTACATTTAAAGTTAAACATGCATTAGCCAATTTAATCCATCCTATTCCAAGCCAGTGTTTTCACCATTTGACTTCGGATCATCATGCAGCTTTTTGGCCTTACTTAGCATCTCTATTACAGTCTATTTTCTGATGATTTGCTTTCCTCATTTCCAGAACAACTCCCCCAGTCATTGTAGGACTGTCACTCCAGCTACTATTTTCATAGTGCTTTAAAATAGCTCCATTAAAAATGGTGTGTCTTTGGAGTTTACTTCATCACAGGATCCCAGTCTTAAATCAAGAGCCCATGTGGTGAAGAGCAGTGGGATTCCTAGACCTACTCATACTTTATGGGCACAACTAGGGGAGAATTTCACAGGGGATTCAGTCCAGCTATTACTTCCTTGTGATCCAAAGTGCACACATACAGATTCATTCCTTGCAGTAGCCTGCCCCTCTCTGCAGTGGCAGATGATATGGCAAAGGGTAAACACAGATTGTGAGATCAAAAATGGTTGTTAGGAAAAAAACTCATAAGGATTGGAGTTGTCTAGCACTAGAACAAGTTATCCAAAGAAACAGCAGAACCTTGTGAGATTTTAAGGACTTGCATGTAAAAAGTTGTAGCTGATTTTATCCAGTGTTGATGACAAGATGATTTCCAGAGGTCCCTGCTAATCTACAGTATTGAGATGGCACTGCTCTCAAGGGTTGATACACTTGTTGCCTACATTGCTATGCATTGAATACTTGAACCTCTCTTTCCAGCCCATGACCCTGTGGTGTCTCATCACAAGGGAAGACAAAGAGTCAGGGTTGAGAGAAAGGAACTTTCTTTTAGAAAATATCTTAAAGCAGCTGTTTTTCACATCCCACCTAGAGTAGATACCCACCATCATCACAGGCTTGCTAGCAACAAAATCCATGGTGCTGGCCTTCTTCCTTTGCATGAGCCTCCATGATAGTGAAGTCCTTTGGGCAGCAGGAGTTAACTGGGCAGAAGGCAAGACAAAGCTGTGTGAAAAGCTCTGCTTACTTAGTTTGCTTCATTGTTTTGGTTTTATGTGGGTTTTTTTAATTTTTTTTTCCTGGCTATATTCAACATTGCTTTGTTGCCCATCTGTTTTAGCCATTGTTTGAATACTATCAGTTGCTCTTGGCTGTACAGGGCTTATGTCCTACATCTCTATTTTTTCCTGTATTTTGATGGCCTTACCAGTTAAGGTCCTTCCCTGTGGAACAATTATGTTTAGTACATTTTGGATTCAGTCTTTATCTTACAGTGACAGCTGGGTCCTCAGAAGTAGCTTGTAAACATGTAGATGGAAAGGCAGAATGGACTCCAAGGGCTCATGAGAACAGGAAATGTGCCTCAAGAAGTAGGTAAAAAGAATCCCTAACTGGGTAAAGATAAGAGGTAACTAGTTACCTCTAGATAGATAGTTATTTAAAATTATTGAGATGATCATAAGATCATAATCATCTAGGCTGGATGTGTCTCAGGTGAGAGGTGCTGTGTCCAACATGGCTCAGAGGATGAGCATTTTAGCTCAGGATGAGTATTTTAGAAAAACTTTTCATGCATTTCTCAGCAGGCAGGCATACCCATGTCTTCAGTATCAGAGCTCAATATAGTATGTTAGTGGACCTGGGAGCTATTGAATTCCACAATTTAGCTCAGTTTTAAAGAGGTGGGCAAAGTCATGCAGCAGTGCTGCAAGGTTCATATCTGCATCAGACCTGCAAGTCATCTTATGTCATCCAAAACTTTGAAAACAGTTCTGTATCTAGTTTATTCTGGCTTACATTTTTAAAAATACACAACACATTAAGATGATGCAGAGCAAGAAAAAACAAAAATTCTTGTGGTCTTTCTCTGCGGTTTTCCAACAAGCTTCCCTGCTTTCTAGCATGAAAAAAGTCAATACAGTGATTTACCACCATGATATGGATCATCAAATGATACTTGCATTGCAGGAGTTATATGGCTATCTATACATACTAAAGGAAGAGTCACTTTGATTCAGTGTGCACAGCCTTATGCTGTATTCCCAACATTTGCTGTGGGCAAATTCATCTGTACAATACCTGGCACTAGTTTAAGAGACAACTTTAGGCCTGAGGCATGTCTTTCAATATCCTCCATTCTCAAATGGAGGATAAATTCTTTTAAAGGAAAAAAATATTGTTTTCAGGAAGAGATTATAAGAACATATGTGTAAGGACTGTAAAGAACTCATACATAATTTTAAGTTTGACTTATCAAACAGTTTACCCGTGCTTCTGAATACTCAGAAATAGGTAAAAATCTTATTTTCTGTTTACAGAAGTTTTTTGTCATGTAGTCATTTTTATAAATATTTTGTTCTTCTTAGATTCCCCATTGCCATTGAAAGCTTCCTCAAACTGACAGTAAGCCACATCTGAGAGGTTGTTTTGTTTTGCTGTGCCTAAAACATGGAGATTAATTGCTCATTGCTAAGTATAGCAAAAGTGAACCGCAGAAACCTAGCAACAACATTTGAGTCACTAGTGTTCTTTTTGAAGCTATATTATTACTGCCAAGTAGCCAAAAAATGGCATAGATTAAAAATAAATCATAAGTCAAAGCTAATATTGAAATTTCAGTTTGAATAATGGATTAAAACTAACGTACCTACAGCTGAACTGTGCTGAGCTTACTGTGAATAAGCAAGATCCATCAATGGAAATGTTCAAGGAAAACAGACCATAGCACTACTGAAGACTTTGTAACTTTAAAGGTCCTAGCATGGTGTGGCTCTGATCCTGTAAAACTCACATGCTACTTCATTCATGTGGTGTTTTATGCTTTAGTGAAAAGAAAAGTAGATACAGCAATTCTGTATCAAGTTTCAGAGTTTCACAATGATGAAGAAAATGGGTTGTAGGAACTTTATACAGTAAATACTTAAATAAAGGAGGGGAGGAACCCATAAAGTTTAATCAAAATTGAAATATTTATCTTGACAATAACAGAAATGTTGCCAAGAGTGCAATTAGTTTCCCCAGTTTTATCTAGTCCTTTCATTAAAATCAACCAAACTGCATTTGATGTCAATTAGAACATTGCAGTAACCCCTGCCCCCTAAGTGAGGTTGCCAACTTAAGCTTTATTACTAGCTTACTGTGAGATTAGTGTGCTACCCAGAATCCATACTGTGGATTTGCTTCTTTTCAGTCCTTGCGGCTCCATTTTCCTCTTTTCTCAACAGATAGCTGGGAAACAGAAGTCTGCTGTTGTCTTAGGAAAGGTACCCAAAGTGACACAATACTATATGAAACTATACCTTCTCATTCTGCAGAGTCCATGCCTGACAAAACCTATTTTAGGCTTGCTCTCCAAACTTGCTGCATATATGCAAAATGGGTTTGCCTCCTTCTATATCCCCAAATATTTCCAGCCCTCTTTCCTCAGATTTTGATCCTAAAAACAAGTATAATCCTAGCCATCCACTGTTTTCTTACAGATTTCCCTTTGCATCACAGAGGCAGCAGCATCAACACCAGGCCTTTCTCTATCCTGATTTAGTCCACCTTCCTCATAATGCCTTACTACTGCAAGACCTATTCCAGCAGCAAGATCTTTTCCTTTTGCCATCTAATAAATTCTCCTAGTAAAACAGCACTGCTTTATTTTAGCTCATTTTCTTAAGGATTAAATAGGATACAGAAGCTCAACAGAAGATACACTGTGTTTGTCTGGTAACCAAACTGTTGATCTCCAGGACACCTACTTAATGCAGTATTTCTGTGACTAGAGCCAGCTGCTTAACTAACCATGAACAACCTCATTATAGGAAGCATCCAGACTATCTTTCCCCTTCACAGGAAGTTATTCCTCCCCTAAAGACGTTACAAGCACAAGGACCACAGGGCACTCAGATTTCCCAAGCCTACTGCCTTTCCTGCATGAAGTATGAACTAATTCCAGTTGACAATTTACAGATTCATATTTTTTCTGCATGACTTCTTGGCCTTTTAGTTCATGGCAGTACTCTCACTTGGAGGGATTTTGATTGTGTGATTTTTGTTTGGCTGCTATGAGCTGCCTTTCAGCAGCTACTGCACCATACACTGCTTTGCTCCAGGGTGGGCTTACCTCTTTACTCACCAACACACAGCACTTACCTTAAACACCTCTGAGTGTCAGCAATTCACACTGCAGAATGTATATTCCCTGCAGTACAGGCCCTGTACTGTAGTGTTTCCAAGCTTACTTGCTCAATTTAGTGAGCTACTTACTGTCTTATTTGGAGAAGAGTCACCGTAGTATGACCAACAAGATACACATAATGCTCTCAGCATGAAGTTGAGACAGAGGATGTCCAACACAGGCTTTCAAAAGAAGTGATTTTGTGAGACTACTGTTGACAGGAACTGTTTCATACAGTAACCTGACTTCAGGCACAAATAGCCTTTTAAAGAGGCTTGGTTGAAGTGCAAAAGCCTTAGAACATTTTGATAGAGATAGGTACATAGTGATCCTAGTTATGACCAACTCCAATGCAGTTCTCTGTTACCATCACTGAAATGCAAATATTACAGAAAATAAGCTGAGAAGTAAGTTCTATGTGCTTCTCAGTCAGGTGCTAAGACTTCCACAATTATCAGGTAACCGATCATGTGAATAAAAAAAGAACCCTGCAATGGACAGTGTCTAGAGAGACATTAGAAAACTTGGTGAATATGAAATATTCCTGACCCACGCATGGGAACATGAGCAGAAGATTTTCCTGGCAAGCTGCTGTTACCTGTAAGGTGGCAAAACATTGACAATATAGGAACAAAAAAAATAGGAGAATAATATTCTATGTTCTTCTGTTTTTGGGAGATATAAGGTAGTATAGAGAAATCCACCTCAGCTTGTAACATGCCTGCAAGTACCTAAGGAGAATGGTTCCTCTGGCCAGTGTTCTGTGGTTGTTCACAATGATTAACAAGGAAATCATCTCAACTATTATAACTTTCAAATCTTATTTTGGGGACAAAACATGTCTGATACAGTGATAAATCTCTCTAAGGTACAATTTTCTGGTCCTCCTTTCAAACAAAAGAGGATATCCATCTCAGATCTAGTTTTGGGGAACAGGGAAGTATGAAGCTTCCAAACTGCTTTTCTTCTCTTTTCTGTTTGTTATTAAAAAAAAAATACTTTCTAGATCAAAGTTAAAGTGATTCACAGTGAGCAGAAAGGTACAATGAAAATGAAGTGTGAGCCATAGTGGTTATTGCAATCTGCAGGATCACTCAGTGGAGATAGCCACATATGGGACTTCATACCATAGATGTTTGAAGGTGTTATTTGTATAAAATTATGTTATTATTTAATCATACTATGAACAAGCCTATTAAATAGGGTTGCTGATGTCCTACAGGAGAAATCTAACCTTGATCTGTTGACAGAACAAACGTGTTGCATTAAATACACAACACAATAGAGATTCCATAGAAGTGATTGCCCTGAACCTGTCAAGCTTTTAGTCTTCTATCAGATTGGTGAAAGCAGAATTATGGTACTTACACACACTTTTTAAAAGGATAATGGTGCTGAAGAAATTAAACAGCCTAAACAGCCTACACATGATGCCTCTGGCTGTTTTATAGCTTTCTTGCAGTATACATTAAAAGGCCACTTACTGCCCTTTTTATCCAGGTGCAGAGAAATACCTTCCTTTGAGACTGTGCCAATCTAGGCTGCTGAGTTAGTCGTAGACCGTAATGGCTTAAAGTTTTGAAGATGAGAGCACCAAGTTCATGTTTAAGCTGGAGCTGTGGCTCTGGTTGTTTCAAGTACAAGGGCAGCATACAACCCGACTCTACTCTTACATAGAGTTAAAATTCTGAAAGTCTCCTTCTTAATCATGTAGGAAGAAGTGGTTGTTATCCCAGACTTTCAGAGCATAACTGGGCAACACAAGACTTATGTTGACTGGGAGTGCTTCATGAGGGCAGGTCTCTAACATTATATCAAGAAAAAAAATTTCAAATAATGGATTTCCTGTTTCCCTGATCTAATGTATTCAGGCAGAACTACAATTTTCTGAAGTTTTAAACCAACAAATACCAAGAGAGTCAATGCAAAAATGAAAGATATCAGGCTGGAGTGCAGTGACTCTTTAAGTCAGTTCAGGAAACAAAGTTTTACAACATTAAAATAACTGAAGCATAGAAAAGCATCTGTAAGGTGCAGGTATTTCAAAGCTTTGTCTTTGGTGAGGACTACAGCAGAGGGACCTGGTACATCTTTACCGAATCAGATGCTGCTTTGGACCTTGGGGAAATTGTCATACAGAAGAGAATAGCACAGAGCTAGCTTGTGTTCATCATCTCCTTTACAACTGTCTTTCTTGGTGAAGTTACTGCTGACAAGTTGTAAAGAGGACAGAATCAGTGGTAGTCAGCTACAGGACAATGGGTACAAATTTAAAAGAAAAAAACCTCTCAAAACAAGATCCAAGGGAATACTTTTTTATTCTTAATGTGATTATGGTCAAATAATGGAATAGGTTGTCCAGAGAGGTTGTGGAGTTTACATCTGTGCAGATGCTCAGATATCATACACACCTGGCCCTGGGCAACCTGCTGTAGTTGACATTGCACACCACTAAAGCTAGAATGCACATCTCCAACATAGGTTGCAGTTACTGCAACTGTGCTCACTTTGTGCTCATTATTTGAACACTGATTCTTTACACTGACATAATGAGGTTTTTCTGGCATAACTTTCAGAAGTTTCAGTAGGTTTTCACACATGTGCAATCTTGATGTCTGAAACTGTTGCTTTAAAGAATATTAGATCTATACTCCAGCTTAACAGACTACCCATAGAGTGTTATCCAAAAACTGTTAGGTGACCTTAAAGACTGTTTTAAGGTTTGGTAATTTGGATGAATTCTATTGCTAACTGAGATTACAAAGTCAGACTTTTCTAGGGCAGCACTGATATGACTGGAAAGGTCTGACTGCTGCTACAAGCTGATTACCAAAATACAGAACAGCAGCAGATGGCAGAGCAGGCTGTCATAAGATGAGCTTAATTAAACTCTGTCAAAATTAACTTGCAGTCTTTATTTAGTGTAGCAACAACAAGGAGCCACTTCCTACTTTATTAAAGCGGGCTTCTGCTGACTTTCCTGGGGCTGCAGTGTATCTTTGTGTATTGCTCTTGCAAACAACACAGAACAGATCATCCTTACATTTGTGGGATTAGTTTGTTATGGACTTTAAGTATGCCTTTAGAAAGTCTTGAGTTCAGTATGCATATTATAATTCATGTGTGCTATGAGGACTCAAGTAAAACATTTAATTCCACTTACTTATCTGCCAGAGATGCAACTGATGGGCAAGAAGTCAGTGAAGTACTTGACTTCCTAGTGTCAAGAGAGGGTGGAAGTTATGGGGCAAATGGACAAGAAAGAGACTCATTACAGGAACAGTACATCAGGTTAGCCTCTTTCAAGAAACACAGCCTACAAACTTGGCTGTACATCTTAACAGCCCATTGATGTAATGTGACACTATGTTTCCACTGCTGGAAACTGGCTTCACTGTTTTGCTTCATCAGACTGCAAAACTGGAAAATGTCAAACAAGGAAAGCACTGAGTAAAATGTAGAATTTATCACTTCAGAACAGATTTTCCCTTCTCCTCCTAAAACAAGCATTGAGGAGACAAAAAAAAAAAAAGATTTTAAATGTGCAATATATTTTGTGTGGTTACATGAAGAAGCTAACCCAGAAGTAAATTTTCCCTACAGGATGCCCAAGGAAAGTCAATACTCCAGTTTCAAGAAAGATTTCTCAAGATTACCCTGTTCAGATAAAAGTACGCACCTTTTAACTGTAAGTATTTAAAGAAGCACTTTTGAACAACTCAAGACTTCGAAGTTTCCAGTACAATATAAACTTCTTTTGCAGGATATGAGAAAGAAGGAGCAAAAGCTACTGGGAACAGATGCAACAACAAGAAACACCACAGTTTTCAAGGTGTCCCTTTCCCTATAATGATTAGAGTCAAAATAAGGATTTTTTTAATAAAACCAACTTTTTTTATAAAAAACAAATAACCCCTATCCACAAAGGGGATCCTCCAAACCACAAAATCCCTGACCTTCTGAGAGAGAAACAGGTGTTTCTGGTTGTTTCCAGAGGTGGTTCAACTGGACATTGCCTTTGTTCTGTTTCCAGTTACCTGATGTTTTTATTTTGAGGGATTCAGACCCTGGCAGAATTAATATGCTGAGTTCTGTTTTACTCAGTCATTTTGGATTTATTACAAACTATCTTTTCCCAGCTTCTATAAGACTGTATCAATAGCATAGTCATAAAACAAGTAAAAGAATTCTCTTTTATTCTGTTTCCATCTAATAATTTTCCACTTGATTTAAGGACCAGTCCTTAAATAATACCTGCTTGTGCATAAAAATAGAACTTCAAAACACCAGCAAAGCAAGGGCCTAAACCTCTCATTACAGCTGAGTACTTTTTGTATTACCATGTGTAGTCCCATTACATCACTGGTGAGGTGGCACAACTGAATTCTCCAACAGTGAGGCAGACAATGAATCAAATTAAGTAAAAGAGAATCTCTCTAAAAAGCTGAAAACTTCAACAGTAAAATCCAAATCATTGCCTTCAAACTGCAACTCAGAGAGTCCCGCAGCAGACAGCCCATGCAGAAGAGCTCAGCCCAAGTTCTTCCTTAGCCACTGTTCAAAAAATGTGAGGAATGTAAACACACTTACCTGAATATCCGTGGGCTACATAGATACTCGTGCAGGCCAGGTCCCCCTTATACAGCAGGCCTCCCACTGCTACCTGTTCTCAGCCTTTAAGTAAAGATGGACTGTTTATGCTACTGCACTGATAAAAATCACCACAGAGGGGCCCAGAGCTGCTGTTGTAGTTCATAAATTATATAGCTTTACTCTGCTTGGCACAAGCTTGAACTCTGTTATAATTTAGGTTAACAGACAACACGCAGTTTCTGCTTTTTCAGAGCCCTTCGGCAGTTATGCTGCTGAACCACAGGCCCTGGTCAGGCCTCTACAGGTGTTCTTAATTAGGAGAGAATCCGTGTCAGGTACTATCCTTAAAGATACATGTCTTTTAAGCACAAGCCTTCAAAACTCAGCTGTATCACACCATCATCTTCACTGAATTATTCTGGCTTACAAAGAACACAGATAAAACAGTGTTTAAACTGTAGCACTATTTCCCTTTGCAAGCAAAAGATCATGAAAAAGCTACCCTGCAGTATGAAAGGACTGAGTTATCATAACTTGAGTGCCTGGTTGATTCTCCTTCCTGCCTATGACTTGCTTTCACGTTTAGATTTAAGTAGCACTTCTGTCCTTGGAGGCTAGGCTTGTGTATAAAAACTAGCACAGACACTTAGAGCATTCATTTAATTATCATTGGGAACAAATCAGCTGGACTCTTACATTTGCAAGAGAAGACTGAGGAAATTTTGAAATAAAGAGTTCAGAGAGACAGTGTGTAATTATACACAGCAATAAATGAGCATTAATGGCTTACAGCCTGTGAGGATACATGGAAATAACATTCTCCATTTTGAAAGAGTCAGAGAAAAAATTTAGCCAGGCAGTGCCTGAAACAGTCTTTTTTAATGCCCGAGAAAATGAGACAGGCTTGTCACAGATGTGCTTCAGAGGGTTCTTCTTGGCAAGAGCCTGGTCTTTCCAAGCAGCAGACTCCCAGTGTAATCTACTAGCAACTAGCAGGACAGAGACACAAGCAATTTGTCTTGTCAAAGGTTATAAAATGTTGTCAGTGAAACATTATCCTGTTCCCCTAATTATGAACACTGGATCTGTTCTGTGGCTGAGCTGGCTGGTCCTTCACTTTTGTTTGCCCAAGAAGTGGAGATCGTTTCTAGCCTGTGGAGGTTCCCTACCAGGTTCTCTGCAGTGAGAATCTGCTCCTGGAGGTTCCTGCCTTGAATAGCTCTGAAGCTGATGTGCTGTGACTCTTCAAATCCCTAACTGCTGAACATAAACTTCAAAAAAAATTCAGAACTGAAGGGGCCAGGACAGGATTCCACCTGGGCAAAAGCAGCATAAAGTTGGTATAAATGGCTCTAGGGCCTATGCTTTTGTATTTCGGGTGCCATTTCAGTACCTGGAGCATCCCTGAAAGCTAAGGGGTAACATAAGGCTGGCTGCCTTTATCCTCCTCAAGTATTGGACTGTGCCATCTAAATTACAATTTTGAGAGGCACAGTACTAAACTATGTCCCATGACATTTTCCATCCTCTTCCAATTTTGATAGTCTAAGCATTTAGGCTTATCATCAAGATGTCTAAAGCATGCAAATTAATTGATGGAATCAACATTGGAGCTGCGAGGAAATTTGGATTACCTGGGGATGTGCTAGTGCATATCCCATGCTGTCCCATTCATGTCAATAATACAACACAGTAAGATTTTCATTGATTTGCATTGTTTCTGAGGGCCTCTAAATAGTTGATGAACCTTCTTCACCATCTGTTATTCCAGAATCCTCCAGCCTAACAGGGAATAAATATTGATTTAGTAAGTTTGTATGGAAACTGTGATGAAAGGAGTGTCGGTAGACACTGATTTCAAACTTCACATTTGTGCAGTTTTGTCCTAACTCGATATTAATAATAATCTGTCAAATTCTGCATTCATTCATATGCTTCTAAGTGCAACTTTTCTGGATTTGTACCGATATAGCTGAGGGCAGAACTGAGTTTGAGGCATTGCCAATCAAATTAATTGATTTTGGCCATATTAATTCAGTTGCTTCAATTTGTCTGTTGACACCTCATTCAGAGGAGAACAAATTAAAATACTGTTATAGCTTAACCTCAACTGGTGATTCAGCTCCACACAGCCACTTACTCACTCCCACCCAGTGAGATGGGGGAGAGAAAACTCATGGACTGAGATGAAGATCATTTAGTAGGTAATGTTATGTGTGCTAGCAAAACAAAACAAGGAATTCATTCACCACTTTCCATCAGCAGGTGAGATATTCAGGCATCTCTAAAAAACCAGAGCTCCATGACACATAACAGGTATTTGGAAATCAAACACAATAACCCTGGACATCCTTCTCTTTTCTTCCCCACTTTTTATTGCTCAGCATGATATCATATGCTATGGAATGTCCCTTTGGTCAGCTGGGGTCAGCCACCCTAGCTGAGTTGCCTCCCAGCTTCTTATGCACCTCCAGTCTACTCACTGGCAGGGAGGAGTGAGGAGCAGCAATAGCCATGGCTCTGTGTAAGCACTGCTCAAAAATAACTGAAATATTCCTTTGCTATCAACACTGTTTTCAGCACAAATGAGAAAAACATAGCCCCATGCTAGTTAGTATGAGGAAATTTAACTCTAGCCCAGAAAAAACCAGCACAGATAATACTACTCCAGCCTCCATAGATATTTCTAGGTTAAAGAGATCCCAGGGAGTGTCAAAAGAGGTAAAGACTAAAGTGCTATAGTGAGTGAATCTAGTGTTGCAACCTACCTGCAGGGCTACTTAGACTCTCTTAGCTCTGAGAAGGTGGTGAGATTTCTTTCCCCATCTACAATTTCTTCTCATCATGAGCTTTCCAAATCTGCAGTGACTCTCTTGGAAGTTGTATGACTCTCATTTCATTCATCACAGGTATGAAAAGATATTTTTTTCTACCTTACAGCAGTAACTGTCAGTAAGAGCCTCTGCACACCATTGCTTGGCATAAATTATAAAGTCAGGTCTTATCACTCTGGAAGCAGACACTGTCTTAAAAATACAATGTTAATTTCAGCAAGTTTACTCAGTAGAGGCTTACCTTTAAAGTAAATGAAACCTGAAAAGAAAATGGGTTCTTTGCATCAAACCAGGACAGTAGTAAAATAGTGACCAGAACCTTCTATCTGCACTGAATTCAGAGGTATTCTCAATGAATTTACTGGCTTAGAGCTGGTCAGTGTCATCAGCTGAAATAGAAATCTACATTTGGTAGTGTGTCTTCTTACCACAGTCCCTTCTGAAGAAGTTTCAGTTCTGAATATTTAGAAAGTCCTCAGCATCACCTCACAACCTGTGCCAAGTTGCCATTCATTTCCAGAAAGTTCTAATATGAGATGTAATTATGGAAAATAAGATTCTTCGCCGAGAGAAACTGATGCTATCATTGAAAAAAATATCTGGCAAAGCAACAATGATAATGATATGAAAAGTAAAGAAGCACAGGAGATAATGTAAAGATGCTGAGTTGGGCAGGAAATCACTTCTAATATTAACTAAGAGTCTCTTATAATATTAATTCCCTCAAAATGGATGCATTTAAATTGCTGTTTAGCTGCCCTCAGTCATTGATGATTAGAGTGTATTAGTTTAAATGCAGCATTCATTTAGTTCTGGCTAGGTCAGTAACTGCACTAAGTAACAAGGTTGTACCCCCAACCACTTTCTTTAAGATGAATAAATGCTCATTTGCAGAATAGAATGGCTCTCTTTTTGTAATTTCATAGAGGTGCACAAAAAAAATTGCTGATCAGGCTCGAGTGAAAACAAACATGTCAGGAAATTTTAATTTAATGATATTTTCTCATGCACTATAAAATAAGTGACTTCCATGAAACAAGACCCTGCTTAATTCTTTAATTCTCAGCAATAAAGGTTACAGAAGAGGCAAAGTTATTATTGTTTGATTCTCTACTAAGTTGTGTTGTCATGAATAATTTAGTTTCCTTTTCCCCACCTACATTCCCTTTTACTTAATTCTTAAAATTACTATAGTAATAATTATTTATAAATTATTTTTATTAAAGCCTTCTTATTTTCAAAGAGTATTTCTACTTTGAATCACTGTACAATGAATAGTTATGAATCTAATCCTGTGGTAAGAATGTCACATGCATAAATAGTTATTTAATTTGCTACAAAATAGGTGAGGAAGCTGGCTAGGATCGTAATACTTCAGCTTTGTAAAGTGGATGCCCCATTCTTCTTGCCTTATCAAATGACTGATTTAAAAAAAAAACCAACCAAATATCTGCAGAATCTTTTGCAATGCAACCCAAAGTTAAAGAATTCTTCTTTAAATCTAATAGCTTGTAATATAACACAATCCAATTTTACCTGTTCTCAAAAGGTCTGTTTTAATCATAGAATCATAGAATAGTTTGGGTTGGAAGGGACCTTAAAGATCATCGAGTTCCAACCCCCCTGCCATAGACAGGGACACCTCCCACTAAACCAGGCTGCCCAGTGCCCTGTCCAGCCTAGTC
>VZTY01012151.1:0-21176 GCA_013400935.1 Turnix velox | reverse complement strand
GACCTGCTGGTCACACTCCTCTTGATGCAACCCAGGATTTGGTTGGCCTTCTTGGCTGCTAGTGCACACTGTTGGCTCATGTTGAGTTTGTCATCAACTGACTTTCCCAAGTCTTTCTCTATAGAGCTGCACTCAAGCTACTCTCCACCCAGCCTGTATCTGTGCTTGGGATTGCTTTGACCCAGGTGCAGGACCTTGATCAGTGAGTTTTGTGAGACACTTCTGTCTCCATCCTCTGCAGAATTCAACATCAAATTTGGAGCATGGAATGACAATTTAATGCAGTGCACAAAATAACAGAAGTGAAAATTAACTGACGTATGAAAAAGGTGGGAGTGTATTTAGAAGTGTTGTACATCTCTGGAAGAACTTCCATTTAATAGAAATGATAGCAAAGCATTTACTGACTAACTTGACTGCTGGCAGAGTTCTTCTCAAAATGTGTGTCTCTTGAAAGCAGAGAAGGGGAATGAGGAAAAGGCCTTCCAAACTATTCCATCAGATTTCTTACTGATGAAATGGTACACATATCTCTGAAAGAATATGCTACATTTACAGTTGTCATGAATTTTCTTTGAGTTTTATACAAAAGAAGGAAATTGTGAAGTTAGGGCTTTTTCCAGTAACATGGAAGATCTCTGTCCTGTTTTTAGTGGTGACGTATACTTTAAAGATGCGCTACCAAACCAGGAAAATAGTTATTACTTTTGTTAATCTCTCAGCTTTAACATATATTCAGTAATGCAGGTAAAGCTTTAAAGTGCCACATCATCAGTGTCTATTTTCTGAGGATGACAATTGAAAGAAATGCAAATAAAAACCAAAAGCAAGTAAGTAGATGGAAACAGATAAAGGAAGGGGAAGCAATCAGAGAAAAAGAAACTCAGTTAAATTTTCACTCCAGTCAGAAGGGCTCAAGTGCAATGCATTTCACTTCCATTGTATTGAGCACAGTAACTGTAAAAAAGAAATACCTGTATTTTTTTAAAATGTATTTTAAAAAAGCTATGTTTTCCCTGTATTCTTTGCACCCTCTTGGAATATTCATGCCTTCAGTTTATTGAAGGCACTACGTACAGGCTCTTCTTTGGCCAGAGATCAATCAGTGCATTTTTTAGAAGAGTTGCCAAGAACTAAACAATCTTTGAGAATTCATTGCTGCAGTTTTAATTTTCAGCTCAAAATCTTTGCAGATTTCATTTTCCTCCTTAACACAAGTGATAGCCTGTGAATCTAACTAAAATGTATTACTCAGAGATTTTCAACTTTGTTAATTTCCCTTAAGAATGTGGAATACCTTTTGATTTGTGAATTAAATTGAAGAGCTGCCATCATTCAACTTACTACCCATGCATTGAATTAGCACTTCTCAGTTCATAGAAGTGACCAATGAGCCTCAGGACAATTTTTTCTTTCCTGAACCTTCCTTTCTGACCTTAATAGAAAAGTGAAGACACTGACAGCGTTTAGGCTCTAGGCAGATTTTGCCCCCAAGATTTTCTCTCACAGTTCTTTCCTCCCCCTCTAAAGACAGAGTGATTATACCTGTGCTCTGCTGACGTGTTGGTGCCTGCAGGAACCACCACTTGTCTATGTGATTCTGCCTGGGCACAAAGTGCAGGAGTGTTGATTACAGAGTGTGTTGAAATTGAACTCAGTACGATGGGGCTGTGTTTCCTCTCCCATACAACCATCTGCAACAAATGCTGTCCCATCACCCATGGATTTTTTTTTTATTCAGTCACCAGAGAAAAGAATTCACCAGTAGCTAGAAGTACTGTGTTCTCAGTTGCTTTAGTGCATCAAGCCAAGTTTCAAGGTTTGAAAACAAACCTTCTTCCCTTGCATTTGCTTTCTCTTTGGTAAATGTTGCTTTTACTCCTTTTGCTACTTCAGCAACAGAAGTCAGGGTAGTTTCTTATAATCTTTTTGGAAATTGCCCCTACAAACCAGATTTATTTTGGTTAAAGTTATGCAAGCAAATGAGTTTCCTGTCTCCAGACATTCAAGTTTTGACATGTCTCATGAATACCAGTGTCTCTGGTATTATGACTTAATTGAATCCCACTCTAGTTCGGTGAATCATAATATAATAGAAAATCCTCATAGGCATATAAAATTACAAACACATAACTCTTCTGCTTATGTTCACTTCAGAGGCTGAACATTCTGAAGTAGAATGATCAAACATGAGGTTATGGATCATGCAAACAGACTGGATTTTTATTAATAAAATCCTAGAATGTGAGAGGGGATTCAAGTCCTCCACTGACTTCCAAGAGGCATGCAGTGTTTAACAAATAATCCATTCAGAGTACGTTCCAGTGCAGAAATGACTGTTTTGTTTGTGATTTTTTTTTCAGCCATTAAGTGGATCTTTCTAGTCTCCATTCTAGTGCTTGAAATCTGTGTTGGGACTTGCATTCACTCTCATATTCAAAATGATGTAATGAGGAAACAACAAATATGCTTAGTCTGTTCGGGAACTAATATGGAAACTCTTGGAACACACATTTTTGCAATTAGCATGTTTGCTGACAAAAGCTGTTTGTGTGTTGATGGTAAGCTGCATCCTTTTTATATTTTATAGGCATATGGGACCTTGAGAACAGAAACCAAGCAACTTTCCTGTCCTTTACATAATGCCTAACAGGCAGGCAGAGGAGAAACTGATTTGGTATGGAAACCAAACTTCAAGGCTAAATCTCAACTACAAGCATATTTTATAGACTCTGAGACAGTTTTATTCTGTTGCTTCCATTGCAGGGAAATGTGATGGAGCACACTGCTGCAGATGAAACTGAGATATCCCTTAAATATCTACTGTAGCCATTGGGTTCTGAAAATTGCAAATCACTGACTATATGAGCATATGTGTGAAGTTTTCACTATCAAAAGGCTCTAGTGATTCAACATTAGAAAGTAATTTTCCATGTGGCTTCCTGGGAATTTAGATACATAAACAGATAACTCAGCAGTGAAATTTAGTGCAGTTTATTGAACAGGCTTATAGATTAGGGATATAATTTTCAGAGCTTTGTCAGTTTCTATCTGAACACACTGATTATGTGCCTGGGAATTTGACTTTTCCCCTTGTATTTTATTCTTCGTTGTTGATAAATAGTAAATGCAAAGGTAGGATTGTGCTGATCCAGTGGAAATATACTTTAGGGGAGTTTATAGAAAGAAACTCTGAGAAATCATTATGTAATCATTTTGTCTTGCTGCAGATGTTTAAGATTAACCTTTTTGCTCCACAGTCTGCGAAAAATACATAAGCAGATACTATAATATTTTACACAGAAAACTGATATGGAATAGGAGCTGATGTGAAATTACAGCGAGCAATTTAAGTGCAGACTTGGTGGTATCTAATTGTTTGCACTTAAGTGTTCATGAGCAGAACAGTAGATGAATACAAAGACTTACTCTAAAACCATGTTCAATGAGTACCCTAAAAGTGCATAAATATAAAGAGTAACATATGGAGTGTCGATTCATTTCTATTCTCTACAGTTTTGAAATATCTTTCTTTTGATAGAGGGAAAAACCCCCAACACAGCAATGATAGTGTGCAGATCTGTCAAGGCCAAGGAGTAAACAGACAACGTCTCATCTGTTCTGTGCCTCCTCCAGAGGGATAGAGGGAGGGCCTGCTTTGGATGTGCAGCCATCTTCAGATATCTCAAGAAAGCACAGGATATCAGCTCAGAGCATGAGAATTTCTGTCCTACAGTGAGAGGAAGACCTCATAGTTTCTGCAACCAGTATTTTCACCACAGTCAATACCCACACTCATAGCTTTCTCCAGGAGGAGAAAGTCCTTCTTTACTGCAAAGAATTTGTGGACTAGAGCTGCATTGAGACATCATAATTGTCTCAATGTAACCTATTCATCCTATGAAAAAAGCAGCTCTAACTGCCCATTGAATCTCCTCCAAAAAAGATTCTTGAATGGCTGTCATCTCAACTCCTATCTCTAATAGTAGATCTATTATAAAAGAATAGGATCATTTAATCTGTTGGATCTGAGTTTGTTCCCTGCAGGGAACTGGAACAACCAAGCAGACTGCTTCTGATCCACTTGGGGCCTTGTAACTTCTGTGCTCAGTGAGGAAGTCTATCCAACTGACAGTGGCACTGTTGGTGATCTGACTTCTGAGGAACTGCCTGCCATGTTACATCTGAGGCTTTTGTCATCCAGAATTTGCCTTCAATAATTACTCAACTCTGGTTTGGAATGTTTTTTGCTCCCCCATAGGTAGATCTGTTTCCTTTTCCCTGACTTGCTGTTCTTTGGTTTTTGGGTTTGAGTTTGGGGAGTTCGTTTTAGTTTAGTGTTTTGTGGGTTGGTTTTGGGTTTTTTTTCTGTTTTATTTTGTTTTTGTTTTTTACTACTATTAAGTAAAAATTGTGAAGTCCATAATTTTTAATTGGCAGAATTTCTCTGTTAAAGAAAGGTTATGCCTAAGTTTTCAGGATTAGGTATTGTTCAAAGGTGCTGCTGTACCAAGTTCCTCATAAATCATTCACATAAAGCACCCATCAGATTTCTCTTCTAGTATTTCTCATGCTCACATAATTTCAATTCAGAAATGAAGTTGAATGTTATTAGGGAACAATGAAGCAAATGCAGGAAAGGATTGTTGAACACTGATAAAGCTGGCAGTAGGTTACATGAAATTTCTTTCCTAAGCTATGCAAATCTCTTAAGTTTCTGTATTTATGACCTTTATTTTTATCACAAAGTTTGATGTAGTTAATTCTAATCTAAAAAGATTTTTGTTGGTTTTTGGGTTTTTTTTGCAACTCACTGTAAGATTCCTCAAAAGAGATTTAATATTTTATGTGTAAATTTTACAGCCCGGTCATGAACTAACAATATTTATCTACAGCTTTTCATAACAGAGGGAGAATTTTGAAGAGATATGAACATTAAAGACAAAATATACCACAGTATCTGAATATGACTATGATAATTTTTAAAGTTTGATGTGAGCGCAAACTGATTACAGGGTCTTCACCAAAGACTCACAATGTGTGCGGGGAGTCTGGTAACACCACGTATTAATTTCAGTAACTAATCCCCTTAGTGACTGGTCTCATCCAAAATAAACCAGTTTTCTCAGACTTTAAAGGAAATTCATACATAATTATATTAGAAAAACCATTTTGCTTTTTATATGAGTACTTCAATGACCAATATTATTAGTGTCTTTCATTGTTGGTTTTTTTGGGGGATTGGGAGCAGAGGGAAGAGTAACAGATTAAAATGTAATTATTCAGGGAAAAATATTTCAATCACATCTAACAAGTTCTTGTATCCCTTTTGGATATGGACTATTGTGAACAGTTAAGATTTGGGATTCTAAGTCTGAAATGCAGTTATGAAAATGCTTGAAAAATATTGAAATAGCTCATTTAAGAAACTGAAATGCTTTTTACAAAAAATTTTATTCAAGTTGCAGTATAAACTGCGTTTTAGCTTCTTATTTTACTCTGTTAAATTATAGGAATCAGTCTGCATCAGGACAGATATGACTGTACATTTGTAATGATCTGATTTTATCAGTAGCAATTAGGGTGCTCACTTTCTAGTTATGCTGAAACGCAAAGATACACCTCACAATAGCAAGAAGTGATTCTGTTGTTTGTGAAATAGCCTGAATACAGCTTATTAGAGAGGCCACCTGTCAGACAATTACACTGCTCCCTACCCTTCCTGGATGTAACATTGGGTAACTAGCGTCCCAGGAAGCAGTTTGAAAAAGAGTGTGCATGTCATGGGCCAGGATGCACATGCTGCTCTTTCAGGGAGAGATATATGCTGCCAGAGCTCACTCAGATACGTTTGAAGAAAAGCAGCTGGAAAAAACAAGGCCTATGGATGAATTTTTAAATTTCTTCCAGACATAAAGTGACCCAGACTGATCTGTGTGCTCTGACAGTGGCAGAAAAATGCGTACATATGTCCCAGCAGTAATTTTCACAGCTTACCTTATTTTTGCTTTACATGCCAACTTCTAGGTGATTCTCTTAAACAGGCACAAACCACTGATCATTTCTAAGGTCTGGGATCCAACTGTAAACTCTAGGAATGCTGCAGAATTTATTAAATATTGTACTGAAGAGGTTCATGAAATCAAAGGATTTTGAGGCTCTTCTTTGATGAGTTTTCAGGCTGTTATCTTCCCTCCTTGTTTGCACATTAGTCTTTTTAATTGTCCTACTCATTGCATGCAAAAATTCAAATTCGGAACAGGTATTTTCAGTCTCATCCAGCCTTAGTTGTTTCCTTATTAATATCTATGCAAAGTTGTAATTACTAAATTGAAACTGAAAACATTTAAAAATGCTTTCCTTCTCTCTTTGAAAGTATTTAATTCATAGCACAATTCATTAAAACCAGTGAAGCATCTCAGGATACTTATTTTTCCCTTCAACTTTCAACTGATACACTAAATCTTATAATCTCTTACTGCTTTGTGGAGCAGTCAGGCTAAGGATCCTCTGGATCCTCTGCAGCCCTTTTGGGATTTAGGAAGGTGGTCGTGACATGAAGAGGGAGCTGCAGATGAAACAGATGCACAGCTAGCAGTGGGGAAGACTGGTTTGAGAACAGAGAAATTAATTGCTGGATGTTGAAGGTATGTGTAAAACCAGGTCATCATAATTTTTCAGGCTATTTTAAGACCAGATAAATCCTCATAGACCAGTAGTGCTGTAATGCTACCAGCATTTGAGGGGGCTTTTAGAAAACTCATAGACATGTGGAGAAGTGAGAGAGCTCACAGGATGTGGGAGCTCTACAAGGAAAAGATAATCATAGGAGAAGCACGAGAAAAAGGTTTTAGTTGGATACCCTACCATAGAAGTATTTTGAGTATTGTCCAAGTAATCATAAAATTCAGCTGACTTCCAAAGCCAGTGAGTTGTGCAGTATCCTTTGCTCCTTAAATCACAAGCATCTCCAGTGTCCATCTCCAGTGGAAGTTCTCCAAGACAGGTCATCTGATTTAAAGAATTCCAGGGTGCCAACAGGTTGACTTGCTTTCCAGACTTAACATTTCTCTGGGTTTGACTTGTTCCTTATAATGAAAGTTATTTTGGTTATGCAAAAGCTCTGTTTGCTTTTTCTCATTGGAATGTAGAAATATGATCACTACCATATCTTACAGAATTATTTTATCTTTCTTCTTCTTTTTTTTTTCTTCCTGCAGCCATGACAGCAAATCAGTTTTCTTTATTTCCCTATCAAGAAGACACTCAAAAGGGCAGAAGCACATGAGACAACTTTAAGAATAGTAAAGATGAGGTTTTCTTAGTGTAAAGGAGACTCAAAAATGAATTTATTTATTTATTTCGTTTGAGGTATATGAATCTCCTTAACTTTGAGGCAGGCTGGTGGCAAGTCTGTTACACTGAGGACAGACACTTCAAGAGACATTCTACAACACTTCAAGGAATTTGCCCATTGGCTATTAATGCTGTGGAAGAAACATTCAAAAACAAACGGTACAGCACTGTAGAAAATCCAGGTGGAGTGTTTAACAAAACTTCAAGACTTATGAAGTAGGGAAATTATGTTAGGAATGTGGACTATTTGCTTCAACAGAATCATTCACTAGGAGAAGAGAAGCAGAACTTGCTCTATTAGTTTGCAGTTGTTGAAATTAATAACTGTGTCTCTCATTGTGTACTGACTCCATGAAGCTGACAAAGCAAATGGTAAATATAGTAGTCCCATTTTCTCAACTTATCCATCCTTTTGTTCAGAACTACTTTCAGAAGCATCCGTCTCCCCTATCCCTGCAGAATGGTATTTTGATGACCGAAATACCATTTTTGAGGTTGGGATAATAGTATATTATAATTTGTGTTGGTTTTTTGTATTTGACAGAGATTGCTTCCCTTTTTCCTAAGAAGACCTTCCTGCTCTCTCTGTGCTGAACACAGAGTATTTGTTTTGAGGCCCTTCCTCGTGTGCTTAGCTCAGTTCCGCTGTTACTACAAGAAATTACAGAAAACCATAAAGCCAAGAGACCCCAAACTGCAAGTGTCCATGGGTCAGAGATTCCAGTTTCAAGTTGTGCGGAAACACACTTTTGAACTTTTTAGTTTCCCAGTGTCTGACATAAAACTCAGATATTTATTCCAGGTGCTGGAAACAACCATAAACAGTGATGCCACTATCTGATGGGTAACCCCTCTGTGAAATGTTTACCTTTCTGTAGTCACAAGTGTTTATGTGCAACCTGAATATGAAATAGGATCTAGAACCATCAAAGTTCTGAGTCATATTTTTGCCATTTTGGGGGTGTGATATTTTGTCATTAGGGCAAGAAACCCCCTGCTATGTTTGTTGATGAAATATGGATGCAAGTACACTCCTTGTTGCTTCTTCTCACTAATTATGTGGGTAAAACACATAGAAATGATGATGTTTGCATAAAGAGGGACTGTTCAACTTTACTTGAGCAGAGGTTATTCCCTGCTATGGTAAAAACTGTATGTAGAGACACATTATTAATAATGCAGACAGTACTGAAAGTAGGGGCAAACAGTAAACGAGGCATTTATTTTGCAGATTAGGGAATAATTGTGGCATACCTAGTTGATTTCTCTCTGCTTCTATTCTTTCCACAGCATATGAATGTGTTGCTGTGAGTTTCTTCTCAATAGAAAGAACACAAACAGTTGAGGAATCAAATAAAAGCCATGCTTGGCTTTCTAGGTGAGTGCCATGTTTGAGGTTGCATTTAGCACAAACCTAAACTTTCTTAACTTTAATGGCTTTAAGTAGCAACATGTTTGAAATCGCATTGGGCTATATGGTTGCAAAAAATGCATGTGAGAGTTCTCATTCTAATGCATTTGTTGCTGGGTCTGACTAATTTTAGGGCATAGCTCCATAACCGCACTGATGCTTTGCTGAAGTTAAAAGGACTGCTTAGTTGTTGAAAGGTTGCCTGTTAAACATAGTAACAGATACATATCAAGAAAAATTTTCCTTAATTACACGATAAAGCAGTATTAGTCATTTGAAGTTAAATATTATTGACACTCGACCTTCTATGGAGGTTGTCTGGCTATGTATAATAATTAAAAAGAATAAGAATAATTTTTAAACTGGTATGTGCAAGCATTGAATTGATAATGGCTTTCAGTCTGTAGTTTCACATGAAACATCTGAGAATAGTTACTGTCCCTAGCAACTGTTTCTGTCAAGACATCATGCAGTAATAAAGGCCAGGAAGATTGACTGAACAGCTATATTCTATATACTACATATAGCTGTGGTATATAATAGTGACAGAAACTTTAGAATGGAGATGTTAAAATTATAGAATAGAGAGAAAGGGATAATTTTAAAATAGCTTGCAGAGATTAATTCAATACTCATTCAGACAACTTCTGCCTTCACTATGAAACTTGTGTCTTACAGGAAAAGCCTTGCAGATATTGATTTCAAGCATGAATTTAAAGGAACATTGCTTCCAATTTCAATCCTGCTATCACTAGCAACATAGTAACCAGGTATCTGAACCAGGAAATGTGTTCCAGTTTCTCTGCAAAGCATTCAGCAGAAAATGCAGCCTACCATTAAGTATGCATGGTTTAACATCTTTAAATGCACTTTGATTTTCTCTATCTACTTTATAGTCAGAATTAATATTTTTCAGCTTTTCTTTTAAGTGACTATTTTTACTGCAGTCAACATCCTGCACACTTTTAGCTTCCACATCAGCTTCTGAGGAAGACAGTGGTTAAACATCTGCTTTTCCATGGCTGCAGTCTTCTGCTTCAAGTTCAAACTAGCATAGTCTTTGGTTATTGTAGCCATGGTACAGGTACACCATCTTTGGGAGTAAGTTGTGCGAGACTTTGTCAGGAGGCTGCACTGGAACTGGCCCAGCAACCACTGAAATGGGCTCAAACAGCAGGGATCTTTAACCTGCTTGTGGGTTAAAGCTTTTTTTCCTCCATAACCGGTAATAGAAGAATCTCCAAAATTTTGGAGATAAACTGTTCAAGGCTGTGGAGTGGGTAATTTGCTATAACATGATCATAATATGGTCTTTTTTACCAAGTTCTTATTTAACTATTTGTGCTATAACTTAAAAAGAAGAAGCTGATCCGAACATAATGTGTGATATTTACTTCTCTGTAATGGTGTGTAAACTGTCTTCTCTGTTCTAGAATAAATCAATCAAAATATGTTGATTTTTTTGTGCTCTTATGTGATTTGCATTTGTTTTCCAAGTTGCAAATACACTTTTCTTTCATTGTATGGCATTTCTACTTTTTTATTTAATTTTCAATGTTCATAGAGTATTTCCTATTTGTTCTTAGGGTCATAGTTTGCAAAAACACAGCCAAAATGGTGAAAGGACCTTGCAAGATTAAGTAACTGGGCAAATAAAAAGACATGTAAAACTGAATATAAATAAACTAAATGAATGATGCACAGTACTCTTGAGTTCTGGGCTTCACGCTATGACTCAGAAATCCTGTTGTTGGGACAGTTTTGTGAAAAAGTCACCTTAGTGCTCGGTAAGTCAGAAGGACAAAATGGATGAAGGCACATTCCTGGTGCCTGGATCTCAAAGAAGAGAACTTTAGGAGTGAAAAACATTTTCCAAAACTCTGTTAATCTCAAAATATCTCAGGACTGCCGATATTTGCATGCTAGAAAACACTAGTTGTACGTATACATACTCTCTAACACAAGAATATGTGTTCAGGAAGTTCCCAAGAAAAAGACTATAGGAAACTGGAAAGGAAAGTTTTGCAAAATTTTCTGTGAATTCTGATATGATTTTTAGATATTTTTAGATAAAAACATTGACATATAATAATTTAAATAACTATAAATGCCTCAGTTCTATTGCAGTGTCTTAATGAGCTAAATATTTTTCAGGAGAAGAAAGAGATTGGGATCTTGCTCAATTTAAGTGTATGCAAAGCACTTCAGAGGGTGGCTTGAGAAGCAAAGTATGCAGGAGCTGGCTTACCAAATAGGTGTTGGGAGCCCATCTGTAGGGGAGGGGTCAGTTCCATCTCCAGCCACATCCATTGCTCAGCAGCTGGCACCGTTCAGTGGCAGCTCCAGCAATGGTTTTTGATTAGGCAGTCCATGCCCATCAGGAAAGATCAGACCCTGGAACTGGATGGTGTATTCCGTGGAGAGTCAGATCAGAGAGCAAGGCAGAAAGTTGACAGCAGGGGTCTGGCAACTCTGCATCTGAGTGAGTGGGATGGTATAATCAGAGCTGTCTCCAGGTAGACGGCTTCATTCCTATCTATAATGAATTGCAATAATCAAGCCTAGAAGTAGTGTGTGCACATTGCTGTTGCCAAATCTGACTCTGCAGAAATAAGGTGATGTTTTAGCAGCCACTACAGTAGATATTTAGATGCAGCTAAGAAGATCTCCAGACAGCCTATTTCTTATGTGAACAGTATCCTCTGACCTCTGGTATAGAGAATTAACTGTGTTATGTTCATTTTCTACCACTAGCTCTCTTTCTCTGTTCAATCTCACTCATATTCTTCAATGGGATCTAATCAATTTCAGTTTTCCAGTGGCATTTTAAAGTGATAGCATTTCCTTGTGCTTTGTTGTTGTCCCTGCATAGCAGCTCTCTACAGAGAATCATTTGAACAATACTTTTGTGCAGGCAAATTAGAGAAAGGAAAAGAACTGATCTCTTGGGAGCACTGTGAAGCACTGAGTGGAACATCTGACTTTCCCAGTGGTTTATGCTCAAGGAGGAAAGATTTGAGAAACCTGTATTTTTCTCTAACTGACAAAAGTAATTTGCTAGTGAGTAGTGTTACATACTAGACTTATCAAAATAAAAATTAATACTTGTTATTCCTGGAAAACTGAGTTTAAAAAGTTGACTTTTGATGTGTCTTGAAAGTCTATATACACAGGAAAGAAAATTAAAGCAGTATTATTTTGATGTGCTAGTATAAATCAACAAGAGGAAGATGTGTTGCAGTAGAGTGCCTCTTCTCTTACGTAAAATCCCCCAACTTTAATTTTATTCAGGAAAAAAAAATCATCTGAGAAGAATTTTTCACCAGTGATCCCACTGTAAAGCTTATTGTGCCTCTAGCAGACGTACGTCAAAGTTTTATCCAAAAGGAAATTAAAATAAAAAGCAATTGCCTAGCTATTTTGCCTCAGAGAAGAAAAGCAGCTACATGTTTTAAACAAAAATGTATACACCACAGGGAATTTTATGGGGAAACACACATTTTAAACTTAAGGAGGAATGAGCACCTTCAGCAATGTCATATGTGTCAGACCTCATGTCTGTCTTCCAAGTCAAATGTGCCTAATCTAATAAAAAAAAGATTTTAATGTTATTTTCAAATTGAAAGATGACATTAATAAAGACAATAAATATTGCATATTCTGATCATGCCTTATCCACCACAAAAGCTCTGATAATGGAATTTTTGATGTTGACAATCACGTAATAAAAATGCTTCTAGATTTGTGGATGGCTATGTTCTAAAACACAAAAAAATCTCATACAAAATGATGTAAAATTTCTGTATCTGTAAAGGTCATATTTCTCTCAGATTCTGCCAAGTCCCTGATATTCAGTACTGCTTAGGTGCACAACTGAATGCTCTTGGATGCATGTAGAGTTCAGCATCATAAATATAAACAAGTAATACTCAGGTTAACAAACTTCCACTTTTTAATGCTTTTGTGTGTGACTAAATTCTGATTTTGGTTATATTTATTGAGGTAATCCCATCTAGCTGCCTTAAAGAAATGCATGCCAATTCTGATCTGAGGCATTGTTCAAATAAAATGAACTACCTGAGTTTGTTAGTTATTCTTTGACTCATTTGAAGCAGTACTTAACCTCAAGCAATATTTTTAGGTACACTGAGTTTTACTTAAGAAATAAAAAGGGTACCATATCCATTGTTATTATTTAATATTATTAATCATAGGAACAAGCAGATTTGGAAAAGCTCAGGGTCTAGAGCAATTATGTTTTATAATTTCTGAGATTCTTACATTCATAACTTCATCTTACCTGGGAAAGCCACTTGGAATTAAAAAAGGATATAAAATGATAGTACAATGAAAATATTGGTGTGGTTAATTACCATTCATGGTTATTCAGACAAACTACTATTCGTATTTGGAAGGACACACTGTATAAAATTACCACCCTTTTTCATGGTCTTGTTTCTAAAAGTTTGTGAGAAATCTTTTTTCCCTAAAACTCTTCTGAAACTGAGATTTCTCATTTTAGATACTAAAAGCATCCCCAAAATAATCCCTCTTATTATAGTGACAAGTTTTAGGAGTGCCAGTCATACTTGCAAATGATCAGAAGATTTTCTGTTACACATCTCTGTGGAGATACTTTATAACTCAGTTATGAAATCCTGTGAAACTAGTATCAGGAAACTAAAGTGGGGAAAATAACTTTAGTTTATAGCATTATGGCACCATTCAGGAAAGCAATGAATTGACTCTGTGAACGGAATGCTGTTCATAAGGACTCTTTAATAAATCTGCTCAGCCTTATTCAGAGAGTTGGAAAGTGGGTCACCACTTCTTTCTGTCACTGTGTATCGCATTGTGGTCTCACTCTCAGTCAGTCACTTTATGAGTCATTACCTAAAGGTTATCTTCCCTGTGTGATCTTCATCAGTTCTAGTACATGCCAGTGATGATGCATTGCAGTATCTGAATCTGAAAGATTACTTTGGCCTATCCGACTTTTTTTTTTAATTAACACTTCTTCCCACCCCCTCAATTCCTTTTAATGGCCATTTTTTGGACATCTTCCCAATGGACTGTAGCTCTCTGTCCACTCAGAGACAGAGCAAAGGTGGAAATCACCACTAGCCTGCATTGAATTCCATATTGAATTACTCAACACTCTGAAGCTATTAGTATTGCTATTAACATATCACCATCCTCTGTGTCACCAAGGACTTCTCTTGATTCAGAGCCATGCCTGAACCCTACTAGCACCCTACTTTGTTGTCCTTCTAACTTACTGTCCTTCCACTGTTCCCATCTACTCCATCCTGCTATTTCATTTGAATGCTCCTTGAGAGAAGGAACTGCATCACTTTAACTCAAGTCAATGACAAAATTGTATTTTCTATCTCCATTTCCAGGTTCAACACTGCTTTCAAAGGGAGGAGTACTTGTTTTCCTCTGATCTGCTTACACCATTTCTCTAAACGGAACCAAGTCCTGTTAGATGCTGGTTTAAATAAATAAGGTTCCTTTAAAATAAAAAAAATGCAGACTAATGCAATAGCAATCAGGTTTTGTTGTTGAACATCACATCAACAGAATTTTTACAGATGCTTCTGCCTTTGAGACCTATAAATTATTTTAGAGATAGAAGCTATTTTATGCAGAAAACAAAGAAAAATGTTGAACTGATAGACAAATAGCAAGATTCTGCCATATGCTATGGCTATTAACATTCCTAGCTGTTTGAGAAGTAGAAAAATGAGTCTATCAATTTTGTTACTGACAAGTGCATAATTCAGTTCCTAAGTAAACTCTATTAGAAGCATAGCTGTGGATGGGGAAAGGCCTAAAGCTAGATTATGCTCCATAGATGGATTAGAACCTGATAATTCTATAATGGAGAGTAAGTAGCTAGTTCTGTTATCTTGGTGATAGCAAGAAGTGCTTTGAAAAGCAGTTATTCAGTATTAATCATAGACTTCCTTTGTGACACAGCATTGCTTGCCATGATTAATCCAGTCAGAGCATGAATATTATTAAATAATTGTCATGAGATCCAGAAATATATGCCACTTGTCACAGTTTAATTTAAATTCAGGGTCTACTGTATAGCTACCCACAATAATTTTGTTTCTTCTTTTCACAGCTTGCTTTTAAAGAGAAACCTAGTATTTCTTCTCACAGCTCTCTGGCAGAATCCTGCAGTATATTATATTGACGAAGAGCTGTATTTCCGATCTTGAGCAGCACTATACAGCCAAGACTTTTGTGTGAAACTCAGAACTGGTCCTGTAATTCTTTTTTCCAGGATTCCTCCTTTTTTGACCTTTAGCAAAGTTAAAATGATGAGTTGCCTCTTTTTTCTATGGGTGAGTCTTGTCTAATTGCCTGAGAGCTGATGAGCGGTAAGCTGCCCTGCCTCCTGCTCTGTAAAAGGGGTATAATGGTGCCAGTGTTTAGTGTCCAGGCACATGAGAAAGTAAGGAACAAAGAACAGAGGAAAATCTGTAAAAGAGCAGAAGTGATCACCTCTGCACCTTCTGCAGAAGCACACAGAAGATGGTCGAAACCTCAAGTGAAGTGTTAAGGAAGAAGATTTGGACAACAACCAGGAATGCCAAGGGCAGCCAGACTGCAAAGAAAGGCAGGCTGGAAATGGGAGAGGAAGATACTACAACATTGCAGTTCCCTCTGCCTTGAACTTAAGCTGAGGTCTAGATTTCAATTATAGGGAAACACAGAGAACTGCATTTCTGTTGCACTTCTTTTTGCAAGCCACTTTGTTAATTATAAAATAAGTTTTTTTGAGGTAAGGCTCTAAAAACACACTAAGAGCAAGCCACCCACCAAGCTAACACATGCAAAATTAGGGGAAATTCCATGCTTGAGGAAATGGAAGCACTTTTTATAGAGCTTTAATTGCTGTCTGATTAAGATTGCTTAGAGGCTTAAGATGTTGGATTAAAACACAACTATACTGTGAGAAGAGAACAACAGAGATCTGCTATATGCTAATACATCACACTTCTGTTTCACTGGCATTTATTTTCATGTGTGTGTGCATGTAGCAACTGTAAGAACTATACATTATAATATAACAATTCTAAAAATGTATTTTCATTCATGTTTTGGCAACTCGAACTTCTTCCTGTTTATAGGATCAGGCAAATGGTCCCATGGGGCAAGTAAGTTCTTTCTTAGAGGACACAAAAGCCAGATTGTTCTGGCACACTAGAAAAAAAAATTCTCATTTCAGATGTAAAGAATAAAAAGAGAAAATAAATCTAATAGAATCCCAGTCAAACTGCATTTGCTGCTGGCATTTACAGGGATTTACATAATTAGTGAGAAAAAATTACTTTTGAAAGCCACAAATGTAACTCCAGGAATTGAATGTAACAGATTGATTACTCAGTCTCTTCAAATACAGCTCAGTTGATGCAACGATTTGATCATTGGCTAGGATTTTAGAACTGAATCTTTAATTCCCATTTATAGACATATGATCAAAATGTACTTTAAAATATAATAATTTTTTCTACAATTTTTGATATTTTTGAGGATAAGATACACTAAGAACAAGACAGATCAAACTTAGCTGTGAAATCTAAATCTGGGTCTAAACAAAGATTAGATGTGTTTAGGCCTGATTTTTGATGTAGTTCTTTAGAGAAATAACATTAATTTGACAAGCTGTGATTTCAATGTAATAGATTTTTATGACAATTATGTTCAGATCAGTTTCTGCATGATGTGAATATTTCATGACTACATGACCTGCATAAACTCAGACATATGTATATATGCAACAAAGTATAAAATAGCATTTTAATAAAAAATAGCATTTAACAAAATTGCCTTTGCTACCGGCCTGAAGGCCCCCTCCATCTTTCACACTATTTAAAAAAGAACTAATGCCCCTATTTCTAGCACTGTAGACTCAGGGATTGCTTTGCTTTCTGTATTGAAATATTCATGTGGCACAAAGGGCTCCAAGTATTGCAGTGTCAGAAGGCTCAGTGTTACCATAAAAATAACGCTGATATCTTTACACGGCTATTTTACTCTGTCAAGGTAGCAAAAAGAAAAAAATAGGATAAGAAAAATTCTGAATTTAACGGAGTTTCTCTTACATGGTCATGTTTCTTCTCTAATTACTTCTATATAACAGTAAAGGGAATGATGATGGAGTGGTAATTCTGACATAAAAAGTGAATGGGTATTAGCTTAATTTTTCCTTTGAAAATATATTTCTTATTAATTTCTCACAGCCATTTTTAGATTATTGAATGAAAAAAGGCCAACAGCCATTGGTTTGAGGTATTCCAAAGAACTGTGACTTTTTCCTTTCTCTGCCACTTTACTTCATTGCATATCTACTTACCTTTATTATTTCATAGAATCATAGGGTTGGAAAAGACTATCAAAGGCCATCTAGTCCAACCCTCTGCACTGAGCAGGGACATCCTGCACTAGATCAGGTTGCTCAGAGACTCAGCAAGCCTGGCTTTGAATGTCTCCGGGGATGGGGCCTCCACCTCCTCTATGGGCAGTCTGTTCACGGTCTTACAAATTAGTGAAAAATATATAGTTTATCATACATTGAGACAAAGCTTACTAGAATTAGCAGGCATTTCTCCATAACAGAATGGTCTAGCTGATCTGACAAGCCATGAATTGGTCCACACACAGAGGGCACTCTCTTTGTTAATCACTGGTAGAGATTTGTAGTCAAACCCAAATGCATGACGGTAAAGCACAGATGATGCTGCTGGAGTGGAAAATTTTTACCAGAGCACAGAAAATTGTTCAAGAATCCTATTATACAGAATGCTTTTAATCATTGTCCTGACTTATGGTCTGACATGCAGCATATCTCTGCAAGGCTTTCATATTTCCTCATTCCAAGGAATGGCCACTGAGTTCTAGAGAACGCACATGGACAAATAACATGTGAATTCCAGATTTATATCAATCCATTGATACTTCATGGTTGAGCTGCAGGTCAATGGAAACATTCTTTGTCTTTTCAGTGATCCTTCCAGAAAAGGGAAAGTCCAAAGATTCAGTCAGTTAATGAGAACATAAACCTCTGAGATCAAGAGGTCAGTACAAGCATTTGGTCTGAAATACAGTTTCTTAATCACTCGAACTGATGGATAGAAAAGGACCATTTCACATCAGACAAAAAAAATGTAATTATTATAAAAGTGGTGGTATGGCAGGTAAATGACTTGCCCCCGAATTAAAAAAGTCAGACCTATTTAATAATATCTCAGCCAATAAAAAACATCAGTGATAAGGCTGTTACAGACTGGTGAAAAATTGACGAAGTCTTAAATGAAGTTTATAGCAAATTACAGAAACCAGAGCTGACTTAATAAAAGCCCAGAAGATTTATAGTAGTGATTAGATTTTTCCATTACTGAAAGATAAAGAAAATAACTCTATGAAAATCCTGTCTTCTCTACTGGAAGATTCAGAAACTCATTGAAGGAGTGGAAACCAATAGTGTCAGAGAATGAGGAAGTAAATAACATTAAGCAAGCTTAGGGTTTTATTTTTAAAAGATCAATTGCAGAGTTGACTAGAAAGCATTTTGAAAACCCTTTAAATCAAACAATAAAGTGAATATTTATTTTTTAATGAATATGAGGAAAGATTTGTGCATGCTGTCTATACACAGTCAATGTCAATAAAAAGCCTGCTTTATTTTTTAATTTATCAAATTGGTGAAAAGGTCCTACCTAATATTCAGAATTACAGAGTTGTATCAGAAATATTCTAAACAACAACTACATCTGAGTCAATTCAGATAGAGAAAGGCATTACAGGATTTAACACTGTAGTGAAAAGGTGAATGAATGAAGGACAGGTTTTGTGGCTTATTTCTAGCAAGATGGCACTGAAGACCTGTAAAACCATCATATAATTTGTAGATGCAATGATCTTCTCTAACTGTTTTATAAAAACACCTCACCCCTCTGATAAATTTTGCCACTCTATACCCACCACAGCACCTGCAGACCTACCACAGCATCCTAGATCTCCCCTAAGCCTTCCTTATTTTCAGTAGTAGCCCAGCAAACCTGTTCTCTGGCTACCTGTAGAGCCTGTACATGGTAGACAGGTATAATGAAAATTCATTGGGTGACTCTGTTTCCTTGTGGTTTGCTGGTGGCTGAAAATCACCAAGCAAAAGTCAAATAAAATGTTTTACCAGAGTGCCGCAATCAGTTAATAAAAGCATAGTATAGAGGTTGCCAGCTTAATACTTCCTTACTTTTGCCTACTTTAGCTTGTTTTCAATTTCAATCATAAAACAAATTTTACAGGAATTTCCTGTTTCAACTTCAAATTTATAGCATAAACCCTTCACACAAACGAATCCTAACATTACCTTACAAAAAAAAAAAAAAAAGATGACTNAGTATGGCCTGCCGTGATGCAGCCAGAGCAAGTGCAGCAGAGTAATAAAGAAAAAAACCTGTTTTAATAACATCTCCTCAACAGGACAACTGAGCACTCAGAGGACATCTGTTTTTAGACAAGAAGGCTTTTAAAAATTTCCTCTGTGCACCACTACAGAAAAGAAGACTGGGGCAAGGATTCTGCTTTTTTTACTGTTTGCACTGTGAGAAAGACAGCAGAAAGCAGGAAGAGGCTTGGAGTGCAGTGAAGGAGTATGAGTCAGTAAGGTTTTACTCTTAAAACTGGTTGTACAAAAATGTGGTCCGAAACACGGGAAAGAAAGAAGAGTTTTCAGTGCAGCAGTTCCATCTCTTGCACTTAAGCCTGACCTTTTGGTTGTTGCTATTTCTAACCTTGGAGGTTTTCAGAACACACCAGGATAAAGCCGCAGATAACCTGGTCTTATCTGACAGCTAACTCTGCTTTGAACAGGAGGTTCAATTACAGACCTCCTGAAGTCCATCCCAACTTGAATTACTCAATAACTGAGTGCAGCTGGGCCACCAAGATGGAATTTTCCTTTAAAACTATTTATGTTACCTTTTATTTCAAAAGGTGTTGAAAAAAGTGCGCTCGAACTATTTGTATGTAAATGTGTAACAATTTGTGATGAAACTGTGCTCCATGCAGAGTTTTGCTGTAACCATGGCAACTTCCATTGAGAGAGACATCCATTGTAAGTCTAAAAGGATCTAATTTAGAAGAGATTTAGTTGCACAAGTCACTGATTTATGAATATATTGCCACTGGGTGGGGGAGTATGTCCTGCACCAGTTCGTTGATCTCCCTCCCAACCCCACGCAGCCTGTGGGGGGATTTGAGGGTGGTGAGACACCGGAACAGGTTGCCCAGAGAGGTGGTGGATGCCCCCTCTGTGGAAGTGTTTAAGGCCAGGCTGGACAAGGCACTAAGCAGCCTGATCTAGTGGGAGGTGTCCCTGCCTATGGCAGTGGGGTTGGAACTTGGTGCTCTTTAAGGTCCCTTCCAACTCAAACCATTCCATGATTCTATGTAAAGAACATGCTGGTTCCTTACAGAACTGTTTTTAAATGCAGCTGAATGAATAAGAATGTTATCAGAAACATTTACATTTAAATGTTAGAAACATTTACATTTGAATGTTTCTAAATTTTATTTTATTTTTCTTCTGCAATTTTGGTATTTTGGAGGTTAAATTGGATTAATTTGCTGGAAAGTCATTACAGATTTACTTAGTCTAGCTTCTGGTATTCCACTGTTCTTTGCCCTATAATATTTTTTATACATAGACAATTGGCAAATATGTCTTTCTTTAAATACTTGGCTTCAGGGGTACATCATATAATTTGTAGAGGCAATGATCTTCTCTTATTGTTTTATAAAATGGTTCCCCATTCTTAGTAGTATGGCTTTAAATCACTGGCCTCTCACGAAAGACAAAATGCTGAGCCAGCATTTCCCCGTGGTTTCAGGTCATCTTGCAGACTTTCTCAGTGGGGTATTTGCCTTAATGTCTGACTTGTAAGCTCTCAGATTGTGGACCTCTTCCTATGCTATCAAACTCAATGCTGAAATATGGGTAGTTGTTTTGTTTCTTGCTGACAGCTGATCTACATACTTATAACCACAATTTAGGATTTATTGAAATATATCTATAGAAAGATTTAAAATTAATTGAGGCTACAGTTTACATATTTTTTTTTGTTGGTTTACTAGTACAGTCAAATGCAGAAAGAGAATGAATCATGAATCACCTAAGCTCTATCTGCTTTTCTTACTACTAGAGAAGAACAAATCCCATTCAAGGTATATTTCTTTGCATGGGATGGCATCAGCGAAACAAAGAATATTCCAAAACAATTGGAAAGAATATTCCAAAGAATATTCCAAAGAATATTTTAGACATTTGGAATAGCATCCTCAAAGTGCACAGCTCGGGGAACAAATTAACACAAAGGGCTGGAGCAACTGC
>VZTY01012150.1:31720-50880 GCA_013400935.1 Turnix velox | reverse complement strand
CATAGAGATCTCTACAGGCTCTACCTACCCATGGACCTCTAGATATTCCATTCACAGAGATCTCTACATGCTGATGGATCTCCACATGTTCCATTTGTAGAGATCTCTACATGCTCTACCTACCCTTAAATCTCTACATGTTGATGGATCTCCACTTACCCCATTCATAGAGATTTTTCTCTACATGCTGATGGATCTCCATATGCCCCACTCATAGAGATTTATCTCTAAATTGGAAGAGGGCAAAATCAGGCTGGAGATAAGACAGAAATTCTTTCCAGTGAGGGTGGTGAGACACTGGAACAGGTTGTCCAGAGAGGCTGTGATGCCCCCTCTATCCCTGGAGGTGTTTAAGGCCAGGCTGGATGAAGGACTGAGCACCATGTTCTAGTGTGAGGTGTCCCTGCCTATGACAGGGGGGTTGGAACTCGATGATCTTTAAGGTCCCTTCCAACCCAAACTATTCTATGATTCTATGATGATGGATCTCCACATGCTCCATTCATAGAGATCTCTACATGCTCCACCTACTTGTGGTTCTCTAGATGCTCTCTCTGCTACAGACCATTAAAGTGGGATTTCTTGCAGGTTTGCAGCACTGTTTCAAATCCCTCACTTACAATGCATCTATAAATAACATAATTATGTTGCATACAACCCCAAATAAAAATTATTCCAAAGATGCAATCAATGAGAATACAATGAACCCCTTCACAGAATAAAGTATGTCCAAAACCACAGCAAAAATGATCAACACATAAAAGCTCATTTATTGTTTGTAGAAGTTTTGGATGGATTTAAACCACCACATTATATTCACATCCCCCATTTATGAACTTCTCTGTAGTTTTGACTGAACCCTATTTTTAAAATCTTTCAGAGGAAACACCATGTGCTCAGTGCAAATGCTGACAAAGATTCTAAATCAGAACTTTTGGGGGGAAAAAAAAAAAGTTTGTCCTCCAAGTTAACAAGTAGAGGATGGCACACACTCTGGTTGTGGCAGCTGCCCAGTAAGTGGAGGAAAAAAAACTCCACAACACTGCTAGCAATAGCAGTAAATAATGAGAGTGGAATTTTCCAAAACATTTCACTTTCTTGATATAAAAACATGTGCTAGGCTAGTGAGAAAACCACAAACACCAGCACAACATTCATCTTATTCCATTTTTACAGGCACAGCAGAAGACACAGGAACATACTCCAAACATTTCTATAACAATATCCACATTGAATAATAATAATATTGAGGTGATTTTTTCCCCACTGAAAAATTAGAGTGTGCCAATGCTATTTTTTCTTGTTAACTTCAATTACTAGCCTGTGAACTTTTGCTGCTGTCTCACAAATTAACCTGAGGCTACAGACTTCACCAAGCAAACCTGTCTAGTGGTCAGGTAACATTTAACACCTTTTATTAACCTGTCGTCCATCCACAGCATTATTAGAGGCACTGAATGTTACAACAACGTTCTGATGTTGCCTAAAAATTGTTATTAATTTGCATTGATCATCTCCCTGAGTCCTAGGTGCCTAATGGCATCACTGGCTCCTTGCAGCAGGGAGATAAAGCTCTTCTGAAGCAGGTTCACAGCCCTTCTAAAATCAAAGGAGCAAAGAAAAAGGCAAATCCTCTAGAATTTGGTTGCTCCAGGAGTGGGAGTGAACTCATCACACCCATTTGCATCCTTCAGTTTTTTAATGAAGGTCTTGCTGAAGTGACAGATACTTGTGGAAGTAAAACACCAACAGATTTGCCAAGTGATGTGAGTAATGAAGGATGGAAAAGCTATAGATGTTGGACAATGGTGCCTTCCATGAAGATGTATGCCATTGTATCACAAAATAACCTGGCATCTGCTTTCTTTATTTAAGTACCTTCCTTAGGGTTTGGATCTTAATTTTTTACAGTTGACAGCACTGTTATTTGAACCAGTTGGTGGCATCTGGTTGCTGAAGGGGGGGGGGGAGAAGTGAGGGTGGGAGGAAAAGGAGTGGGGAAAAAAAAGAAAAAAAAAGAGGGGGAAAAAAAGCATCTCTGTGCACTTTAATTAATTGTGGAGAGATTACATGGTCTTCCAACCGTGTAGTTTGTCATCAGAGCATATTACAGATTTATATTGGATGTTTCTCCACAGTGTCAAGAATAATTAAAAAGGGATAGGAAATGATGCCAGCTAGCAATGCTTTACATCAGTGCTGAAAGTTTTATATTCATTACAGCCAAACAATTTTAAAAGAAGATGTCAATTTAGTAGTTATACTGTGCAAGAAATAAACATGAGGTGGGTAAAGCAGCCAATACATTTCAGATGCCTGAATAATGAGAGGTTCATGTTTAATCTATCAGCCCTACCAGAATCAGTGTGACATGTCAGCATTATTAATGAAGCAGCATCCCTTTTTCTCACAAAACCATCCTCTCCATACAATAACTAACCTATGTTTTCCTTCTCTTCTTGCCCAATTCTTCCTTCTGATGAGCAGAAGAACAGATATGCCAGCCACACATGGATTTTTTTTCTAAATTAATTTGGTCTTGGGCTGATGTCAGAGCCTGGTATTTGTGAGAACTGGAGCTGTCAGCTCACTGATCACACTGGGCATCCCTCTCTCCTCCTTGCTCAGGAACTTCTTGGTCCACGTGGATTAGCAAAGCTCATGGACCTCAAAGCAGCTCCCAGCCTGAGGAGCAATTTCTTCCCAAATATTCCAGGACTCACTTCTATCCTCACTCACAAACTGCATCTCAGTACATTCATATTAATCCCATGGAGTTTTATCCATCTAGTTTCTGCCACTTTAAGCATTTTACAGTGAGAAATAAATGCAAACAAGTCACTTCCTTTTGCTATGAAACCACTTCCAACCTCTGGGCTCAGATGGAGATTTTTCTTTCACTCGTCAAGGTTCAAATGAATTATTAAAAGTAGGTGTATATTGTCCCTTCTTCCCATTCTGTCATGTTCTCAGCATTGCAATGAGAAAATAATTTCAAACTCTCACACTTAGTGGTGATCCAGTCTCTTCAGCCCTGTTTTTACAAGGAAACAAGCACTCAAGGAGAGAACAGCTAAATTTCACACTCAGTTCATGTCTTCCAATGAGTTACATTTTATAAAAGAAAAAATGTGAAAATCCACACCCTGTGCCTGCAGTACCATTCCAGAAGGTTCAGAGCTCATAAATCAAAGGCTGTAGAAGCTGGAGCATCTTCTCCATAGGACACAGGCAGGGAGCTCCTCACTGAGATTTGGAAGTTGGTATTTCTTCCCCTTGGCATTGACAAGAGCTCAATGCACAACCCTGAGTAAGTCTCTGTCTCTTTGCTTTATGGTCTGTGATCACAGAAGGGGCCACTCATTTCATTCCAGGCACTTGGGCATCTGCTCATCATCACACACAACTTTGTCCCAATTAGAGATGAAGCTCTACATGTCACTGTAACATGCAGATCTTTGAATATAAGATTGAAAGGCTGTTGTCTGAATGCAATGGTTGTGAGATATGTAGCAGAACAGCACCACAGGGTTAAGATATCCCAGAACTTTCCCTGTGTAAGGGGGCTGCTCTGGCAGCTCTGTAATTGCTTCCTCAGTAGCAGTGGGTACCACACCACCTGCTTCTGTTTGCATTGCTCTTCTGCTGAGTGATTACTTCATTAACCACAGAAAACACTGCAATGACAGCTCCAGAATGTTCCCTATCCAGAAGAAGTCTATGTGGATAAAGCAGCCAGCACACAGTTTGCTTGCTAAGGCATGGTTCTCCAAACATTGCAATGTTTTGCAAGGGAAATGTATATTTACTGCTGTCTTCTAAGCATGTTTTAGAATGTGCATTGTCCAGTAAATCTCTAAAACTTGGGGGAATTCTCCTGTCTAAATGCCCTGTCTCTCTCTTTCATTTGCCCACAGAAGAAAGTCCTACCAGAAGCATCACTGGGAAGTGAGACCTTTTTCTAAAGACAAAATTATTTGCTTTTTTCTTTTGGTCCTGGCATTCCCTTCTCCTCAAGCATTGCAAGCAAAGTCAGGTAATGGCTGTGAGGAATTCTCCAGAGACTTGCTCTGGGTATTTTTAGGATTTGATTTGATTGGAATAGAGAAGAAGGGAAGATACTGTTGGTGTTATCAAATTAGGATTGTATTTAATTTAAGTTTCTTCAGAGCACTGAGAATAAGACATGGGAAATAAAATATGGACACAAAAATAAAGGAGGAGGGAATTGTTCACAGTGATGTGGCACATTGCAAACTTCTTTTTACTTGGGTGATATCTCAAAAATCCCAGTCAAAACATGAAGTTTTCTTTGTTCTCTTAGGCTCCTGTGTGTGAGCACAAGTGCCAAGAACAATCCAAAGACTTTCCATCCTTCAGAGAACTAATAGACATATTCCAATCAATCTGAGAGGTGCTAACAAAGCAAATGGAAGTCATGTTCCCTTGTGCCCAAACTCAAGTGGTCATTTATTTTGAAATCTGTCCAGTAATCTCAGTTCAATTTCTTAATCCTAAGAGATCACCTGATGAAAATCCACCACTATGAGGCAAACACCAGAAAATCCCAAAGAGAGACAAAGCCTTGGGTTCAGAAGCAACATCCAGCCAATGTCAATGCATCAACCAGTGTTGCCTCCTGGAGAACAAGATCTGGACCTCCTGGTACCTCCCAAGTAAATTTTTCTTCAATGAAAGGCACACAGCTAAAATTACAGCACAATTCTCCAGCCTATGGTTTCAGTTATGAGGGACTCAAATATCATGAATGTACCTGGGAAAATAATCTGCCCACCATGTCATTTGTCCTCTGAAATCCTTTTCTCCTTCCTCCCCAGCTCAGTGACAGACTGGCAAGAGCTATCAGCATCTCCCTGGGTACAGGATCTACCACATATTTGATGATCAGCTTTGATCATCTTGCATCTTATTCTTAAGAGAACTTTTTACCCTCCCCATTCTGCAGAGGGTGGATATCACCTTTAAAAACCCCCTCTTCTCTGATTACTATCAATCCTGGGGAATTCACAGCTTGCAATGTAGCCTTCCCATCTGGCACAGCTAGAGATGGCAACGTTCAAATTTAATGCTCCACTTGCATCAATATACAACTGCTTTATGGTCAAATCAATCCACTGATTAACAATATTTTATTATTGATTTGAAATTTTGCCAATCCAGTACACAAGTTATTAATATTTTTTTTTCCTGATGTAGCCTGCCCTAATCAACACTCAGCTACTGCCTATTTTAACCACAGTATATTAAGCAGAGTAATAAAAAAAGAAAGCAGCATTATTTAAGTTTTTGGACATCTTCCAAAGCATATTAATTTCTTAGGAGATCCATCAAGCCTTAGTAAAAACATTCACACAAACCATTAGTTTGCATGAAATCAACGAAATGGATAAAGCACAATTATGGATATTTCTCTAATTATTTCCCATAGCAATGGCTGACACACTCTGCAGAAATCTCCTTCCCCCAGGTTTTGTAAGGAGAAGGATTTAGTAAATAAAAAATCACAATTTTTCCTGGCTCTTCACATTCTATGGAATAACATAAAGCAGTTATTCCACCTGATAACACATCCAGGGATTGCAAAGGCAACTGAAACACATTAATCCATGAAGGGTAATCATGATTTAGAAGAGAAGGCTCTGGGGGGACCTCAGGGTGGCTTCTCAATACCTGAAGGGGGCTACAGAAAGGCTGTAGATGTCCCTGCTCACTGCAGGGGGGTGGACTTTGAAGGGTCTTCCAACTAGATGCATTCAATGCCAGCCACATATGAATGGGAACCATAATAACTCCTTAGATCTCACCAATGCTCCTTCTTCTGGAGAGAAGAACTGCCCTCACAGAAAGGTAGAACAACCAGCAGCTGGATGCAGACAATATTACATCATGAGAAAGAGAAGGATGCAGAAATGAGGAGAAATTCCTCATGTTGCAACTTCGTGTTGCATGAAGTCCTTAAAAAAAATCTCATTAATTTGTGATATAGAGAGACAGAAGCTTGGGAATGTAGAGATGATGGCCATGTGCTTGCACAGACTCAGAGGAAGTTGAGAATAACTGAGGAACGGAAACCTGAATAATTTTTAGGTCAGAGACATCTCTGTGAGAGGAGGCAGGACATGTCCAGCTGGGGAATGCTCTCAGCCACCAGGATCCTACAGTGAAGCCATGTGGACAGGCTCTTAAAGAAAGAATTGCTGCCACCTACAATTTGCAATGGGAAAAGTGGAGAAGCAACCAACAATCCTGCAACATGTGAAAATCAGAAATTAGTTAACCAGAAATTAGTTAACCAGAATTAGTAATCAGAAATTAGTGTTACAAGCAAGTCCCAGGTGACTGCCTGGTTTCTCCTCCTGCAAGGGGGCAGTACTGGTGTCATCTTCTGTGTTCAGCAGCCCAAAACAAGTGATGTGAAAACATGCTGAAGGTGTCAGTTGACAAATGATAGCAAACATAGATCAAAATGAAGCAAAGGAGTTGGCAGGATAAATGAGGGAGTGGATTGCCTGAGGGATCATGCAGGTGTTATCTACAGGACCATGTGAACAGAGGGGTGTACAAGTATTCACATGGAGCATCTTTTTACCAGGAACATTTTTTATCTCCTCATCATTATAAAACTGTCAGTGTGATACATTTATTAGCACCCTAAAGAAAAAAAGAAAAAAACCCCACCAAACCAAATGACTCATTGGTATTTATTAGTTTGCTACGTTAACTAACAAAATGGGAAAAATCCTGATGAATTAAGTACTTGGAAGCTGCCTCCTCACAGTATCTCAAGGAAATCTTTGCTCTATGTTAATCTCATGTTATTGCAGGACCATCATCCATCTCATATATGAGTAAGGCATCATTGTGTGTCACCAGAGATTTCTATCAAGAAAAAATTGACATCAGAGGTGGCTGTCAAAGCCCCAGGGGGGGTTGAGTGAGCAGAGAACCTCAGAATGGGATTTTTAACTTGCAGAATTCAAGGGAGGAAGCAAGGAAATTGAATCAAGCCCTTCACACCCAGTACCTCATTGATCATCAAAAAGTTTTTTCCTCATCTAAATATGCAAAAGGAAATCTTGCCCCATTTAGCAGATAGGGGAAACTGGCAAAGTAACCAGCTCAGTGCACAAATAGACCGATGGGGTGGTTTGATATTGGCAAGAATGTCCTTTCATTATTCCTTTTAAATGTTATGCAGAAATGGGATTTGAGCACAGCAGTAAATGCAGGGCATGAGGCAGTTGTCAGGATATTAGAAGGAATCCTGTGGTGGAAAAGTCAATTTAATTCTTCTCACTCCATAGAAACAGGCCTGTGGTGTTTTATGAACAGAGTACAGATAATATTCACTTTGGCTTTTTGACTGGCAAAAATACTAAAGGTAAAATTAGAAGCACAGTTCTCTTGCACTTGAGCATCACTTGGTTGTCTTTTTAATGGCTTATTGTATTATGGGACAGCACAACACAAGGCAGGGCAGCACATCCTGAAGGCTTTCACTTGTGCTGAAGTTAAGCAGGAAAGTGAGAGAGGGAGTGAGCTGAGGAGCCCATGGGGAAATGCAAGACAGTAAGAAAAGCACATCCATGAGGATCTAGCCATTTGACAGCTTATTTAACTTATTTCACACCACATTCTACCAAGATCATCACCAAATGATGCTCTATTTCTTATCTCATCTTGTTGTCATCAAAACATTAGCACTGCGCTGAAGTCCTTTGTAACCACAACACTAAAAGGCACTTGGACACTTAATTTCTACCACATAAAATGTTACACGTGCACATTTTTCTTCTCTGAGCTTAGGGGTGAATATCTAGATGAGAACTGATACTTTTTGGCTTCTTGTTTTAGCCATTACCTTTCAATTTTTCAAATGATGAAGAGAAACTGCACACAGGCAGAAAAGTTTAAACCCCACTGCTTAGGGATTGGATTCCACTTCTTGTTAGGGGTTTTGACAGAATTTAAATGGATCATAATTCCTATTCCTCTAGAACCAATGGCTGTACAGAGGACAGTCAACAGCAGATTTCCCATCACATCAACTATTCAGTCCCAAAAAATACAACACAGTAAGACTGGCAGGACAGAAAGAACATACAAGTTGAAGAAACTAGACATCTACTGTGTTCATACTACTCATGCATACCCTAAAATTAAATGGAAATAAGGGTTTATATTCAGCCACCTGATGCTTGAAGAGTTTCTTCTTCAACAGAGACAAGACTCCACCCATGTTTTAAAAGAAAAAACATCCAAGAAGTAACTCAAACATCAATTCTCTCCTTCATTTTCCCACACTAATGCATTTATTGACTACAATGTACCAAACTTGCACTTGCAGTCTAACCCACTATTAGAGCACCTTGTATCAGTACTTTAAACATTGCTTAACAAGAAAAATATGTCAATATACAATGAAAGCTTTCATTTGTGCTTTCAAATTGAGCAAACTGCTCCCAGCTATGTTGTAAATTACTCCCAAGAATGTTCAACCGGGCAAAACAGAGAACAAATTTTAGTAACATCAGACGTGACTGGATTCATAATTAGCAACACTTAACAATATATGAAGTTTATCTCCTTTCTGTTCCAGTGACCCTTCAGTTCCAAGAAATGTTTGCATCTGCTGCCATAAATCATGTCTCAGATTTGTCAACAAGCTTTGAGGACTTTCAGTATCTGTGAAAATTACAGTTCCTGCTTCAAAACGTTCTTGGGTCATGAGTTACAGGGTGGGTGGGAGCTGCTTGGTCTCAGCTTCACTCCCATCTCCCTTGAAACTGGAAAAGAGCTACAACCAGTCACTAAGGGAAGGCAAAAACCAGTGCTACCCACCTGCAGGGCCACGCCAAAGCCATCAAAAGTGGGCAGCAATGCCAAGTTCAGACTCTGCCTAAAGCAACTGTCAAGTTGTAACAGATTAGGCAAATCTGATTGCTCTGTCCAAACATTCATCTCTGAAATCTTGATAAAACCTGTTGAATTCTGATGAATTCCCAAGACTGCTGCTGACAGATAAAGTACTTGGTCTGACAGTGTCTAGTGGTTGCTTTGTCCCAAACAAAAAAAGAGCTGTGAAGGTGCAGGTAAAACAAACAGTATCAAGTACAACATACCAAGAAGGATAATGAGCCCAAAACATCCTCTTCATTTAACAGAAGCCACAGAGACACAGCTTCAGCCAGAGGAAATGCAGGATAAGAGACTGAAAATCATACAAGTGATTGGTAGGAGAGGAGGTAAAACTGCCAGACAAAGTACAGAGGTGCAAGCTGAGTGGGATGCCCTGTAGGGGCTGTTAAGGCTCATAGGATTAACCAGGAAATCCAAATATTCCTGGCTTTGAAGATTCCAAAATTACAGAATACAGCCTCCAACTATTGTGTTCTCTTGATTTTATTCTTTTCTGCAGAAGAACACAAGGTTTGTGTGAGATGGGACCTCAGCTACTTCACACTTCCAGTTAATGAAACAAGGGGTTAAACCTCCCAAACTGTCTTGAATAATTAAACCAGGAGGAGAGGCTCACTTCAGTGTCACTAAAATGATTTTTAAATTATATTCCTGCATTAATTAAACAAATCTGCAGCTTGAAAACCTACTGAGAACAGCACTTTCACAACTAATGAAAATTCAGTGCAGTGGAACTATAAACTTCTTTCAGTGCCACCTCTGCACACTCACTAGGAATTTGTCCCAGACCTTCCTTTACAAGGCAAAGTAAAAATCTCCTGGTTTCATGTCTCTAATGCTATCCTGAGAGCTGTGTGTGAGCATTAGAATGCTCTCCATTACCTGAATTTCCAACACACTCAGTGAAAAATAGGCATTGTAATACTCAGCTCTGACTTAATGAAGAATTCACCTTCTCCAAGTCACTTGTTAGCTTATCCCAACCCAATAATTTTAAAGAAACTCTAAAGCACCATAATTATGTTTCTCCCCAGCCAGTATTAACCTTTCTGTGACTCTTTTTTCTTTCTTCTATCTCACACATATTTATTTATTTTACCTATCCTCTTTTAATCAATGTGAACTGTAGATGGGGTCAAGGAAAGCTACTTCCTCCTTTGATAGCCTCCAATGCTTTCACTCCTGGGGATAAAAATGCTTTAAATGGAGTTATATTCTAGGAAAATCAATATATGATTACTGCAAAGATTTGTATTGATTGCCCTGTTGCATTGCAAAAAGGCTAAAGAAAAATTGCACGGCACATTCACTTCATTTTCTGCTTCAGAGAACTCACCGCAAATATTTGGAGTGAGTAAGAACTGTTGGAACTTCATTTAATAACTTAAACTTTTCTTTGTTTAATCCTGCTACTTGTGTGTTTACTTTGAAAAACAACACAAAAACCTCCCCACAAACATCTCTCTTATAATGCCTGTAATCAGAGAGAGCTGCTACAGCCCCTGAGAAATATCCAGCTCTCAATAACTTAGAGACTTTTACACATTTTACAGACAGACAGAAAATATCCTTGTTTTCATTACCAGACCAGAATCACTCATGCTTCTTCCCAGCACAGACACCACACCAAACATTCAGGCTGGATCTTGTTTTCACATTATGGTGGTTTGAGGAACTGGGTTTCATTTCTCCTGATGGAACCAGACACTGGTTCTCCCCTCCTGAAAGTCTTAAGAACTGCAAATCCAGCTTCACCAATTACTACACCAAAACAAAATAAAATTCACAAACAGAAACAGATTCCCACTCTCTTCTCTCTTCTCCCTAAGGATTTGGTTCAAGTCTGCAAAGGATCTTGTTAAAATTCTTTACAGGAGCCTCAAATTTTAAAATGCATTTTTATTTTGTCAGAATAGCAGATGGTTTTGGCAAATGGTACTCAGACCATGCTTGCTTTAAACTTGTTTCTTGGATCACCCATTCTACATTCCATGACACACTAGCCAAACATCAGCACATTGCATTTAGTGCTGGAAAAAATAATTTTAAAATACCAAATAAATTCTTCAAAGTCAGTTTGAATAAATTTGGGTATTTCCCCACTCATCTGTTTCCTGAAGAGGTATTATTTACCTCTTTGCAAATTATTCAGAGATCTACAGCCCAAAAAGGCCCATGGAAGGACTAACACAATGATGCCTGGATGATTCAACACAAAATACAAGGTTCTACACTAAAAAGTATTGACTCGGTATCAAAATGTACCAACATTTCCCTCAGTGCACACTAATTCTTTGAATGTGGCAAAGATAATATGAACTTAGAATTCACAGTATTGTTCCTTTAATTTCCAAACTGCACTTAGAAATCAGTTCATGGAGTTCTGCTGCCCTCCTCTTCCAAAAGGGGCACCCAGGTCTGATTAGTTTTACTCATTCAAGTGATTCAAAAGCTGTTTCACAGTCCTTTAAGATAGAAAAGTTGTAAAGAATGATTTTTCTATCATGTTGATCCTCACTTTTTCTTCAGTTTTGTCCATCAGTGGCTTTACAGTCATTTTTCCTAGGAGCAGATCATCCTGGCTGGGTTTTCTGAGCTTTGTCCCTTTACTCCAGGTATTCAATTTGCTCTCCATTATGTCTTTTGCATCCTGTTCCTCTCCTTATGCCTAATATACTTCACTTTTGAAGAATTCCCAAGGATATCCCACTGTCTCCTTCCATTACTCACATGTTTTCTCTTTGAGGAAAATTGTAAATTATTTCCATTTCAACTACATTTAAAGGTATCTCATGCCCATCATGACACCTGGTAGAATTCTTCAGGGTTTTCTCATAGTGCTCATTTTCATTGGCAATAAATTCCTGACACCAGGTTTCTTTTGTTAATTCTTTACAATGCTTTCTCTGCAGTAGTTGTTAAACCTGCTATAAATAAATGCCAAATGTACTCTTTAACTGACACTCTTTCTGTTAATAAAGATTAATAATAAGGCACATCCAATTCACAAGTCTAAAAGTCAGAAGTTTTTCTTCTCTAGATACGCATGTGTAGAAAAAAATCAGACTTCTGTTTCAGGTGGAGAGTTACAAACATGTATTTTGGATGTCTGGCCACTGAACTGCTCTGCCAGGAGATGATAAAGAGTAGGAAGAAGGTTTATTGTCAGATTACAATTTATGTTAATTACTGGGTGAACAGAGGTTTTCAGGTATTTTTGTTTAATAATTATTTGTGTAATTGCACTTTTGACATTTCTCAAAAGAGTGCCTGGAGAAAAAGACAGGCACACCTTCTTATGGAATGTAGAGATAAGCAGAGTAAACATATACATGGTACTTGAACTCCTGTGAAAACCTGTCTCTTTTAATGAGATCTTTAAGTGGAAGGTGTTAATTGTTGAGCTTTTTAAAAACTTGAACCTTTGCATTTTCCCACACTTTCTCCTGCAACACAACTTCTCTCCACACTAGGTTGTGCCACTTCTACTCAGTCTTTTATAGAATCATAGAATAGTTTGGGTTGGAAGGGATCTTCAAGATCATCAAGTTCCAATCCCCTGCCATGGGCAGAGACACCTCCCACTAGACCAGGTTGCTCAGTGCCTCATCCAGCCTGGCCTTAAACACCTCCAGAGAGGGAGCATCCCCAGCCTCTCTGGGCATCCTGTTTCACTACTCTCACCCTAAAGAATTTCTTTCTTATATTAGCCTGAATCTACCCCCTTACAATTTACATCCACTATTTCTAGTCCTCCCATCACATATCTTATTAAAAAGTCCTACCCCAGCCGTTCTGTAGCCCCCTTCAGGTATTGAGAAGTTACTATGATTATACTCTTCCAGCAGGATGAATCTTCTCTGGAATCCAGACCAAAACCCTTGCTGAAGCACAGGCTGTGTAGTAGAGCAGATGGAAGTTCAGATCTCCTTCAGCACAGACAAATATCCATCCCATATGGCTAAGCAAGTTTGTTGAAAGTTCTAAACCACCCCATGAAAATAACACCTTAAAGAAGAACAATGGCTCCACCCAGCTAATTAAGCATTATCTAATTTTAAATGGCTTATTTCCACTGAATTCAATACAATTATAGAGGTTCATACTAAATATGAGAGTCTGCCCAAGGTTTATATGGGAACAACTAACTCTGAGTAAGGTGTTTAGGAAAAGCAACCTGTACTGCAATGAAAGAGGTGGGTTTGACACAGCAAGTCAGACCTCCTCCTCTTCAGTCCCCTTTCCCTCGACTTCTTCGTCATTCTAAAAAAGGCAGCAATGACTCAATTAAGCAAAACTAAGGACATTTGAAGTTGTCATTTTAAGGACATTTTCATACTCTGACAAATTACTATCCAAAAAGGTGGCATCTTCATATTCTCAAACCAATCAGCCACAGAGACACAGTTAATCCCAGAGCAGACCAAGAAGGGCATGAAGTTCATGACTGCAGCTCAGGGAATTCTCTGTCCTTTGATGAACACCAAGAGCTGACCACAGCACTGAGAAAATGGTACCAGCTCTTAAAGTAAATGTGTTGGAGCCCACAAGAGAGAAGCTGGTGGCATGCAGAGTCTCTACCAGACATTATGGCACCATGAAGTGGTCAGTGAGAAGATTATCACCTCCATCAGAAGGGATGTAGGGCTTTCACAAAATAAAGTTTCATTTTAATTAAACCAGATTAAAGATGCGGCTCAGAATCTGGAGTAATTATAAGTAGATAATCTTGAAAAATACCCTGCATGCCAGCAAACAATTCCAGAAAGCTCCAGATTGATTCCAATAATAAATATATAAACACACAGGCTTCTTTTCGTACTGTCTTCTAAAAGGATTAAGTTAAAACTGAGTATAGATTCAAATACACTGGAATGCAGCCCTCATTTACTCTATAGAAATGTAATTCCTGTCCCTGTGTCATCTCTGCCTAAAAGTCTGCTTTTGTTGCAGTCTGAAAGGCAGTTTCTTCAGCATCCAAAAAATGTAAATTTTATTAAATAAGCAAAAAGTGGTAGATAATGGCAAACATTTGTTTTCATTACAAGTAGCAAGGCAAGATCTCTCTAAGGCTTGCTGCATTAGCATTTCTCCCCCTGCTCAAAATGCCTTTGAACTTCCTGAAAAGCTGCATCTGCTGGCTCCCTCCTACCCAGCCCAAACTTAGCAAGTGAATTAACTTTTAATACAAATTGCTTTGTTCACTATTAAGATTGATGTTGGACACAGGGTACTGTAAGCTGCAAACTGCAATTACAATCCACTGCAATTATCTCCAGTTGTTAATAGCACAAGATAGCGTGTCACTTTCTACCAAGTGGATAATTTATCATTTGGGTGGTTGAGTTCTTTTTTTATTTTTTTTTTCCCTTTCCCTTCATGAACTCTTGTGGTATTCCAAATGTATAATCTTGTTGTATTTATTTCCCAGTGGTCCAACAAAATGCCCAGCAAGTGCTGACTAGAACAAACTAAAAGGCAAAGCTATTGACAAGCCGTCACTTGAGCAGTAATGAACACTCTGCCTCGACTTTCACCTCGCCAAACTAACAGCTTTAATTTATGATAAAGCAAAGGAGAGACAACCTCCAGTTTTATTATACCCTCAGTGCTGTTTCAAATAAAGTAATTAGAAGGTCAAGAAGCAGGTCTGGAAAGCCAAATCAAAATGCAAGCCCTCTGCACTGACTTTTTTTAAAAAAACTTTGCCTGTTCAAAGAGCATTTTATCCATCTCTCTTCTGCAGGGCAGTTTTTAGCCCCGTAACCAATGTGAACCAGCGTGGTTCCATTCTTTGCTGAGTAATTCAGCCCATGTGTTGAGGGATACCTCCTAGACAATGTCCCTTTTCCCACTTTTTTCTTGATGAGAAAGGTACAGGTGAGTTTTAAAAGCACGTTTTCTAACAATAACTTTCACAACAAAGTGCCTTTTTTCTTTTTTTTCTTTTTAGGAATACAACAAATTACATGGAATCCCATTATTGTTGCCCAGAGAGATTGTGGATGCCCCCTCTATCTCTGGAGGTGTTTAAGGCCAGGCTGGACAAGGCACTGAGCAGCCTCATGTAGTGGGAGGTGTTCCTGCCTATATAGGAGGGATGGATGATCTTTAAGGTCCCTTCCAACCCAAACTGTTCTATGATTCTAAAAAAAAGAAAAAAGAAAGAAAAAAAAAGAGAAAAAGCCAACCAAGATTCAGATATCCAAAACAAATAAATAAGAAATCTGCACTAAATTAATCTGCATTAAATTGAGCTTAAAGCCTGTAAAAGTTCATTTATAGCTTGGAAAATAAACTGTTCCTAGAACTGCTGCTGAACTGGTTTTTCCTGAAGATTCAGAGCAACTGGAAAAAAAAAAAAGCTCAGAACTATATTTATTCTTCAGAGTATTGTTGTATAAATGTTTACAGCTGAAGAGATATAATTATGCTAATGCAGCACGTCTCCATTTTCATCATGTGATGGTATCTTGCATTGAAATTTGGGTCAAAAGTATCTCCTAACACCTGAGAAGCCAGTCAAAATCATTCCTCAGTGAGATACAATGAGACCTCTACAATTAAGTGTTATTATTTGGCAGCCACATCACTTAACTACATGAAAGGCTGCTCCATTGCATGGCTACAGCTCTGTAATGTGCTGATTGGAAAATTATTTTCCATTAAGAACCTGCTTGCATCATTCCTTTGATGATTTGTCTTAGGCTGGCTTCACCACTTAAGATGAAGCACTCAGATCCAGCCAGGTGGGAGTTAAAGGCAGCAGCTTTTTCACCACAGATCAACAGTATGAGAAATATGAATCAAATTCCACAAGAAATAGGGGAACCAAGTCTTCTTGGTAGCAATACCTGCTGAAATGATATCCCAGCTCAAAAGATCCAAATTATAATACTCAGTGTTACAAATTTCTTTAGCAAACTTTTGATGGGATTCTCAGATTTATGACAAATAGACCTTACAAGGACCATTTTGGAAAAAAAAATTATTAATTCCTTGAGTCAGACAGAGGCATTGTAAAGTCACCTTCAAATTCCTGTTGGAAGATCTTTTAAGTAGTGGAGGAAATAGTGGAAATGTGTGAATGAGTGAGGGATGCTGGTGTGCAGGAGGGCAGATGCACCAGCTGGGCTTCTGCTTCAGCAGCTTACCAAAGGGGCAGGAAGAAATTAGTCTCAGCCATCAGTAGAAAGAACACCTGGACATTAACCTGGGGCACCAAGTCCCTCATGAACAAGGTAATCTTTGTTTCCTCACCAACGCATCTAGAAAGTAAATAATGACTATTTAAAAAAAAAAAAAAAAGTGCCCAAGTGCCCTTAAATCACTTCAATAAAGAAAAAAAGAATTATTTACAGAAAGGCCATGGGAAAACACAACAACAGGTTGTGTGCTCTTTGAGATACAAGTTAAAAAGTGCAGTAACATCCCTGTCCTTCCTGACCAAGGTGAGGACAAGCTCATCTGTGACATCTGTATCTCATTTCTTTCCAGCAAAGACAATAAAAAATAACAAAAGACAATAAAAATAATAATAAAAATATATAAAAAATAAGTGTTTGTCTTGTTGGATGAAAATGGAGCAGTAAGCAGTGGAATTCATTGTTTGGTTGGATAGAACTTCTAAACTGAAGGTGACACTGGTTCTCAAAATAAACACCCTGTTGTATTTAGGAGAGTGGTTTGTCCTTTCTCTTACTCAGAGATCTCACCTTAGAGGAACGAGGACACCATTTGTATTTGCATCTTTAGCTCAGCCCCCCAAAAAATCTCATCCATGGCTAAGCAGAGAAAGTATTAGTGGTGTGTGAATCATATTATGTTTGGCAGCACTGATATTTCAACTCCCAAACACCACCCAATTATAATACAGGACTAAACCTCTGTATTTAATGCTCAACTTTCTCTGCCCCTCAAATCTTCTAAAGGAAATACTAAAGAATTCAGTGAAATCATTACTTTTCCCACTATAAAGGATGGCTTTGTGAAGAAAGCTCAATATATTTTTCAGAAGAATTACACTTTCCTTGCCAGATATTTGATTGCTTCCAATCCAAAATGAAGAAATTGTTATTTTTATCAAAAATTTATTTGTCTTTTGGCTTCAGTTATCCTGTAGGGTGGGAAGAATGAAATGATTTTTTATTACCACACTATTTTTATACACAAAGAAAAATGTATTTGCCACTCAATCTGGAAACAAAGAAGACAAAAATAAGAGAGTTTAATGATTAAATTCTAGACTCAGGTTATTTCTATTAAGCTGTCAATATATTTTAGAAGAAAATTCAAATTGCCCTACAAATTTGGCATTATTCTGCTTGCTATTTTATTTTCTCTTGTATTCCTAGTATATTGGTTGGTATTTTCATCCTTCCCCAGGCATCCTGCTCCAGCATTTGTTGATGGACATTCTGGTACAAACCAACTATTGTACCATAGATTTCCATTTCTGGTGACAGTTGACTGTCCCTACAGAGGCAGGAAACAGACAATGTCCACACAGAGGGACTGGAGAAAAGAGGGGAAGGAGAAGTAGATCAGAGTTTTCAAATAACAAATAGTTGTCAATCATACTCCAGATGACACAGAACCAAGCAGAAATATTCTTCAAAGCATAGAATGGTTTGGGTTGGTAAAGACTTTAAAGATTATCTAGTTCCAACCTCCCTGCCATGGGTAGGGACACCTTTCACTACACCAGGTTGCTCAGTGCCTCATCCAGCCTGGCCTTAAACACCTCCTGGGATTGAGGGGGCATCCACAACCTCTCCCAGTGTCTCACCACCATCACCATAAAGGATTTCTTTCTTATATGTAGCCTGAATCTCCCACAACAGACTTTCTCTACAAATTCCACTCCAGCCAGATCATGCAGCCTGCCATTTTTGGGCCAGCCTTCATTTGCATGTTCTACACACACTAAAGATGTATATTTTATCTCTCAACCAGCTCATATCTGTACATGAAAGACAACTTCCTAGAAATTCTTTGATACGGTCTCTGATTCATGATGTATTTTATAGAAGACATATTTTAGGTTGTCTGTCCTTTGATTTCCCACAGAAACTAATAAATAATCAACAAAAATATGATTAAAGACATTGCTTGAACTCTCAGCCAAAACGAATATGAGCTAGTTGAAAATCTTTCTGATCCAAATCTGTTTATCTTAGAAACAGAATTCTAACTTAGGTTTTGAAAAGCCTGATGAAGGGCTGAGATAAGTTTTGACATGGTAGCTTCATATTCAAAACATCTCCTGAAATAAGAGGGAAAAGGTTATCAAACTTGAAATTATGGAGGGATGAAGCACAGCTTAACAAACCAGAAAAAAGTATTTATCTACAACTGCAATTCTCAAAAAATAATAAAAAACCCTTTGAAATCTTATTCAACCAGCACTCTATGTGTTCTCTATGCTTTCAGACTTTAAGGTTACTATAAGATCACATCCCTCAACAGTTAATAAATTAAAAATATTCCAACACTGTGCCTGCCTTCCAGTATCAAAAGGTGAGGGAAAACAAAATTTAAAACATCAAACTGAGTATTTCCTGTAATTCAATTCTCTGTTAAGTCCATCTGTTTGTCTAAACCTTGATTCCAAACTTCCCAAACATCTCCAACATGTTAGGAAGTGGGCTTACAATATGTTTATTTGGAGAATATACAAGGGACTTCTTCCTTGTTGAAATTTGCTTTCACAAGCATAGGAAAAATACAGATCATCTGAGTAAAGAAGATAATTTATGAAAACATACATGACCTCTAGCCTTTATAAAGAGGCATTTGTTTTCATAGAGGTAAACCTGAGATACTTGTAGGGATCAGTTTTTACTCTCTGCAAATGTCCAAGACCTTCTATTTTCACACAGAAGGACATTTTAGCTCTGCAGAATATCAACTCAGGAAAGAGAAGTGGAACCACTGAGAAATACTAATTACAATCTGCAGGGTTTTTTTCTTACTAAAATATTATTAATTAACTACAACTGGGTTTTTTTTTTCCTCTTACTAAAATATTGCTAATTAACTACAACTGTTTAAAAAAAGTACAATAACTACAGAACTTGTCAGACAGATATTTTTGTCAGTTCCATACTGTACGTAACCATTTAGCCAATTCTATACATTTTAGTTGTTGTTTGGACACAATTCCTTGTTAGTTAAATATTTAGTAAAAAGTGAAATTTAGGACTACATTTGGAAAAGAA
>VZTY01012150.1:4541-31545 GCA_013400935.1 Turnix velox | reverse complement strand
ACTGAGAAATACTAATTACAATCTGCAGGGTTTTTTTCTTACTAAAATATTATTAATTAACTACAACTGTTTGTTTTTTTTTCCCTCTTACTAAAATCTTGCTAATTAACTACAACTGTTTAAAAAAAGTACAATAGCTGACAAAAAATATCTGTCTGACAAGTTCTGTAATTCCATACTGTATGTATGTATCCATTTAGCCAATTTTATTCATTTTAGTTACTGTTTGGACACAATTCCTTGTTAGTTAAATATTTAGTAAAAAGTGAAATTTAGGACTACATTTGGAAAAGAACAGAAAATGTCCAAGATGCTAATTTTTGACTAATTTCTTTTTTAACTGAAATGAAAGCAAAGTCAGTGCACTGAATATATTAAAAAAAATGTTTTATGTTTGGTTTTAATGTCCAGCAAGTACTTAAGACTTGTAACTGAAATCTTCTTACATATCAGTTTATTTAAAGGTTAGAAGAGGAATTGTGTTTCCAATTGGTTTCTCAGCTTTGGATGAATCACTTGGTGACCTGAGCCACAACAGAGGGAAAACTCAGCTGCCACCAGTTTGCAGCCTGGCTCCAGGCCTTTAACTCTTTCAGCCCTTTGACTTTCTGTAAAACCTCAGCTGTAAACAAGTGAGCTGCTTTATTACTGCTGTAACACCATCAGATTTCACTTCAGAAGTCCAGGCATTAACAGTCACATTTTCACCTATTTATTTTAAGCCAGAACAATTAATTTCCTTATTTGATAAAAAGAAAATAATTATTACTATTCATTATGTCATTGAAAACTTCTTTTTTCCCCCTTGTCAGTGCAAACATGATACTATTTTCCTCACAGTCTACAGATGACACACAAAACTGTGGTACAGACTTCCAAAGACATTTTGCAAGGGAACTAAGGAGGAATTGGGTCACAGAATCATAGAAGAGTTTGGGTTGGAAGGGACCTTAAAGATCCTTGAGTTCCAACCCCCCTGCCATAGAATAATAAATGTACTTCTGGGCAAACAGCTTATGCCTTTGAAATGTTTTTTAATTTCCTTATATTGATTTTTTTTATTTTAACCCACTCTAACATCTCTATAATGTATTTAAATTCACGTTAAGGACAACATGGAACCTTCCTATATAAATTCTTCCCCACTTGCTTTTCCACAGGGTCTGCTGAGCAGAGACAAATCTGTGGTATCTTGGAGCTTCCCCTGCCAGCCCTGCTCAGCACTTGGAGCAGCAGGTGGTTCTCACAGCCAGCTTTGAAACTGGGACTAAGAAGTTCAGAATTTAAAGGGCAAATGAGAAGTAAATTTTGCTTCTTAAAAGCATCTGCAGCAATTATACAAACATGAGTAACAAAATGCCTCTTTCCTCAAAGCTGCATTGATGCTGGGTAGAAGAAATCCATCCCCAAGCTTGTAAAAGCCATGTGCAGTCACTTAGTGCTCTCTGCACAGTAACCAGTGTCAGCAGCTTAGAAAGCTCAGTGATAAAAAGCATATGCCCAGAGGGAAAAAAAACCCCTTAATTTGATTTAGAAGAGAGATGTCTCTCTAATGCAGGACCTAACCTAGGGCCTGTGTCTGTTTGAACCTGAGCTGACACAGAAGGATGCAAGGGCTCAGATGGGAACAGTTGAGATGAGCAGTAGGAACTAGTCAGCTTTAAGTCCCTGCTTATTCTGATAGAAAAATCAAAATACTAAGAGTTCCCAAGCAGGAACAATGACATGTTCCCCAAAACAACATTTTCCCAACAGATTTTAAGAGTTGTAATATGGCAGGTGGAGAATAAACCTACTGAAGATGTCCTTACTAGGTCACTGAGAAGAGCCTGGCTCCATCCTCCTGACAATCACCCTTTACATATTTAAAAACATTAATGGGGTCCCCCCTCAGTCTCCTCTTTTCCAAGCTTAAGAGACCCATCTCCCTCTCACAGGGAGATGCTCCAATCCCTTCATCATCTTTATTTCTCTGTGCTGTTCCCTCTCAAGCAGTTCCTTGTCCTTCCTGAACTGAGGGGACCAGAAGTGAGAGGACTATATTAGCAAAGAGGAAAAAACCAAAGAAAAACCTTCCAGTGATGACCACAAATCATACCCTGACTTCAGCCACAGCCCCTCCACACTCCAACACCATCTATTTGTCTCTGAGAAATCTTTTTAGCTGGTAAAGGCATAGTTAACTGTTGAACCTATTCTGCATGTTGCTTTTAATTGCGTTAATGGGAAAAAAAAACCCAACTATAATTAAATCATCATGCAGATCTGCCAACTGTGTTGACAGTTTCAGTAAGAGAAACAGCAAATTAAAATAAACTTCCACAGCACAGAATAAACCACCAACAAACCCTTGGAAACTGGCCACGTTGATACCAGCAGTGAAAGCTGAGGAAAAATGTTGACTTTACACATGATAAAGTGCTACAGCAGAGTGACAACCATAATTCAAATAGAATAAAAATATCAAACATAAAGCTTTTGTAAAGCAAGAACACTGTAAATCCATACCTCTGTAGTATGGTGCCAAAATGAGTATATTTCTTTTAATTTTGTGCTGCTGTGGGAATTTCCATGAGTAGGGATCATTCTATGAGTAGCCTTTAGGTTAATACCATTATTTTTTTGAGAAAGAATAGAGTTTTTCATCACCTCACCAGATACTCTAGATGATGCAGTCCTACATGACAACCTCTTAGTTGTACAGAACTAATTCAGCCAGCAGGAAGGCATTTCTGAGAAGTTTCTAGAAAACTTTCTAGTAATTAATTCTGATTTTCATTTGTCACTTCCAGTGGTGGATTTGGGGTGTATGGATTTGACACCAAACTCACTCTCCTTGCTTGCAAACAGTGCATTAAATACACTTAAAACATGAATAGGTGTTGTCCTTGAAGACTCAAAACCTTTCAAATGCAAGAACTACAAGTTTAACAGCACAGATTTCATTTCCAGTGATATTAAACACCAACTTTCAAGAGTTCCAGTTATTAGAAACTTAATATTATAACCACAAAGAAACTGTTATACTATTAGAGAAACATCTATCAACTGTGCTTATGGTTTTTAAGAAACCATGTATTAATGAGATGCTATCCTCTGTGACCAGACAACATCCAGCAGATTGTGTCTGACAAATCCTGCCACTACGAGGTACAAAGCACATCTTTTACATTTTATTGCCCTTATAAAACATTCAACAAGGTTTTCCTTTCAAAAATAACACTGCCTTTGGATTGGAGTAACAGCAAAAAATAAAAAAAAAAGGACATCTTCTTAGCTGACATCATAGCACTACCTAAATAAAGCAGATACTGAGGTTCATGTTAACACGATAAACATTTGGAACATAGAATTTGATTATTTTGGGGGTCTTAAAAGGTTTTTTGAAGAGTGAGACATAAAATGGAAGGAATAAAAATGTAAAATAACCCACTCTTCAGCTATAAATCATTGAGCTCCTTTTTCCCAAATCCATTAATAAAAACACTGCTTGTATTTCATGTTAAAGTTATCTACAAAAGACCATTCTTAATTGCTCTTAAGGCATCATGTTTTATTTTAGCCAGGTTCACATTTTATTATAGAAGAGTAATGGGGCATAGACTCCCAGCAGAACTTATTTTAAACCTTGGACCAGTCAGCTATAAAAAGGGTATAAGAATAGTTATAGGGGCAAAATAAAAATTAAAAACTAAAGCTAAGCTTTCAGATTTACAGGTGTAATAAAATGTGTCATAAACTTTGGCTTTTGTTCCAAAGCTTTGTCATAAGAACACACAGATCCTTTCTCCCTTTCCAAAGGGTGAAATGCTGAAATGTTAAATCTTTCTGGTTTCATATTTAGTTTATAGTCTCGCTTGAGCACGTGTAATTTCTTAAAATTTATTGCCATTTCATTAAATCTCCTTGTTGATCAGAATGTGAGAGCAATGAGAACCATTTACAGGATAATAATAATAACTCCATGGCATTTTTGCTAATGAGGTAATAACACGAGGCCTTTGGGCTTTCTGCTTCCAAGTTTATTGAACCAAACTACTTTTGTTATTATCTTATTAACCAGACCCCTCAAGTTGTCATGCCCTAATAACAATTCAAAGACCTACTGGATCCACTCATTAAATTAGTTAAGGAATTAATTATTAAGTTAGAGCCCAGAGCTTATAAAACCTGGCAATATTAGGCAGAGATGACCCTGTCTGTGTGTAACATCACATCGGTGTTGATTCAACACAATGGGGGTTGCTCTCCTCTTTACAGCAAGATCTGAAGACTAAAATCTTTGCCTTATATTAATATTTTCTAGATCAAATAATTTAGCACCTGTCTCCTTAAAGATTCTAGCTCATTCATTCCACATTGCCTCTTTGGTTTTTATTATTAGTTGCACACCATTCCTTTCTATTTCCAAATTTAATTGTTGAGCTACAACCCAATTAGTTTCTTGATACTGAGGATGCAAATGGAAAAAACCAGTCCTCTTAAAAGAAAATAAAATCACAAAAAGTAATCTCAGCAGTCAGAACTACCCCAAGCTTGCAGGAGCTGAGTTTCTTTATGGATTTACTCATTTTTATTTTTCTCTTTTAGTTTTTTTAAGTTTATAATTGAGTCCAAAGGTTTATTTAAACAGTAAAGCCACGTCTTCAAATAGCTTGTGTGCTTCACCTGCCCAACAGCTGCACTGAAATAACAACAAAAAATAAGGGAGATGGGGAGGGTCATGAAAGATGAAGAGCAGGTGACTATTTTGGAATGACTGGGTAACGAAGAGGCAAAGGGACTTGATGGAAAGTCTACTGAGGGCACCAAGGTGGTTTTACCCAAGTCTAACTTGAAACTGTGGTTATAGCCATGGAAGCACCACCTCTTGGTCACAGCAGAGGTTGGTTCTTCATTACTGTGCTTCAATACTCACTTTTATCTACTGATTGGGCAGTCAAATGGACTTGCAGACTTGCTGGAAAGTCTACTANAATACTCACTTTTATCTACTGATTTGGAAGGCAAAGAGGCAAAAGGACTTGTTGGAAAGTCTACTGAGGTCACCCAGTGGGTTTTGCCCAAGTCTAACTTGAAACTGTGGTTATAGCCATGGAAGCACCACCTCTTGGTCACAGCAGAGGTTGGTTCTTCATTGCTGTGCTACAATACTCACTTTTATCTCCTGATTGGGCAGGTTGTATTTTGTTCAAGGTAACAGATTTTCAGGCTGAAGGAGCAGGTTTTCACAAATGTGCATCACATGAACCCAGCACAGTTTCTCTGACTTGTTCTGCTCCATTTCTGGTTGCACGAGAATTGACCAAGACAAATTATTCATGTGGAAATAGTGTTCACTTAGGGAATAAGAGGAAGTCCTCCACCGAGAAAACTGCTTCATTTTGCACATAAGCAAAGTGACATGCCCAGAAATGTATAAGGAAGAGATATCTCTCTTACCCAAAGATATCAGCAGCTAACAGATTTATTTCTAATTCCCCACCATACTCTCATGCCACAAACACTTTGAAAGAGAAGAATCTTGAACTGGCTCAGGTTTGTTCCCAGCAGGCATACTTGTAAAGATAACAAGAATAAAGTTTGGGGTTTTTTTTCTGTCCCTGTTTTTCCAGTTATTAACAAGAAGGAGGGCTAAGGGAGGAATGGAATGTTTAGCCCAGCACCACAGACTTGCAGAAAAGGAAAACAGGAGCAGTCAAGTAAAGTAACTGTGTTCCTATTTTTGTGCCTAAATTTCCATTCCAGGTTGTCTGTTAATGTCTGGCTCTCAAAGTTTTCTCACTCTTAATCCTTCTTGTTTTTTCATCCGACAGCTCCTGGCAGCAAGTGGTATGCAAATATCCAGTAGCCCGTATGAACCCTGTTTCACAACAAAACAATTTCAGTTTCTAAGTGTCTGAATTACTTTAACTAAATCTGAGGATTTACCTATTGAAGCTTGAGCAGCTCCCTTTCAACTCTGAATGAAGGAAGAATTATGAGACTGGAGTTATTCAATGAGAGCTATCTGTCCTGGCACTTAATCAAAGGGATTAGGATTTGGAAAGAAAAGCCTACAGGTGATCCTCCAGGAAGCATACCAAGCAGTTATCAAAAACATACAAGTTCAAAGCAGCTCAATTTTCACATGTTAAAAGTATTTGGATGAAGCCCTGGGCTTGTTTCTAGGTAAAGAATTGTGTTAAAGCTGTTTGTACTTGCATACTTAGTCGACAAGGGAATGAAACAGCATGTGGGGAAGCAGTACTAGGTCCATCTAACCCTGATGTAACACAATAAATCAATCTTGTTCTCTTAGTGAAACATGATCTGATACCCAGTCCAGCTTTCAGTGCTCTTTCCTCACTCCAGCAGTCATCACAGACACTCCTCTAGCTCCTCAGCCAAGAATGCTGCCACAACATCAAGGCAAAAAAAGTTACATACCTCCAGTGCTTTCATAATTGTCATTAATCTTGAAGCTATGTTCTGCTTCACACACTATTTTGAATGCCAAATGTATTAGGGATCTTCAGCTTGCAAGACTACTTTTAGGCTGTTGAAACACTAAAAATCAGAGCTCTGCCTTAGTCAATCAGAGGTGTCATTAAGGAAAGTTGACTTTGAACCATAACCCAACTTCAGTGAATTTATTTCCCACAAAATTTACATCAGGCTGGCATAAAAGGACAGGTCAGGGACAAGAAATGGTGTGTGGATCCTGGACAAAGCACTGTAGTGTTATGAGCCCCATTTCTCTGCCAAAGGAACCAAGAAAATGTGAAGAACCTCATAAAGCAAAGTCAGCTGGGCCAGCTCACCTAACACAAAAGCAAATGACAACTCCTATGAAATGACAGAGCTTGGATTTTCATTGTACCAGTGGAAAAAAAAGTACTTGAAAAGTTGATGTTTAAAATACTGAAGGTGCTTACAAAAATACAAAGATTTGTTATTATTTACAAACCTATTTAGTCATGATTTGTAACCAAGATTTGGATTGTGGCTAAATTTCTGTCCAGTTAATTTAAACAAATGAGGGAAAACATAAGTAACGGATTTGTAGAAAAAACTGCTCTAAGTGGGTCATTATGGATTGTTGAGAATAATTTAGTTACACACTGAAATACAAACCTTGCAACAAACATAAACTGGAGCAGAACCCTCAGACACAACAGAGAAACACCACCATAACATTGACCCTCTGTGGCCTCTTGTCTTCTTTGCATTAAATTTCCTGTATAAATACTTCTCAGAGACAATCCTGAAGTCCTTATTTGGGTCTAATTTACACCTAAGAGAAGCAAGATTTAATACTAAGGTATTTAAGAACAAAGAACTGGAATAAAATTAAATTTATATTCTGTCTCCATACAGTCTCACACACTTTTGTTTGCAGCTGTAGAATCAGGGCTTTCAATGTTCATAGGAAAAAAAAGAAAGAAGAAAAACATGCAACAGTTTTCTTACGTGTCCTTCATAATTATTCTTTAAAAAGACAGAGTTATGGAACAGAAATATATACTGAAAAACCAAAAGTCTACTAAAATACACTCTTGGCTCCAAGTAAAATATATAGAGTTTATTTTGAAGTTCTGCTTATATGAATCAAAATAAGAAGTGTTGCCTTGTTAATGCAGTTTGTTAGGCATTACATTCTATCAAAAAGTTGTGTGGATAAACCTATTAATCCTTAATATTTTTAGCCCACTGATAGACAAATCAGCCACTATAAAGTCTTCAAAAATAGTGGTCTTCTCTAGGAAACTGCCAGATCCCTCCATTTATTTATATATTTCACTTAAGACTTGCTTACACCCCTATCAATGGACATCACTCACAATCCTGACACTGCTCTAAACACCAAGGAGACAAAGAGCTTGCCATGGAGATCCTACAGTCAAAGAAAGAAAAGGACAAATAAGGCAGAAGAAACTCACTGTTGTGACAGTGACAGAGACATCAGGTACCTTCCCTAAAAACCTGCATGGAAGGAAAGCTGGAATTGAACCCATACCTCTTATCTTCCTATCCAGAACATAAACAAAAATCCTATCACAGTCAAGAATTTCAGCATTTTGTAAGATCAGTCCAGCAAGAAGTTTGCCTTTCACTAAAATAAAGCCACTGAAGCCAAACATCACCGTAATTCCCAGTGGTGTAACCCCACAGAAGTATTTCAGTGGAGATCTCAAGGGTAGAATTTGGCTCCAGGAAGAGTCAGTTATTGAAACTGATGAGTTTTCTAAGGAATTTTAACTCACTTCAATGGAATTCCTTTGGATTTACACCAGTGTAACAGTGTACTTGACCTTGTACAAGCAAATTAAGGTCTATACCAGTTAGCTCCCTGTGCTGTCTCTCTTAAAAACAGAAAGAGCTGTTACCATCACAACATAAACACTGGAATATATCTTGTGTGTGTTATTAAAAAAAAAAAAAAAGGGGGTATTGCATGATTGCTACAATTTTATTCCCATGTCTTTTTGCCAAAAAGAAAATATGGCTTTAATATAAGTTTACATCTGTGTGGTATTACATGCATGTAAAACAGATGTAACCTAATTACATTTTCGTTTAAATTGCTAAATAGCTACTTAAGTAAAAAGCTAAAATAACATACAAACAACAGTTACTATAATAACAAGTGTACTTAGAATTAAATGAAAGGGATCAAAGCTACAGCATACAAAATTTGAGCTGGTCTTTGAAAAAGATACACTGACATAACAGCGCCAGATTGATTTACTCAGTAATTTAATGTCTTTACAACTCAGCCAGAAGACACATCTCAGTTTAGGAGAGACACATGGAGGGAAATTCAGAGTTTATACAGAGACTTTGGGTCTCATAAAGATTAGAAATACTCTACTGGAGATTATGTAGCCAAATCCCAAATTGGAAATTAGAAATACCAGCGCAACACAATCAAGTTGATTATAGTTTCCAGGCAGAGCCATCAGAACGAGCTGGACTCAGAAATCATGTCCTCACAGTGCAATCAGTAAGTGCCTTTTTTATTTTTAGCAGAGAACTGCAGCCTTTGGAAGGCATGCCATATTTGTTTCTATTTCTCTCTGTGCAAACATATGTTCGTTCCAGCTAGATTTGGGCAGCTAATCAACATATAGTGAGTACAAGTACAGTGGAAAGACTAAAATCAACTCTCCTGGATCAATAAAGAAGGCAAAATAACCCTCATTTTCATTCAAATATATTTACCAGAAAGAGCTAAAATTTCAAAGCCTGCACACAAACACAGAAGGATGACTCCCACTGGTGAGGAACATTACTGGTTGGCTTAAATTCAACTTTGTGCTCTCTAGAAACACACTGGGGCAAGAATGACATCCCTTTGCTGCTTTGTGAAAGAAAAAAAAAAAGAAGATAAAAGGATACTCACACACATGACTGATAAGACGCAGCAGATCTCCAGCACAAAGGAACTCACTGAAACTTGTAAATCACCATTAATTTCACTTTTTCCTGATAAACCACAGCTCCTGTCCTCTCATTTCTATTGGAATTTTAGTCCTGAATGAAGAGGAACTTCTAAGGAGCAGCATAGCTGAATGTGTGCTTCATCTACCTGCAGTATGAAGGCAGGAGGACAAGTTAAATAAAAAGCACAACTAATCAACCTTCTCACTTCCACAAAACCATATGTAATTTGTAACAGAAGCTTGAGAGTGGTTAAAGTGATGTGAGACACATTTTGTAACTCATTTCAGCTCCCTGACAGGTCAACAGTAACTGCCCAATAGTTAGTTACAAGTACTCAGTATGTGTACAGCTCAAGATCTAAATGAAATTACTCATTGAGTGCCCTCCAAATCTATATTCCTTCATTTCTATTTCATTGACAGTCTACTCTTCTCCCACTTTTGTCTATCGGGGACNCTTCAGCTCCCTGACAGGTCAACAGTAACTGCCCAATAGTTAGTTACAAGTACTCAGTATGTGTACAGCTCAAGATCTAAATGAAATTACTCATTGAGTGCCCTCCAGATCTATATTCCCTCATTTCTATTTCATTGATTGTCTACTCTTCTCTCACTTTTGTCTATTGGGGACTTGNAACTCTTGACCCTCAGTTTAGGAGTCTGGTGCTCTCCCAACTGAGGTACATCACTACAAGAGGTTTCATCTTCATAGACAATTACAAAACACTTTGAGTCTACACAAAAATCTGACAAAATCTATACAAAAATCCCAAACCCAAACCACATCCTTCTGTTTTGGCACAATTCACTGCAGAGGAATATGCAAAATTGGGAATTTGGTCCCAATACTCCCTGTCCTGGTTCAGGAAGGGATAGGGTTAACTCTGCAGACTCAGATATCCCAGCACCACCAAAGCCTTGCCCACATGTCACCAGGGCTGGCTGGGAAAAGGTAGAGGGGGCAGAAAATCATTATTACTACAAAGACAAGAAATATTCCCAGTGAAGAAGTACTTTTCCTGCTGTTACCAACTCAGCAAGCATACTTTCTCAAGTGAGTTTCCTTCCCTCTCTCCCAAACAAGAAGTAAGCCCCTGAACACTTCCAGAAGCAAAGCCACCCATTCTGAAGGAGATCTGTTAAGCAGGAACTGCTGAGCACCAGAAGAGCTGAGCTGCCATTTTTTCCCTGCAATACTTCCTACAATTAAAATCAATACTGTCTGACAGAGGAAGTCACTGCTAAGAAAAACCTTCCACCTCCTGACACAACCTGCCTAAGAGCAAGGCAAGCTACTCTCAAGATGTGAACACATTTTTGCTCCTTAATTGTCAGCACACTCCAATAGTGTGTCTCTTGATTGTATTTGTGTCAGCTCTCTACTAAACTACTAAAAGGGTTCAAGCCCCTTTTTCACCCTTCTTTCCCTCTCTTTTTTCTCACTCATCTTTTCCCTACTGGAAAAACCTTCCTAAAGCACTGATGTTCAGGATGATAAGAAAAAAACCCACAGTATTTTAGTGCTCAGACTCCTCTTCAATCTCTACTCAGATTTTTATTTCTCCTGTATGTATTAAATATCACTTTAACATTATGTCAAGTTCCACTCAACTTCCTTTCTGCTCACCTCAGTTTGGATGTCCACAGAAACCACTTCCCCTAAACACTGTAATAATTTCCTTGAGGTTTTTACAGCCTTTCCCTTCTCTATTTTCCTTTTTTACATCCTCCTTGTCCCAAATCTTGCTGGAAATCTGTTTCTGAGCACTTAAGATTTTATATTTCTTTCCACATATCTTCTAGCATGTCCTTCTCCTCCCATGAGTCATTCTTGGTCCATTCAACACTTCCTTCAGAAGGAGTTTATTAAATTTTTCTTCCCAATCTATTAAACCTTTTGCTGTCTATTGACTTGACTTCACTGGCAAACTCCCAGCATCTCTTTGTGAATTTCTCACCAACCTCAAAACTTTGACTGCTCCATCTTCCACCAGCTCTTGAGTCCTTTCTTTAGTCTGTTCGGTTAAGGAATTAAAAAAATCACTCCATGGCACACAATGAACATGCAGTGCCATAAAATGTGCTATGCTTTATCTTCTGTAGTCATTTTTTTGGCAGCATCTGTAAGCAATTATGAGCTGATAAAGGCTGTTTCAAGGGAAATCAAGAATTTTGTCTCCTTTCCTGTACTATTGCACATTCTTGCACTTCTTCCTCACCTCTGTCCTTCTCATCCTTGCTCTATCTTGACATCCTGAGAGTCAAACTTGACTTACTTGTTTTGATAAAGTATAACATGTAACTTTTTTACTGAGCTGTTAGAAACTCACCCTATCTCTTCCTATACCATGTAAATATAAAGTAGCTACATCCAAGATAACAGACTTCCAGACAAATGTCAGCCCCAGATGAAAGAATACATATGAATATAATCTTTCTGAATTTTCCACTAGAGGATGAGATAAAGCACCACAATAACTTCACCTATTTACATTTGGGCTTCCCAATCCTGATGGGATGCAAAAGTACTCCCAGGAATTGTTTCTGGGAGTGATTTGCATGAGACATCAAACAAGCAGACACTTCTTCTTCTCATGTGAGCATAAAGGAAAAGATGATCAATCCTCCAACTTATAAAACAAATTTCAAATTCAGTCCCACAATTTCACTTGGTTCCTCATATATAAATCAGTTGAAACAAACCTCTGCCTAAAAGGCTAAAAGAAATGTTATTTTATTAAATAGCACATGGGAAAAAAAAAGCCTGGCAATTTCAAAGACATAACATGGAGAGAGAAGCAGGGATAAAATGAAAAGAATAAAAATCTAGAGAGATCCTTCTGGGACCCTTAAAGTTTTATGAGAATAGCCTTAGTGAAAGATCTCTTAATGTGTAAATGTAAATTAATTGAAGAAGTTGAATCTTTACCTGCATAAATTTGTTACATTTAACAATTAAAATCTATTTAAATGTTAATGATCTAAAATTTAAAACGTGCCCCCCATTAACAGCAAGGAAACCCTCTGCAGCTCAATCAATATTAATGAAGGAAAAATGTTAAGGTAACAAAACCTAATGCATTAGCAGCTCTTGGGGAACAGAAATATTTCTTTATTGAGTTTTCTCCAATCACACAGATTACAGCAGCAGATGGATGCATACTGTATAAAAAACTCTGAAAAAAAGATGATTTTATGAAGAAAGTAATAATCTGTATACACTCTGGATGGTCATTGATCATTAAGTATGATGATGAAAGGGTTGGAGCAACTCCCTTCTGAGGACAGGCTGAAGGAGTTGGGGTTGTTCAGCCTGGAGAAGGCTCATGAGGGACCTCAGAGGAGCTTCTCAATACCTGAAGGGGGCTACAGAAAGGCTGGGGTAGGACTTTTTAATAGGGTTCAGGATGGCAGGACTAGGAGTGATAGATGCAGATTGGAGAAGAGTAGATTTAAGGCTGGAGATAAGAAATTATTTACTGTGAATGTGGTGAGACACTGGAAGAGGTTGCCCAGAGAGGCTGTGGATGCCCCCTCAATCCCTGGAGGTGTTTAAGACATTCATTGAGCAACATGGTCGGGTGAGATGTGTGACCTTCTAGTTCAGTTCATGGATTACTAGTTCCTATTCAAAAACTAAGCTTCAACTCCCCTTTCTAGGAGCAGAGGGGAGAAGATGGTACAGCCAAAACCAAATTCTATTACTGCTAAGTTTTGCATCCTGGGAGGCAGGATGGAAATTGCAAAAGCACTGTGGGGTATTCCAAACCAAGATCAAATGGTGAAGGCAGATCTACAAATGACCCTAAAGTAACTCAGCAAATAGATGTTTGCCTTTTTCTCATAAACTGTTCTATCAAGGTGGGTGGTGACAGGACGCCTACTGTTGAGCCGTGCTGTATCCCCAGAGGATACACACATTTGTGTAACAGGAATGAAACCCAACCCCATCTTCAGAACAAGGTACCCAGGTTCTTTGTCTCTCCTAACCCAGATAAGGAATAATGAAAGCAATCCACTTGGAAATTCAAAATTTTGGAGGAAAATATTCAGATTTTAAAATCACAGCAATAATACAGAGTCATTTTAAGGCATGTGATGTACCAGATTCAATGGGATGGACCAGACTGGCTTTCACTTATGGCTCCCCAAAAGACCAAACAAAAGAATCATGGCTCATGATCCTCACAAATCCCATTGAACTTTTTACAAGCCCAATGTCCTGTCCAACATCCAGCTTGAATTGTGCAGCAAAGCACATGCAGCTTTCCCTCTGAGTCAGTTTTCTTAGTTCCTGCCCACAAAGAAGGTGCAGGCTGGCACATGTGATGTGATGGCAAAGGGCTATGGGATTTTAAAGATTCTGCTTGGCAATCACTCTCCTTTCCTTTTAACCAGCTGGATCTACACATAGCCTATATTTGACTATTATTTTGCTATTTATGACCATGCAAAATATGGACCACAAGTAGAGACAGGACTGAAACAACAAACAAGGATAATCCTTACAGTCCTTGACATGCATAAATATGATATTCAGAAGAGAAGTGTTTAGTATTCAGACCACACATGCACAGTGACACTCACAGAGCAGAGGGACCACTGGGAGCCACTATGGACACTAATGAGCTCCAGCAAAGCACAGGGACACAGCATTGTCCCTGGGAAAAGGGGTGCTGAGGAAGAAAGTTCATAAAATGAAGCAGGTTACTTCCTGAAGGGGGAAGGTGGAGGCTTGAGCTTGCAATTCTTATGGAGGAAATAATCCTAAAGTAAGTGTCTGGCTCATGCAAATCTCTCACTCACAGCCCATTACCTTTGCTCCTTCTCTCTGCCACAAGACAGACTTATCTATAACAATAATCTATCTACAACTCTACTCTATTTAGCCTTGCTGAAGCCTTCCTTAAATCATATGAGCACATGCTTAGATTAATAAATCATTTAATTTACTTGTCAGTGCTTATCAAATCTCTATAATAAAAAAAAGTAAAAAAAAAAAGAAAATAGAGTGAGAACTAACAGGAGCTTAAAGAGCCTAAAAATTCTTTTTAAGTTTTGTAACAGCATATGAGAAAGAATTTTTCTTCAGAATAAAGGACAAATGTTGTCCATCTAATTATCAACATATATCTCATGGACAAGAACATCAGGTATATAATACAGAAGATTCTTTCAATATAGAGGACAGATGGCAACCTCACTCCTGGGACTGACCCAGAAAAAAAATCCAACAAGCCCAAACCAAACAAAACCAACACCAACCCCCCTCCTAATTTTAAAAGGCTTTGAGAATTCCCTAAGGAATCCTAGTCTGGACACAGGAAAGCTGAATTAACTTGTTTGTGAAACAAATGATACAATATTCCAGGAATGTAGAGAATTTCCTTAGGATGACCACATACAAAATTAATTTGGAGATTATGTTTCCCTGCCATCTAAACATGCAGATTTAGAATACATCCACAAACTTTTAAAGTTTTACTTGGTCCCTTTTATACAATCTGTTGAAACAAACCCTCCTGGAAACAAAATGATGTTAGCAGAATTTCTAACGATGTAGTAAGTAAATGCAGGTAGGAACGTTTAGATAAGGTGTAATAAATATATATGTTTGTTCTGCAACATGAAAAAAATTCAATAAAATAACCAAAACCAATTCAGACTTCATAATCCTTTGGAAAAGCTTGTCTGAAATCATACAGGCATCCATAGATGCATGTGGCATTTCAGAAGCACGTTTCATACTTGACTCCCAGGGTGTTAATATCAGAAGCTGTGAACCAACACTTTCTTTCGCCTTGAGTGTTAATACTATTTATGTCCCACTGGGTAACCAGCCAGAACCAAACCTCTGCTCTGAACTGCATCTGACAACACTTACCCTTCCTGCCCCTGCTTTTCAGTACAGCAAGACCAGTTGTTTTTGTAAATATTAAATTTCTCACGGAGATAAAAAAAAAAAAAAAGACTAAATAGGAGTTTAATATCAGCATAAGAAAACTAGAAGAGATATTTCTTGCAATAGCATTATTGAATATTCTGCAGTTGCAGATTAACATGATTGTTGCTGAGGGTTTACACTTCTGTAACAAGGAATGGAATATCCAGTCAAATGTAGTCAACTAAATGATGCCCATCTCCATTTCTTCTGCTTTGGGCCACAAATAGTTTCTGTCTCTCCCAGTTTTCTTCATGTTGTCTTAAAAAGCACAAAACAATAAGATGTTGTTTTGTTTTGGATTTTTATTTTCCTTAAACCTTTACATGGGTAAGGAGTAAAACAACACAAATATTTTTCCTCCTTTAATTTAGAGCAAAGTGTCAAAACAGCAGTATTTTATATAGCACAAAGTGCCCTTTAAATAATTAAACTGCTCAGCTCCATGCCTAAGTTAACAAATATATAGCACAATCAGAGCCATCAATACAGGATTTGCCCCTCTCTGAATTAATCCAATTATTCAAATGTCAGTTATAACTGTCAGAGAGCAGTTCCTTGGGCTGGACCAAACTGTTAAAAATTAAAACTGTTTTACCTCGTTTAGTCTCTCTGCCTTTTTAATATAAAATCCACGGTCTCGACAAAAAGTTGTGGGATTTGACACCCATTGCAACACAAGCCTATTTCTGTCAGACATGCATAATTCACTTCAGAAATTTGCACTTGCTTTAAAATATTACTAAAATATACATGTAACATATGCTAATTGAGCCTCACTGGCTTGTAAGCTCCAGCCACTAGGTTGTGTGTAAACTTTGCCAAGTGCATCCACTGTACATAAAGGGATTATAAATGAAAGAAAAGATCACTGTCCTCCCTCTCAGTTTCCAGCCTTGGCCAAACTGACAGCCCCAAATCCCAGCAACATCTAACATGCCCTTCCTGTGGAGAAGACAGCCTGTTCTCAGAGTCTTAATTACATCCCAGCTGACTGCCCAGCCTTGCCAAAATCAGGCAACAAACGATGCACCTTCACTTGCAATATGGTCTGCTAAACACACTCCCAGTCACACTGAAAAGAAACTTCGCCGAGGAGGAGAAAGAAAGGGACAGGCTAGAGAGCAAAGGAGAGGGCAAGTGGCAATCAAGGAGAGGAAAAAAACCTCTCCTTAGACTCCTGAGGGAGAGGGAAGCAGCAGCATGTAACAAACAAGGCTGTCCCTTGCTCCAAACAAGCCCCCAGCACAAGGTGCCTCACGCCAAGGACTGCTGTTCTCCAAGATGGGCCCTTGTAAGCAGGAGCACTCAGATTAATGATTGTTAGGGAAGGGTAACCAACCCCTCACTGCTCAGGCCATTATAATTACAGAAGAACAGCATGCCACATTCTGCAATCACAAATGGTATCATATGTTTTCCTGGCTGCCTTGCAGGAGGAGCTTTATTTACGCAGAGGAAACCCGAGAGCTGCACATTTTAAAGTGTAGGATTTGAAAATGGAATGGAATTGAAATGTGCTCATGGACAGTCACACAAGAGAGTTACACTGAGATCTGCTTTAGCTTGCAAAGTGTCCCCCAGGGAAAATACTCACCTGTCCTGAGACTGAGGGATTCAAAGAAAATAAACACAGAAAAAGTTCTCCTCTCTTAATTAAATTAAATCATCTTTCCAGAGGTGCTGATAAGACACATATTTTTACTAAGACTACACGACTTCTGCAAAATGAAACTTCACTCTTAATGTGCTAAGGAAATGCAGAGATAATTTTCTACTAATTCAAAGAATATTAATATCAAAATTACATCAGTCAGCTTCCAGAAGATGGGCTCCATGCTATTTTTTCTCATATTTACGACATGGAAATTCATCACTGTGTTGTAGAAATAAGACATGAGCAGTGACATTCAGGGAATTTTAACATTTTCAGCAAAGTTAAAATAAAAAAATTAAAGAAGAGAGAGGAGGAGAGGATGGGACTGGATCCACAGGATCCACTACCGATCAATGGGGATTTTGTGAAACATTGGATGCTGTTTTCAAAGAATTCATTCTTACAGAATGCATGGATATATCACAAAGAAACAAATAAAGTGTCATAACAGGAGAAGGGAGGCAGAGGAAGGATGTTGGGGGGGATATTATCACAACAGAGCAGGAACATCAAGGAAATAAATGTAAATTTATGACTGGCAGACAACTGTCTCTTTCATACTCAAATGTTAGTCAAATTCTTCTTGGTTTTACAAAAGATTGCTTACTGTAATAGAAGTTTGGATTAGTAGTTACTCAGATACACATTTGCTTTAGTTTTCACACATTTTTTCTTTAGATTTAAGAAACATTTTTCTGTCTCTAGCTGTTGCCACTAGTGCTGCAAACACTAATTCGTAGAATATTCAATTTCTGAGTAGTAGCCCTAAAAATCCAGCTACAATGTCTGCTTAAACCAGCAAATTCTACACAACAGGAGACAGATTTTTGCAGAAACTACACCAAACAAACTGCTAGTTTCTTTTTTTTTAAAGTAAAAACCAGTAGGAGTTCCTTTACTCACTCCACTAAACTTGATGCACTTTCCTTTTACAACCCACCTGGTTCAGGAGGAAGAGCATTGCTCTGGTGGCCACAGCAAGGACACAGACATTTCACTGGGCATGCAAATTCATGGACATTAAAAGATGTGAGAAATGAAGAAATTCTTATGATGAGGTGAAAGATTTTGAGCCCTTCCTGGAGGCTGTTGGTCAGCACATTGTTCAGACAGATATGCAGCTCTCTGCTGAGTCACTTCAAAGTTCAGCATTAATCTCTCTTGCAAAAAAAATAACTGAAAACAAGAGCCATATCCAAGCTTTTTCTAGCACAAGCAGAATAAAAATTGGTCATGAGGCATCTATTGCAAGAAATCTAATGCTACATGGCCAAAATTCTATTTCAGAAAGAAAATAGATGCTGTTTTCGTTGGCTGCTGTTGGCTGGAAAGGACAAACTCTAAAACCAGAGGGCAGAAAACACCTCACAATCAGCACAAGTTCTCTAGAAGTCCACTTATTTTTGGTAGAAATAGTATTTGTGAACAGAAAAATAATTGAAAATTTTAAAAAACAAAATAAACTTTCAGATTGCAAGGCTGATTAAAAATTGAACTGAATTCTGCACAAGTGGCAGATTCTCCATTTCCTACTGTCCTCAGAACATTTGAAACCAAAGACAAATCCATACAGGGGAGTCCAAAGACTCCATACAGGGGCAGAAAGTGAAATGTAATGCCTTATGATATCCAGGAGGTCAACACAGATGATCAAATGTTCCCTTCTGGCCTTAAACCCTCAATCTATGAATCAAATATCTATGAATCAGAAAGAATAATGCAGAAAAAAAATGCAGGAGATGTAAAAGAAACTCCAAATCTTCTAGATGATCTCTTGAGGTCCCTTCCAACCCCTGATATGTTTTTTTCTTCAAACAAATGCTTTTTTTCTTCAAAATGAAGTGAATTCTACTCAGTAATCTGAGCCCTCTTCATTTGACCAACGACATGCAATTCTTCTGATGTGCCATTTGAAAATTCATTAAGTTTTCATTCAAATGACTGGTTTAAATTAAGAGTATATTAACTCACAAAGGCAAAACTTATCTTTGTTTCTAAAGCAGATAGACTTAAAAGTGATATTCCTTTCAGATGAATGAAATCTATCCTCTTACTCTGGTGTTCTATTAACTCCATCCTGGACATCAGCTCTGAACAGCCACTGAAACCTTCTTTTGAGGAACCCACAAGATGAATGTCATACTCACTCAGCAACCATAAATCAAGGCGAATAATTTAATACCTGTTGAAATTTCCCTCTAATTTATTTTATGAAATAATAACACGAGAAGTAATTACAATGAAGAAAAAAAGTTCAGGTGCAACAGCGTTAGTTCAACATCTCGGATCAATTGTCAGCAGAGATTAACAAATTTGATTCATTTTCTCTGCAGTCCTGGAGACACACTGCTCCCACTTTTTAATAGTCAGGAATGTCTGTTAGTTAAATGACTTTGTAAAGGCAGTCAAGTGAGGGCAGACAGCGACAGTTTAATTAGGGAGCTCACTATAACTCTATCTGGGAGCTGGAGGCACTGGACTAGAACAAGTGTAAAAAGGCACTCAATGCTGACTAGCAACCCTCACTCCACTCCTCCCCCCCTCAAATAAACCCCCTCCAACAGAAAAAAAAACCCAAGAAGATACTTTTCATGGCAGGTTCTCTCATTTATTCTGGCGTCAGGTTGGCTACAGGGGAACAGGAGCAAGGTAACCACTGCAGCAGAAGAAAGGTGAGGTTAAGAGAGCAATCATTTATCTTGTATTGATTTCTGGACACTATGTCCTAGATACATTCCATGATAGAATGACAGCTCTCTGGTTTGTGTGGGTAAGAGAAGAGAAAACGACTAGCACCAGGAGCCATTGTTTTCCTATCATATTTCCTTTTAGAAACACGCCACGCTTTGATTTTTATTCAGACAAGGAAATCCAAACAAGTTTATCATAGAAAAGGAGGGTTAGAGGATGGTTAATCAGCCATTTGTCTTTGCTGCTGGGTAGTTGGGAGTCAAAGGGTCAAGCACGAGCACAATTGGACCATTTGGTTTTATCTCAGGTAACCCTACATCTCTGGTAATTGAACCCATTTCGCTTGGTCAGAGTTCCTGTCACTCATATTCAATGTCTGTCATTACTGAGAAATGCTTCATGACATATTACACTGACAGAACCACCACGGCAAGACTAGAAAGAATCCCCAGGCACCACAAGTAGAAGACAATGGAAGCCTCTTTCAGCCCACTGATGTTTAACATTTTATGTGCTGACATAGAGACTGTAACCACAATAAAACCAAAGTCTAGCAGATGGAAGATCAAAAAAAAAAAATCCATAGTTTATCTGCTTCAGGAACTACCAGGCAACGTTAGAAATAAAACTAAGTGGCAGCTCCAAGGTTACTTGCACATAACATTAAAACCCTTAGAAAATTCTATCCACTATACTTGGTGTAGAAACACACACACACATGTAAAACTGGACCCAAACATGATTCTGACTTTATTTCTTAAAGACTTCAACAAATGTTGCACCTCCCTTAACTACAGGACATCCAAATCCTTTTCTTTTTTCTATGGCTTCTTCACTTACAAGAAGCAAACAATCCCATTGAGGAGAATTTCAAACCTTCTGACAAGCTACAGACAAGGGAAAACACCCCAGCTATTGAAAACCTTTAAAATGCTTCTGTATAAAGAAATTCTAAATGCAAATATGCCCAAGTTACCCTTGTGCTTTTCAGCTTTATAATCCTTATGATCTATTTTTTCCAAGAGGCATGAGCACACTTCAATGAGGTCACCTCGACTGTGTTCTGCACACACTACTCACCACCACCATGCTTGACTCCATCAAAAACAGCTCAGTAGGACCAGACCCATTTTTGACAGAATTTGTCTCAGTCCAGGGACTTAAAATTGTTAATTTCACATTAATATTGTATTAGCACTTTCAGAAAGAAACAAAAAGTTGAGAGTCTTGGAGTGGGAGATAGAGGTGGGAAAGGGAAACAACAAAAAACATCCAAAATGTCATTGTGATCTTGATGGCTTGAACTAAATGTTTCCTACTTCTCAGAATGTGGAAGCAAGATATCTAATAAGCCATTTAACTCAATCTCTTCAAGTAATGAAAACCAATTTCACTAGATCTAGAATTTAATTTTCTAAAGACCAGCTTGAAATTGACAGTTACCAGATTCCCAGGACCTTCCACTCTTAGTTACAACCTACTATTTGTAGCAGTTACTAGTACTGTTTTAGAGATGCCCAGGCCAACCAGAGTGAAAGGACCTCTTTACATCCTGAATGAAGATAAACAGGGTTAAGTTTGGTCAAAGTCCAGCACTTTAATTGAGATTATTATATTAAAACACTCAAGCTTCATGTCCCAAAGGAACATCATAGTGCAAACAGTCACCTGCCAACCTAGAATTAGGATGAATTTCACACCAAATAATGGAAAGACACCTTTAAACTAGATAGCTTGCAGTTTATGAAATCAATTTTCATTCATTTATTAGATTAAACCAAATTTTTTCCACAGCTCTGATGCAATAGGAGAATGATTAATTTTAAATAAGGAGCTGCCTGGAATTCCAAGATCAATAAGGAACTTTACCACTATTCACTAGCAGCAAAAGAAATTTGAAAGCACAACAAAGGCATCTCCAATTATGAAATTATTCTATGAAGATGTGAGAATACACTGCCTGCAGTTTGTAAAAGACCTAATATTCAGCACATTATTTCTAAAGCACTTAAAGAATAATCCATATTTCATTGTAAAGGACGTTCACACACAAAAAAATTAATCTTAAATAGATTTAGAAACTACGGTTTGCAGCAGTAAAAGTAGTTAAAACATTCAGTAAGAGATATATGACAAATAAAAGCACAATAATTCAGCCATCAATAAATCTGGCACAATAATAGTTAAGTAAGATAATACATCCCCCCATACTGGATTTTTATACTGGATTTCCACTCTAAAAGCCTTCTGAGAAGCAAATGCTTCAACTCCAAGCTCCAAACACTCTCTATTATTGCCCACTGCCCTGCACCAATGTTTTTCCCATTTGGAGGAGATATTGGAGGGCTGTGGCCAAAGAATCCAAATGACTGATCCTCAGGCCTGTCTCCTTGCAGGGCAAAAAAGCCTTGCAACAATTTTTCTACTGCTGAAATACCATTTCACCAAATGTTGCTGTCAAGGCCTGGTTTAATTACCTTGGCAGCCATGCCACTTATAATCACCTGTCATTAGCAGCAAGGGCTGCATCTGTTTCCACGTCTGTCAGAAATGCCAGCCCAGATGAAGGCTGAGGATGAGACAACTTTTGCTAGCACTTGACCCCAGATGTTGAAAAAGTCATCTTTAGGTTTTCTGTCCTTAGAATGAACCACTCTAATACTCTTTATTAATTCTTTCCTTTACAATCCATTTGATTACTTCTACATAGAAATAGAGAGCTGTGAGCCAACCAGACAATCCAACACAATATCTGTAAATCCTCCAGAAGTCTTTGATTAGTTTGGGGTTTTTTTCTGGCATTTGGGGAGATTTTTCCTGAAACCACTCCAAATTCAGTTATCTCAAGTGCACATAGTTACTCTAGTCCATTAAAGTGTTTATTTATTGATTAGCTCCTTTCTTCAGAGGTGACCTTACACAAAGAACTAAGAAAAAAAGTTCGAACTCAAATTTTAATTTTACTGGCTGCATGACCTTTAAATATGGGAATGGAGCAAGCACACTCCACTCTAGATGGACAATATTATCACCCTGACTCTAGAAATGTAGATTTTGGGACAGCTGCTTTAATTACTGCTATTAATGGCCTTCCACAAAAAAAAATCTGTGTGATTTCCAGCTATTTCATGGGATTTCTAGCTTACCATTTTCTCCACACAAACTATCTTTTCTAGTGAGGCAAATACTTCCATCCCCTGTGTCATTCATATGGATAAAGGAGTTCTAAGGAGTTTTGAAGTACCAAAAGTCAGTAGTGTTTTTGGTCTTTGAACTCCACTCAGCAACTGGGAGTTGAAATTCCTAACAAATGTTTTCTGTATGAGAAGCAGGAGGGAGAACACTGGATACTGACCTACTGCACGAAGAAATAACTGCTACAGTCTTTGACAGGGGAAAAAATAAGCAAAGGGTATTTTCCTGACATGCATTTAAACCAGATGTTGCTGATTGTTACATCATCTATTTTAATTCAAAACTAATTGTACACAAGAAGGGTCCCATCCTCATATCAAGACTCTGCTGGGGACACATTCCCTACACACAGTTTGTCAAAGCATTTTCCTGTAGATCACATGGATCTGTTTCAAAGGAATTCAGCAACTGATAAGGATGTTTAAAACTTTCTCAACTTTCATCTGTGAAGAACTCATGGTTTTGCCACACTTCTTTGACAGTGGAAATTTTGGAACCACAAGGCTTTTGTATTTTCACTGTTATACATACATTTCATGGCAATTTCATCCAGGGATTTCAAAGCATTATTTAAAGGTAGAATAATTAGTCTAAGCTATACATCCAGAAAGGTACCATCAGGAATTCCTGCTGGGTTTTATTCATTGCTATTGATAATTCAGGAGTTCAGGGCAGGAGAAGAAAAATTCTGAATGGTATTCTGGCAAACTCTGCTGCCTGGAGGGACTCATGATGCATCACTCCAGAGTAGGTCCCAGGATCAGACATGCATGCTTGAGTGTGTTGGGTGGTAGGGAAATAAGACACTAAACAGAGGTGAAGAGGCTCTATGAGTAAGAACCAGAATAGTTTGGGTTGGGAGGAACCTTAAAGATCATCAAGTTCCAACCCCTATGGCAGGGACACCTCCCACTACATCAGGTTGCTCAGTGCCTCATCCAGCCTGGCCTTAAACACCTCCAGGAATAGAGGGGGCATCCACAGCCTCTCTGGCCAGCCTCTTCCAGTGTTTCACTACCCTCACTGTAAAGAATTTCTTTCTTATATCTAGCCTGAATCTGTCCCCTTCTAACTTACATCCATTATTTCTAGTCTTCCCATCGCATATTTTATTAAAAAGATCTATCCCTGCCTTTCTCTAGCTCCCTTCAGGTATTGATCCTGGAATAAAATAAATCTATTTTCAATGTTTTTGTGCTATCAAACTGGAGCACTAACTGTGACAAACATCTCCAGAGCAAGTATCCAACTAGGAAGGTCTTTTTTTCTGGCTTGGTCCTGCAAATACTACCTGCTGCAACACTTGCTCTTTCAAACCACAGGAAGTCAGCTGGGCATTCTGTCTTTGGCAATGCAGGCCATGACCTATGAAAGTCCCTTCAACTCAACACATTCTTTTGATTCTATCATTCTATGATTCTGAAGGATCAGAACTCTGAGTAGATGCCTGTGTTCCAAGGAGCAGACTCTCACCCAGAGCAGACCCACAGCTGTCCTTGCCTTTAGATGAGCACCACTGTATTCTAGCTCCTTCTTGAAGGAGTGGAGACAGCTCTTTGCATACACTACTCCTAGAAAGTCTGAAGCCCTCCCATCAAGTTCTTTGGCTGGTGAATGAAGACAGATTGCTGCACAAGTATTTTCACATCTTTGTAAGGTTGAAGAGAAAATCTTGCAGATGTTCCAGAAATATGCAGCTGGGCTGAGGACGACAATTTAAATGTACTTTCTATCCTTGTAAGACACATGAAACAAAGCCAAGAACTCTTTGGCTTTACATTCCAGTGAAATCCAAACTGGTCTGAATGATTGTATAAATGGTTACTGTTTGTCTTGGCTCCTACCTATATCAGATTCAGACTGAAGAATCTTAGCAAAGAAATTATAAGGGATAAAAAGGATATTGCTAAATTACACGAATGCAATTCCAGTGGCTCAGAATATCAGCTTTCTGTTCCATCTAAGTCTGCTGCGGAGAAAATTGTGAGATCTGACAACAAAGGATTGAAAACATTTACCTTCAGGAGCCAAAAGCTTCTTGCCTTGATTATATTGAAGATTAACACTGCCCATGCCTCCCCAACCCCAGATGAGGATCAGTTACACTTTGTTAATGACTCCAAGAGACACAGGTTACAAACTCAATGTGCAGAATTTTAAAATATCCTCAATAAAAGCACACAACTGCTGTTAAATTGGTATCATTCTCAATTTTAATCCCAAAGTAATTTGTCTGCTTTTCAAACTACATTTATGTTTGTGCCATTAAAAGTTAAGGGCAGCAAGCTCTGACACTGCATCTTCTTTTGATGGGGAGACACAGCACTTAAAAGCAAGTCTATCAACACTTAAAAACAGCACATTTTGTTTCATTGGGGTTTTTTTATCTGTCATTAATGACTTCAGGCCACAATAGTTGCACATTAGCCATCAGTGCCATGAACATCATGGAAGAAGAAATGCAGGTTCTGCAGGAGTCAAACACAGCAACACTTCCAGCTTTTGGGTCATTTTGAGTCAATCAGCAGATTGAGATTAACAAGTAGAAAGATGTCATAGGTGTCACATCACATGCACAGGATGTGCAACAGAATGAAATACTTGTACCAGAGCCAGAACTGATCTCTGAATAAGCAATAGCATCATCATAACTTCAATGGAAACCTAATACAGCAATAGCAATGCTGCTACAGAAACCTCTCTACAGTCTCTCCACACTGATGGAGCATCCAGCATCACACAAGGTGAGTCCCCCACAAGGTGATGCAGACAAGGATCATTTTCCTGCCCAAACCAGACCATAACATTGACCATACACTATTTTCCTAAATGCCCCCAAATATATAATCATTAATTTATTAGATTTCTCTATTACACCTTCTAGCAATACACAAAGAGTCTGACTAAAAAAGAGATGTTTGAATACAATATTAAACTTGAAATTCATAACTAGAAAAGGATTAGTACCAAGGATGCAGAGATGGTAGAGTGAGGGGAAATTCCTGAAATCACACAGTACTGTAACACACCAGCTGCTTAGTTTACAAACTTATTAATAAAAGCCCTATTATTATTATAATTATTATTAGAAAAGCTGTCAGACAGCCAAGCTCCAGAGCTACACATGTGAGTGTTTATAAGTATTAAAGTGTATATATATATGCTTTTATGAGCAAGGCTATTAGGGTTTTCCTAGCAGTTCTGTAATAAATGAAAGCTGAGACACATAAACACGGGTCCTAAAGAAGAAAACACAACATATTAACAGGCTTGAGATAAAACCACTAATAACACTGTGGGCATTCCCACCTCTGCTGACTTGCTTCACACATCGTGAGTCTGAGCTACTGCTGGCAACTCTGTCCTTAAATATAAGAAACAGAATCATAAAATCATAAGGGAAGGGACCTTCAAAGGCCAACTAGCTCAACTCCCCAAAATAAGCAGAGACATCCTGCACTAGATCAGGTTGCTCAGAGCCTCAGCAAGCCTGGCTTTGGATGTCTCCAGGGATGGGGCCTCCACCACCTCTCTGAGCTACCAGTTCCAGTGCCTCATCACCCTCAAGGGGAAGAACTTTTTCCTAAGGTCTAATATGAACCTACCCTGCCCTAAACCATTGCCTCTCTTTGCCTGGAGGGCAGCTTACTGCCTACTGACCACCTCAGACCATGCAAGTCACACCATGGAGATGATGCCTCATTCCCAAGGTGGCTTTGCTCCACATTTACCTGCCATCACCTGCTTTCACTTCCTCATTGGACAGCAATTAAAGATTCAGACATATTGCTTAGAGATATGGTTTAGTGATGATTCTTCTCAATGATCTGAAAGGTCCCATCTAACTTGGGCAATTCTGTGACTCCATGATGTGACAGAAGAATCACCAAATATCCCAAGGCACCATATTTAAGGGGATGCCCAGCTACCTGAAATTTATGGGTAATTCCTCCCATAACATTTATTTAACATCTATTAATTTCCTAACATTTAATAAGGACTTTTTAATTAGATATGTAATGGGAAGAGTAGAAATAATGGATATAAATTGGAAGAGGGAAGATCCAGGCGAGATATAAAAAAGAAATTCTTCAC
>VZTY01012147.1:1117-12615 GCA_013400935.1 Turnix velox | reverse complement strand
CCAACCCATTCTATGATTCTTTGGTGGGTGTGAAGCCTTCAAGCTCCTACCTCTGTGTGTTTTTCTGCCCCTTCAGCCTGGTTTACCCCAAGCTGTTCAGCCGTTGCAGTGAGCAGGACATGTGGCAGTTCCTCGGGGACCCCAGGACCAGCTGTCTCTTGAATGTCCCCAGAGCAGATGAGCTGTATGGAGGACCAGTGTGTGGGAACCAGTTTGTGGAGCGTGGAGAGCAGTGTGACTGTGGCACACCAGAGGTATGGATGGTCTATCCCAAACCCATGAAGGAGGACAAGTGGGTGGCAGGGGCGAAAAGACATGGGAAAGCTTCTCCAAGCCTTGTCACTGGGCACCTCCAGACTCATCTTCCTGGTGCTCCTGGTGAAAAATAACTCGTGGAGGATTTCATTTGGAGGTGTGCACCTTGTAGCTGGAGCTGGAGAGTGCTTAGAGTGGACATTCCACCAGCACATCCATCTTAGAGGTGATCCAAAGGGGGGGACATCATGGGATGTTGTTCTATCAAGAGCTTAGCTTTTCCTCAGACCATGAGATGTGAGATGAATGTCTAAGTGGTATCTCTGGGATAAATCCCTATGTCATGACCATGTTCTGGGACCTGATGGGATGATTCCATGAAGCAGACAGGTTCCTCCTTCATGGAGATGTGTCAAGGGTGCTGTGTCCCACCTTGGGACCCATCTTCTGTAAAAGTTTCTTCTTGATTCACTGTTGGGTGTGGGAAGAAAGGGGCAGCAGTGATGGTTCACATAAGGGTTGATGGTTGATGTTGGTGATGGGACAGCCATCCCTGAAAGGAAGGAAAAAAGAGCTTTCAGGTGGGTCTTTTGGTGGCATCTCAGTTCCTCCTTGTCTTTCAGGAGTGCTCTGACCACTGCTGCAATGCCACCACTTGTCAGCTGAGAGAAGGAGCTGAGTGTGCCCGGGGGAGCTGCTGCCAGGACTGTAAGGTAGGTATCTCTGCCAGCTGGGAAGTCCATCTGGGCAAGGAAGGGTGATGGAGGGTCCACAGTCCTGCTCCAGGCTCCTCCAGAGCTTCCCAGTAGAGGCAAGGTGTATCCATGGCCTTCTGCAAAGTCTGAAGGACCTCTATAGGAGTCAGATCTTGGGGAGCTTGAAGAAGAGTGTGGTCAGCACAGGAGGGAGGTCATCATCCCCCTCTGCTCTGACCTGCTGAGGTCTCATCTACAGTCTCATGTCCACTGCTGGGTCCTCACAGTTCAAGAAGGACAGGGAGCAGCTGGAGAGGGTCCTACAAAGATGGTCAAGGGTCTAAAACATCTCTCTGTTGAGGAAGGTTGAGAAACATGTCTCTCTTGAGCCTGGAGAAGACTGAGAAGTGGTGAAGTCTCCATCTCTGGAGACATTCCAGACCTATTGGATGGCTTCCTATGCAACCTGCTTGGGCAGGGATTTGGGCTACATGATCTCCAGAGGTCACTTCCAAGCCTGTCATTCTGGGGTTCAGTGAGAAGATAGGGCTGGAAGAGGACCCCAGGTTAGGTCCAGACCAAGAGCAAACCTCAAAGTGTGGTTTGAAGGAAGAGACTTAACTCTGGGAAGACTCAGTCCAAGGTCTCTGCCCTGTGCAGCAGCTCAGTCAGTGGCCAGAGTCTCCATGTCTAGATCTTTTGGGAGATGTTTTGGAGGCTGTGGTGCTGTTGGTGGGGATGTGAGGAAAGAAATTCCTTATGGTGAGGGTGGTGAGACACTGGAAGAGGTTGCCCAGAGAGGTTGTGGATGCCCCCTCAATCCCTGGAGGTGTTTAAGGCCAGGCTGGATGAGGCATTGAGCAACCTGGTGTAGTGGGAGGTGTCCCAGCCCATGGTTGGGGTTGGAACTAGATGATCTTGATCCAACCCAACCCATTCTATGTGAGAGAATCAAGGTGGTGAGGACATTCCCTTTCTCCTTGCAGGTGAAGGCTGCAGGGATGATCTGTCGAGCCAGCAAGAACGACTGTGACCTGCCTGAGCACTGTGATGGCTTCAGTGCAGAGTGCCCAGAAGATGTCTTCCAGGAGAACGGCCTCCCCTGCCAGAATGGAGATGGCTACTGCTACAATGGGGCTTGTCCCTCTCATGGCGAGCAGTGCCGGGCTCTCTGGGGGGCAGGTAGATCCTCCCACCCTCCTCTCTCTCCCCAAAACCATGCTGGGTGGTGGCCTGCAGCCATGGAGCCCTTCTTCATCCCCAAACATGGCTGCTGACCCTAAAGTATGGTCATTGATGGTCAGCACACCTGAAGGAGCTCCAGGAAAGCTGGGGAGGAGCCAGGGCATGGAGTGGCGAGATGAAGGGGTAGGGTTTTGAAACTAGAGGAGGACAGGGGTAGGTGAGACATGAAGAAGAAGTTCTTCCCCATGAGGGTGGTGAGACAGCAAGATGATGGAGACCCCATCACTGGAGACATCCAGAGGCTCTGTCCAACCTCATGTAGTGCACGGATGGTTGGACTAGATGGTCTTGGAAGGATCTTTCCAACTCCATGATCCAAAATGTGCTTCCCTGTGTCCCACAGAGGCCCAGGTGGCTCCTGATGTCTGCTTCAAGCGCAACAGTGAGGAACATCTTCACCTCCATTGCCTCACCAAGCATGGGAAGAGACCCTGCAACCCCAAGTAAGGAGATGGGGTTGGCTGACATCACCATGGGGGTTGCCTCAAGCTCCATAACCTTGGTGCTGATGGCCACCTCCCCTTCCTCCATCCCAGGGATGTGAAGTGTGGGACCCTGCTGTGTCTGAGTGACAACACCAGCCCTGTCCTGGGTGGTGGCTCCCTCTTCTTCAGCCGTTTCAAGTGCAAGGCTGTCATCGCCAGCAACGACGCCAACGAGGTGGTGGCCAAGCTCAGGCTGGTCCCCACGGGTGCCAAATGTGGGGAGGAGATGGTGAGAAGGCTGGCAAGCCATGGTGGAGTGTCTTGGGTGGAGGGTGGTCATCCAGGACCTTCTCAAAGCCCTCCTTGTGCCTCCCCACCAGGTCTGCTACGCCGGGCGCTGCCAGAACCTCCAGATTTATGGTGACAAGAACTGCTCAGCCAAGTGCAACAACCATGGGGTGAGCTGAGGGGTTGTCCCCTCCCCACAGCAGCAGTCCCACCTTCTGTGAGGTGTCCTCCACCCTCTTTCTTCCTTCTCTTGTTCCAGGTGTGCAACCACAAGCGGGAGTGTCACTGTGATCCGGGCTGGGCAGCACCATACTGTGAGCAGAAGATCTTAGGGGTGGCAGAAGGTACCATAAACCCATCCCTTCAACATGGCTGACACCAGTCTGGGCTATGATGGAGCTTGAGGATGGAGGTCAGGTTCCATCCACACGTCCCAACACTGTGATGATCTCTGCAGGGAGCAACAGCATGGTCTTGGCTGCAGTTCTGGCTGTGGTGGCACTTTCTGCTGTCCTGGTGGGCACTGGTGTGGTGTTCCTCAAAACCAGAGGGACCAGGAGCTTCCAGAAAGGGTGATTCTCCTCTCCTTTCCTGACCTTGGGGTGGGGAAGGTGTCCAAAGCTGTCTTATATGAGATTTGTGTCCCACAGGAGGCACAGTGGTGGACCTGCTGCCCCACTTGTCCAGGAGGGTGGTGGCCAGACCCCTCGTCCCCACCGCCAGCTGTCCCACCGTGACATTGGCCACCCCAGTCTCCTCAGCAGCACCATGGCCACCAGGGATGTCCACCCCATTGGGCCCTGCAGGCCACCACCAAAGGTCAGGGAGATGAAGGGACCCCCAACATGGGGTTGGGTGGGCAGGAGGAGGGTGGTCTCATCCTTATTTTCTGTTTTTATTGACCCTACAGCCACCAAAACAGGTTCCCAAGGTGACATCTTCAGCTTCTTTGGGACAGTCCCTGCAGGTAGTCACTCCTCAAAAGCTAACCATGGTCTTCACTCAAACATTCCCACCTCCACCAACCTCCCCTGCCCTTGTTTGCTCCTAGAAACCCTTCCTCTGTCCCCCTCCATGATGCCCAAGCAGCAGATTCAGATCTTTCCTCTTCTTCTCTCCCAGCAGGTGAAGCCAAAGCCACCCAACAAGCCTCTCCCAGCACTGAAGAACAAGACACCACCAAGCCATCATGAAGGGTTGCAAGGACCAGCCCAGCCTTGTCCTCTGCTGACAGCAACCCCCTTGGTCCTTCAACGAGGTGTCCCCCCAAAGGTGGCCCTGAAGCCACCACCCTTGGCCAGGAGGTGACCAAGGATGCTCCATCCACCTGCCATGGGCCAGAAGGTGCTGGCTGTGGTGGTGCTTCCACCCTTACTTGAATCTCTTGTTTGGACCCTCTCCCAGGGTCCCCATGTTTACAGATCTTTGAGTTGTGCCTTAAAAGACTTCACAGCCTCAGGGAGAGCCACCAACCAGGGCTTTGGGTGAGGAGAAGCTCTGGTTTTGAGGCCAACTCCATGTTGGTCCAGGTTCTCCTGCACCTTAGAAGCTGCTGCCTTCTCTCCTGATGCCCTGGATGTGTCCTGCCATTGCCTACCAGGGCAGGAGAAGAATTGAACCACAGGGACCATGCCCCAGGGCCACCACCCTGCCTGGGGACAGTCACAAGTTCATGGAAGGAAGGGTGGGGGACATACCAGGAGCTTTGGCAGGTCCAAAATTGGCTTGGCTTCCCCCCACCCACCTCCAGGTCTTTATCTCTGATTTATCTCCTGGAAGGGAATGTCCTGGGAGCCTTTTTATTCCAGCCCTTAACTTATGACCCTTCTGTGACCATTTTGAGCCGTCTGTCTTGCCACCAACCCCCTTCCCCATCCTCCAGTTTTTGATATCATTTAGGTTGAAGGCTTTTATACCAATAAAGAATGAAGGTAGTGCTGGCACAGGGTGTTTTTTGGGTAGAAATTGTGGGAGGAGAAGGGCTTGAGCTGTGTGGACACAGAATGGTTTGGGTTGGAAGGGACCTTCAAGATCATCTAGTTCCAACCCCCCTGCCATGGGCAGGGACACCTCCCACTACACCAGGTTGCTCAGTGCCTCATCCAGCCTGGCCTTAAACACCTCCAGGGATTGAGGGGGCAACCACAACCTCTCTGGTTATGTCTCACCACCCTCACAGGAAAGAATTCCTCCTTATCTCCAGCCTAAATCTCCCCTCTTCCAATTTATATCCATTATTTCTAGTCATTCCATCACACATCCTATTAAAAAGTCCTACCCCAGCCTTTCCATAGGGATCATAGAATGGTTCAGCTTGGAGGAGATCTCAAGGACCAGCAGGTTCCAAGCCCCTGCTGCTCAGCTCCACCATCCTGGAAAGTGGAAAACCAGTGGAAAACCCCATCTTTGTGGTTTTCTTTGAGCCCAGGCTATGTGTGATGCTCCAGGTGGTACCACAGGGGGAGAAGGTGCAGGATCATAAAATGATTTGGGTTGGAAGGGACCTTCAAGATCATCCAGTTCCAACCCCCCNCAGGTGTTGAGAAGCTCCTCTGAGGTCCCCCCTGAGCCTTCTCTTCTCCAGGCTGAACAACCCCAACTCCTTCAGCCTGTCCTGAGAAGGGAAGTGCTCCAGCCCTCCTTCCATACCCCTTCAGTGCCTCTGAAAAAAAAACAAACCACTAAGGAAATGATAACAAAATAATTTTATTCTGCTTTATCAAAAGAACTTAACACTGTGCATGTAAACTCCAACAGATGGATTATTTTTCTTTTTTTACTTTAACAAGATGCAGATCTAGTGGCAGAACCACTTTTGTCACCCAGGAGGAGCACCGAGGCCTTTAGAATGGAGAAAAACCAGTTCAATCCCAGTTTCCCTGGCTGCAAAGCCCAGTTGGAGGTCTCAAAGCCATGATGATTCCCTCCTCCCTGCTTCTTGTCACCTACAAGCTGCCAGAACCTAACTTGTCCACCCAAGATGACCCTACAATGGTCAGTGCTCAACCTCAGCAAGTACCACGTGGAGACAACCCAAAGATTCTGTTCTAAAAAGCTTCTCTTTGTCCCAAAATTATCCCAAAATACAACATGAGGGAAGCACAAGCTCCCCAGAAGCCAGGATGGGTGCTCAGCACCTTCACTGGGTCAAAGCCCTGGTCCTCAGCTCCATGGCTAGGTTTGAAGTGGAGCTGTGATGTCCTGCAGCAAAACCAAGCAAGCCTTGAGAGTTTGCAGACAGAGAGGTGGTGAGAAGACCTCTCAGAACTTCTGCCAAGCCCCACTGCTGTGTATTACCCCAGCTGAACAGAGAAAGGGGTCACAATCCACCCCTCAGAGATGGAGGGGAAGAGCCAGAGCAGAAGCTGAGACACCCTGAGGCACCATATGTCACCCAACTGCCTTGAGGAGAGACACTGCCACCTTCTGAGTCAAGGGTTAGGAAAGAAGAAGCCCAAAGCCCACAGATGCCATTTGAGAAATCATTAGCAAGAGGTGAAGTGAGGCCATTTGGTGTGGGTTTAACTTTTCAGGGAGGCAAGAGCTAAGCAGGTTCCTCCCCTTGCCCCAGAAGATCTCAAGGCCACCACCAACCAACCAACTAACCAGCTCATCTGGTGACCTTCACCACGACAAAGCAGGGTGAGTGAAGGCAGAGACATCCCAGGGTAGTGGAAGAGAAACTATCTGGGAACAAATTTCACCTCAAGGTCTTGCCTGCTGCTTTCTAAATCTTCTGGGATGGACACAGGGCTTCTGGGATGGACAAAGGGCATGAGAAATGGGTCCCAGAAAGACCAGGAGAGCTGAGGACAGAGGAAGAGAAGAATGCAGGTCACCCCCAATGGATTTCCTTCTCCTTTCTCTCACTCCACAGAGAGCAGGGACATGCTGTGGATGCAACAAAACCTGGCCAGCAATGAGAGGACCAGCAGCACCCTCCCACCCTGCCCAGAACACACCAGTTAAGTTCTGCTTCTTCTTGGAGTGGTGGGAAGCAGCCATGCCTCACTCTGCACTGTCAAACATCTGCTGCAGGGTCCTTTTGCTCTTCTCATCCCATTCTCTTCACCCTCAAGGCAGAGCAGTGGGAATTCTGCTTCTTTTTCCAAAGATCTGGCAGCTCTGTTCCCAACCAGCTGCTAAAAGAAGCTCCAAACACTCCAAAATTTGGTTTAGGGTGCAAGGTGAGACTCGGTCAACCAGCTGGAACCTTCTGTGGTCCACCAAGAGCAGCCAGCAGTGGGTTCTTGCTTGGATAGATGGAGTTAAAAAAGCTAGAGATTGATGATTAAAAGATGAGGAAGAAGATGATCATGGCCATGGAAACAACCCATTCCACACCAAACCAAGTCCTTGGCAAGCTTTGCCCTGTGGAGCAACACACTGAGGAGAAGCCACTCCACTGGGGTCCTCCAGGAGAGTCAGAAAGTGATGGGAGAAACCAGAGTTCATGAGGAGAATAAATTCCATCTGCAGGAGAAAGGAAATCTCTTGGCTTGGCCTCAGCAAGGAGCTCTGGGGGACAACCAACCTGTAAGGAGACAGCACCTAAAAGCCACATCTCCTCCCTCCAGGCTGAGAGTTGCTAAATAATCTGTGGGAGGCTTTCCTCATGTCTTTTTTTTTTAATATTATTCCAGTATAGGTAGGTTAGTGTGGGATTATCCCTCATCTGGAAGCACCAATTTAATAAGGGAAGGAAGGGAAGAGGCAGAGCACTTGCAAATGTGTTGCTAGAAGAACATCAACCACATCAACCCAACTGCCACCTCCTACACAAGATGTCCAGGTGTGCTGATCTGCCCCATGGGGGCAACATCCTCTTGAGATACACCAGGTTAGTCTTCTCCCTCATCAGCCAGTGCTTTCCTTTGCTCTGAGGTGGGTTTTATCCCCCAAGGTGTCTGGGGCTTCCTGAGAAGGAAGGCTGGGTTCTTGGGAAGTCCTCACATTAGCTTGTTGGAAGACACAGGAGTCCAGGAACACGTTGGGGATGCGATCACCAAAGTAGAGCTTGCTGTTGGCAGCTATAGCTTGGTATTTCATCAGCTCCAGGTACTCAGGGGTAAGTTTCAGCTACAAAAAAATTAAGCAAACTAGAGATCAGCCTCATGGAATCACCACAGAGTTGGAAGGGACCTTCAAAGGGCATCTAGTCAAACCCTCTGCCACTCCTGTCACATCCAACATCCACACACAGGCTGGGAAACACAAAGGTGGAGGTTGGAACCAGATATCTTTGAAGTTTCTCCCAACCCAAACCACTCTATGATGTAAAGACCACTCAAGGACTTGACAATGTTGAGCTATGGAGTTGGAAGGAACCTTCAAAGGTCATCTAGTCCAACCCCTCTGTCACTCCTGTCACATCCAACACCCACACACAGGCTGGGAAACACAAAGGTGGAGGTTGGAACCAGATGATCTTTGAAGTTCCTTCCAACCCAACCCACTCTATGATGTAAATACTACTCAAGGACTCGACATTGTTGAGCTCTTGAGTACATCAAGAACCAGCTCTAGCCTTAGACTGAGCTGGGTGATCATCTCCATGTGTTCTTGGCAAGACTCAAGGACTCTGAGGACATGATGGGCACCTGTTCTTGCACTTGAAGGTTACACACTGGCTTACAATCATAGAATTAGCTGAGATGGAACCTTTACAAGCCATCAAATCCAACCCCCTGCAGTGAGCAGGGACATCCTGCTCCAGATCAGGTTGCTCAGAGCCTCAGCAAGCCTGGCTTTGGATGTCTCCAGGCTTGATGGGGCCTCCACCACCTCTCTGGGCAACCTGTGTCTCACCACCCTCATGGGGAAGAACTTCATCCTCATGCCTCATCTAACCCTGCCCTGCTCTAGTTTCAAACCACTGCCCCTCATCCTGTGTCTCCATGCCCTCCCCAGCTTTCCTGTAGCCCCTTCAGGCTCTGGGAGGTGTTTTTCTAGTTGCTGCCCACCTGAACCTCATCTCACATGCAGAGGACAAGTGTCAGCAGGTCCTTTTGAGTTCTCACCTTGTTGGAATCTGCCAGCTTCCGAGCAGTGTAGTACTCTGCATCTGCTTTGGCTTTCTCTCTTGCCAGGAAGGCAGCATCTAAAGCAGCAACGGAGAGGAACACAAGTGTCAGTCTCATCACTTTGGGCACCTGGGCTAACCCAGGTGTGTCCCTGTACCATCTGCAACCTCTTGGAGGAGGAACAACCCCAGAAGGAATGATTTGTGCTACTGAACCTTTTAATGTTTCTATTTAGCATCATAGACTGGTTTGGGATGGAAGGGACCTTCAAGATCATCTAGTTACAGCAGGGACACCTCCCACTACACCAGGTTGCTCAGTGCCTCATCCAGCCTGGCCTTAAACACCTCCAGGGATTGAGGGGGCATCCACAGCCTCTCTGGGCAACCTCTTCCAGTGTCTCACCACCCTCACAGGAAAGAACTTCTTCTTTATCTCCAACCTAAATCTCCCCTCTTCCAATTTGCATCCATTACTCCTAGTCCTGCCATCACATTTCCTATGAAACAGTCCTTCCCCAAAATTTCTGTAGCCCCTGTCAGGTATTAAGAAGCTACTCTGAGGTTCCTCCTGAGCCTTCTCTTCTCCAGACTCAACAACCCCAACTCCTTCAGCCTGTCCTCATCCATTTGTGATGGTGATGCCCTTCAGAACCCAGTTCTGAACTTCCTCTGTCTGCCACCCCTCTGACTGAAATCTCACCCCATCAGCTCCAGAGTTACCTTCAATTTCTGAAATCCTCTTCTCTGTCTCCTTCTCCATAATCTTCTGCTGGTAGTGAATCTTGGCCACCTGAGCAGCTTTCTCTGCCTCTGCAACCACCCCAAGTTTGAGCTCAGCCAGTGCCTTCTCAAAGCTTGACCAGCACCCTCCCCTGAACCCAGAACCTGATTTGCAGGACATTTTCCCCCTGCTTTCTGCCTCCCTCTGTGCTCACTGTTAAAGAAAACTCAGTGCTGATGCTGCTCAAATTGCTGACATCCATTTGACAAGTGCAAATCCCCCTGGCAAAGGGATATTTGGCTTCATGCATCTCTTCTGAGAGAGCTGTCACCTCTTGTCCTGCTGCAGGACAGAAGGGTTGGCTGCTCTGCAGCTCCAGGGAGGGAGGTGGGATGAAAAAGCAGAAGAGAAGAGCATTTGTGATGCTAAGTGACTGTTGGCATAGCTTGGTGGTGCCTCCTACAGGGAAGCTCTTAGCAAAGCAAGACAATATCCCAGCCCAGCTTAATGGGGGGGTACAGGGATGGAAATTCAGTCTGGTGACATACCAATGAGTGCTTTCTTCCGATCTGTCTCTGCCTCCTTCTCTACCACCTTCTGCTTCTGGGCTGCAATCAGCAGCTTGGTCTTCTCAGCCTCCCTGAAGAGCATTTCATAGAATGGTTGTGGTTGGAAGGGATCTTCAAGACCATCTAGTTCCAACCCTCCTGCCATGGGCAGGGACACCTCCCACTACACCAGGTTGCTCAGTGCCTCATCCAGCCTGGCCTTAAACACCTCCAGGGATTGAGGGGGCATCCACAACCTCTCTGGGCAACCTCTTCCAGTGTCTCACCACCCTCACCCTAAAGAATCACAGAACATCTAGTTGGAAGGGAATTTAAAGGACATCTAGTGCAACCCCCTGCAGTGACAGGGACATCCTGCACTAGAGCAGGTTGCTCAGAGCCTCAGCAAGCCTGGCCTTGGATGTCTCCAGGTTTGATGGGTCTCCACCACCTCTCTGTGGTGAAGAGCTTCAAAGGTAAGAGAGCTTGAGAGCAGCTCTGCAAAGCTGGGCTTGAGGACTAACTCTGTCTTCATCTACACCAGCACATGTATAACCAGCAGCTCACAAGAAGGGACTATACAACCTCTCTGGCATTGTCCAGGTCACATCTGGATGACATCTACAGTTTGAGACCCTCAGGGCAAGGACTGAGTCCACCACTCACCCCCTGAACATGAATTAAGACCTTTCCAACAGTGTTATGCCAATGCTGAATCCCCAAAAAATCAATTAATGCTATTTTCTACACTCACATGAGCTCAAAATTTCTTCGGATGGCCTCTGGGATTTTGGGTTTTGTCACACGCACAGCCTGTAGGGGGAAACAAAAGAGAGAGCATTTTAATTTCATTAATAAATTTAATAAATAAAAAATAATACATTTTATTAACAAATGTAATCATTTTACTACATAAATGAAATAAATTAATTTTAATAATTTAAGAAATAATTAAGAAATTAATAACTAAGCAGGATCTTTGCAGCACCAGCTGCAGTGATCTAGGCATCTCCACATTGACCCAACACCACACCTAATGGTTCCAAATCTTGTTGTAGAGCTGGACAAAGTCACTCTCACTGAGGCTTCTCACATTTTATTTCCTTTATTCACAGGAAATAAATGGCATTAAGTGAGAAACTAAGGAAGAAGTCTATAATTTATGGAGGAAACCCCTCCAGAGGTAGGACCAGGAGCTGCTGCCTTCAGAAATAGTCACTGTCATACAGACAGCCTTTCTCTTTGCAATCCAACACTTGAAGGTCTGTGGCTTAAAAAGTTCCTTTTTCTACCCTG
>VZTY01012146.1:354421-382182 GCA_013400935.1 Turnix velox | reverse complement strand
AGCACTGGCTTTCAGCGCCCAGAGGACCCGAGGAATTGCCATGTCCTCTCCCCCTAAGCCAATCCCCAACACAGAAGAGAGGGAGTCTCCTACTTTAAAGCAGAATTCATTAACTTTTTCTTTTTAAAAAAAGTCTTTTTTTTTGGTAACAGAAATAGTCACATCAGATTTGGGGAACAAAACCAACCAATTCCAGATGTCTGTTTTAATTTACTTGAAAATCTGAGTTAAAGAAATTCCAAGATAATACATCTTGTGCTGCAGTTAATGGTGCAAGAGTAGATTAATTCTGGTAAAGAATAATACAAGTGATTAATTTACGTTCGGAACAGCATTTTAAAAATGCAAAAGACAGATATTTCTCTAGATCTTGAGAATAACCTGTCAGAAGAAATCTTTTTGCTGGTCAGAAAAACTCCTATCTTAATTTTGTTAAATTGGGATTGAACATTATCACAGGTATGTGGAAAAAAAAGGAATCATATCCTCCCAGCAATAAAACTAGGAGAAAGTAAGTGTGGATATATTCTTTCCCTGTTTCCATAAACAGTGCAAATAAATCAAGGAACAAAAAGAGCTGATGCAAGATATTGGATTATGAAATGGCTTCCTCCATATCTGATTATTCTTTTCTGATTTGTTACAGCAGTGAGAAAAACACTGTTAGCAGTAGCACCGTTTGCTTCACGATGAAGCAAAGTAGTTTCCTGACCTGCATTCCTGCTTGGGAATGGGCATTCTGGCCTCAGATCAACTCTCTTTTCCCACCCAGTGAAACATTGAAGTACAAGTGCAAGTACATGATAGTCTCTTGGATTTAAGCAACTGGTTAGCATCTCTGCTGTGCTGCCAGATACTAGTTGTTTGTTATTGAACCCTTGAGTAATAAAGGAGGCACAGAAGCAGCTAGATTCTCTGAGATACTAGATGAAATTTGTGTTAGTTTTTATAACAGGTAAAAAAGTTACTTTACATAGTGAGAATAAGGATATTACTTCGGGCACTTGTTGCAGTATGGGCACAGGCTATAAAGGGTTAACAACTGCTACTAAGTTTTCCGCTCAAAGCCTGAAGCAAATCTTAGCAGGCCTTGGAGCTCGCCTGTGTCTTCGATGTTCTGGGAAAGTGTTGAGGGAGTAACAGATAACAAGGACTTGTGTACAGCTGTGTGTTGGCAGAAGAACTGTAAGAGGAGGGTCTGACATTAATGCAAGAATGTAACTTGTAACCAATCAGTATGTTAGTAGTATGCATAACTAGCCGTCACTGTATATAAGCTTGTCTCATGCTCTCAATAAACGGATTCTGTCAGATCATATTGATTGTGGAGGTCAGCCCCTTCTTACATCACCTTCTTTCTTTCTTTCCTTCCTCTCTCTAGTTCCTTTTTTACCTTCATCTTCTTTTCTTCCTTCCTTCAATCATTCCTTCCTTCCTTTGTTTTTTTTTACTTCTTTCCTACCATATTTCTTTACTGCCTACCATCCTCAACTTTTTATTTTCTCCATCCCTCCTTCCTTCCTTCCAACATTTCTTCCATCTTTCATTCGCTCCTTTCCTTCCTTCCTTCCTATCTCTTTCTTTCCTTAATACTTCCTTTCCTTTCTTACTGAAGTTAGACTCACTGATAGAAACACTTTTTTTTACTGCTTTCCGAGGAAGGTGGGAGCTGCCTACCATTTCCAGTGACAAGGCAGAAGCAATACTGGTTTGATTAAAAACGTTGCACCTGCCTTTGTTTGATGTAACACTTGTATTCTTTGACTATCAAACCACAGCTGTGGCACATCTGTCAGAAGCCTGAGATGTCCCCTTTGTCAAAACACTTATCTGGGGGATTTGTGTGTGACAGGAGAAGCAGCTGTTATTTCTCACAGGTACGTTGGGTGTTGGTGAGTTGTGGGAGAAAGATCCCACCCCTTCCTTCAACTCCTCTAAAAGCCACTATTGAATTTTAAAAAGACAAGAGTTCCATGCAGTGCTGATGCAACTTTAGGTGCTAAATGGTTCTCAGAGGTGGAAGGACAATGTTATTCTTTTTGCTTTTACAACCAGGTCAGAAAAAAATTACATTACTTGCTGTCCATGACTTTCCTCAGCCAAAGCAGCAGATCTTCTCTGACCTATCTGGGATACAGTTACAGCATTAAAGTATAATGCACGAGGCACCAAACTCTGATTTTAAATAGAAACCTTTATTTACGTTATTATTAATATCCAAACACAAAAATCAGAAGAGCAGTAATACCTTACAACCAACTCTTAACTCTTTTATATATCAGTCCCCAGGATTTTTCTGCTCTGTGACACAGAGGTACAGATATTTCAAGCAATACTTAATGTAAACTAAACGTAAATGCAACTCTCAATACTGTATGCCTTCTCCTGAGAATTTTAAAAAATATTGCTCTCACAATGACATTGTTTCACACTTGCTGTATCATTCCATCATCTGGTAGCCTATTTTTTATTTAAAATGTGTGCTAAATGGTACAACATTCAGATAGTTTTGTTCATGCCTGAAAAAAATGGTCCTGATTTTCTAACTTTTAAAAGCAGTATTTTAGGCCAAGATTGGAAGAGAATGCTACATACTAATTTTATTAAAACATGGTTTGTGTGATCAAGAGAGTAACAAAGACTTGTAGCAACATGATGCTCATGATGCCACAGTGAGTAGAGGTGGTTGTACTCACTAATTATTCTCTCTGGTGAAAAGTTTTCCACCATTTGGCTTTTAAAAACGTTAAGAAAAATCTGCTGCTCAAGAGCCAAACTAAAACTGGTGGAGATGTTCAACATCACCAGACTCCAAGCTCAGTGTTACTTATTGCAACAGGTAGGATTTTCAAACTAGATGTGCATTTTGGATCAGTGCTGCCACAAAAGATATCATCAATGCATTTAAAAATGGCCCCCTCCACCCTCCATGCCTTCACAAGTTTAAACTAAAAATCTTTGGATTCAGCAAAACAGTAGGTACTGGAAAGCTCCAACATTCTAAATACAGATGAGAAAATGACCCTTTTATAACATCAGTCAGGTACCAACAATACACAGATGTATAAATAGAATCAATCATTTAAAAAACTAAAAGAGTATGACGTAGAAGTTAGTACATAGTTTGAGCTCAGCTAATGAAAGCAATCAGGGTTTGTAGTTTCCATCAATATAATGAATAGCTACAAAATATAAAGATTGTTCTGCTCTGATTTGATATAGAAAGCAAGGGACTGTTGCCTTTCACCTTCAGTAGGCAGCACTCACAGTAAGTATGTTCAGGGAAATAGAAGAAAAATAGAAGTTGCTTAGGCTTTAAAAAGTTTTGCATTAAAACACACATGAATTAGACTGAAGGTTTCCAATAAATATTCTGCCATAGACTATGTCAGATATGGGTAGGGGAGGAAATCCATTGAATCTACATTCCCTTTGGAACACAACTGGCTGTATGCTAGGGATAAACTTCTCATCTCTAGTTAGGTCTATTAAAATGGAAGATCACTGAGCATTCTGAGCAACAAACCCACCTCTTGCTGACAGTACTAAGAAGAAGCACTCAAGAAGAGACTGGTTTTTTCCCCTTGTTCACTGTGTAATGGAAAAGAGACTACTCCCAAGTGAGTAACAGAACAAAAGCGCCACATCTAAACATTTCTGGGTCATCCCTTATGGAAAGGGAAATACTTGACTCATGTAATGGTCTGAAAGTGGAAAAACCGTAAGGGGTTCTTCATTTGAAGGGAATCAAAATATAGGGATGAAACAATAAAACCCACCTACCAGCATATAATATGAATAAATTTGTAACCAGACTTAAATACTGATAAGAGAGAAACCTGCTTAGAAAATACATTCATCACTATTAGCGCAAGCCAATGAGGTGCAGATATTTCCTTAAAAGTGTGGCTTAATATCCTTAAAGGTTTCAGGATGTCATGTAACAACCAACATTTTGCAACAGACAGACTTTTTTTGAAGAACATTTACAGTTAGTCAAAATTAACCAAAAGAGACACAATCCAGATTCAACGGCTGAAAAGGCAACATAAGAGACACCACCCTGGCAAGTCCCAGCAGCTCCCACTGCAAAGCCTTTGTGTCAAATTGCCTTATGGAGAAAGAAATGTAACAAAGTGCTCACAGGTGGAGAAAGAAAGCCTTTAACAACTGGTCTTTTATAGAAAGCTATGTGTTTTAAGATGTAAAAATAGATGTGTTGAAGACCAAAGAAAAGAAAGATGTGGGCCAAAGTCACCCAGATTCAAAATCATTAAATTTAATAATTACAAAAAAAAAAAAAATATTTGGACCTCAACTACACTGAGTTTACAGAAATCAATTTTGTTAAATATTTAGCTTCACAAACTCTGCAAAAATGAGTTAGTGACCTACAAAAGTCATATATATAATACATTATCTTAAAGATTATATTTACAAAATTCACAAAAAGACTGCAAAGTTTTGATGCAGGCTGCAGTTGCCTTGCCTTGAATTTTCTGAAGTTATTTTCAAAAAAAGATGAAAGATTATTGCTCTGATTTCCACACGGAAAACATTCCATTCTGCAATCTTTTCAAATAATTCTTAAGAGATTGTGTTTGAGAAGGAACATGAGCACACCCCACCCTCATATTAAGTCCTTATCAAAGATACTGCATTAATCCATTATATAGTCTTTTATAAAGTGCACTCAGCTGCACATCAACATGTAAATATTAGTCACAATTGTGTTTAAATAATTTAAATTTATTATCTTCTCTTTTTACCCCTTGGCTTCAATGGCCAGGATTATGTGCCAATTTATTCTGCACTTCTCTTGGGGAATCCCAGCTCTTGGGGGCAAGAGATTGAAAGCAGCATTTATATTCAGGAATTAATATAAAATAGTCAAGGCTAAGAACTACATTCTGTCAGATATTCTTACGAGAGAAATTCAGAAAATTCTTATCACCATGACTTCTCCAGGGACTTTTGTCTGCCTGTAGTTTGAAGGATTTGGAGAGCTACAGTCAGTAGATGAGGTAACACCAGAAGTCTCCTCATCCCAGCAACTGCCAAGTCATCATCATGTTTCTACAAGCAGAGTGCCAAAAATACTGATGATCTTTTTTGTACACCACAATTACAGTGATACAGAAACTGCTTCTACTAAAATGGTGGTTATTGTTTGTTTTTCCCTCTGAACGAAGAAAGTCAGGACATCCTGGTGCTTAACTGGAAAAAATCAGGTGTTTCTGTAAGGCCAGCCCAACCTGCTGTGAGAAAGGCAGAGCTTTCTTTTCTAATCCTAGTGCACATTCTTGGTTGGAGATATGGTTCTAGGTGTCAGCAGTATTTCTGTCAAAGAAAAAATAAATAATCAGAGAAAATTTAAAAAATGCCTTTGCTGAAAAAACAGGTAAATGCACTACAATTAGAAGAAGGACTTACTGAGAGTCAGCTTCCAAGCAAAAGAACAGCCGTGCTCTGCTTTGAAGATAAATTTGTAGAAAAATACTGTCCTGGAATTTCCTGAACACAGTTTCTGGGTATCTTCAATGTGACATGTGGGTTTCCAAAATCTGACCTCTCGCCTTCAGTCTGCCATCTTTATTAAAAGTACCAGTTACATCAATGTCCTCCAGATTACAACTTCTTATTCCCAGATGTTCTCAGATTACTTTGGTTGCTTCTTTAGGTACTGAAGGCAGAAGTTCATGAGGTACTTCCTACTTGCATAATTCTAGCTTATCTCAGTGTTACATTGCTCATCCCTTAGTATCTTGTGGAAGGATTACAGCAAAAGTGTATTTAGTATCCCAGCCTTTGCAATCCTTGTTATTAGCTCCTTTTCCCTTAACATAAGGGATTTCCCACAGTTCATTGCTATGCCAGGCTATTGTACAGTGTTATAAATGTTATAAATGTTAAGCTCCTTCCAGGAGGAGACTGTGCTACCAGGATTCCTGGTGAGAGTCAGGAGAGCTATTGGATATAATCTTCCAAATCTGCTGAAGATGCTTTTTACAATCTCTATGTTTTGCTCTCTGGAATTTCTCCATGCTCAGAAGTAGTCAAGCCTTAATCCTACCTCTGATACTTCAAAGTCACCTGCTAATCACAGCAGAGTTTGGGCCCATCATAGATTTGATTTAAATATCATCTAAAAAGGTATTTCTTGGGACATACAAATGGTAGTCTACAGATGTAAATATCAACAAAATAACTGAAAACAGGATTGTGCCAGAGAAATGGCTCAAATCCAATTGCACTCAATAGCAAAAGTCAAAGGAATTTTTAATAAAATCTTATGAACAACTTACCTGGTCTGGACTCATTGCCATCCCTGACATAGGCATGGTATTAATATTCACCTGTCCAATATGGCCAGTGCTGCCATTCATGTGCATCATGCTGTACGCTGCTGGGTTGCTTTGATGGCTGAACTGCTGCTGGGGGAAAGAACTGAAACACAAAAAGATAATTTTATTTATCTTCCAAGAAGTTTACACATTGATATATTGCCTCCCCTGCACCAGGGGAAACAGGAAACAATTTTTACATTTACTTGTTTTTATCTAGTATCTGCTCAACAGAGAAATTTCCCTCTCAAAGGAATTTTGAGTTTGAAGATAACACACAGATTTCTGTTCGCATTTCCTATGTAACATTTTTGGAGGCTTCCTGTATCAGGCCTGTCCCGTCCATTCTGGTACGATTCTGAACTTTGTATTTCTCCCAAGTTATTTCTTCACTATTCAAAGACTGAGTATTGCTCCTAGTATCAAAGATTGCAAAGGTCCAATGAATACATATTTAATCACTCTGCTTCTTAAACCAAAGCGACAAACTAAGGATAATGCAGACACAAAAGATGCGATTATATTTTCCGCTCTTCTAAATCCTTGCCACAATACAAGCCATTTAATGTAGCTCCTACTGTAACAAAACAAAAGGTTCTAAGTGAGAAATTCACCTGCTCCTGGCCATGCTTCCCGAGGGCCAGCCCTTCATCTCAGGGGAATGGTACATTGCTGCTGTCTGAGGATGCTGCATCATAGGATTCTGGGAGGCTCCAATTCTTGAGGACATCATTGGGTTGGGAGGGCTTGGTACTCTGGTAAATGCAGGATCAGGCTGTTGGCTTATTCCTTAAAAAGTCAAAGGACAAACAGCACACTCCAATTATCATCCCCCAGTATTTTTGGTTTATCTTCTTGCAGTGATAGGAAAGGAAAAAGTCATCCTTTTTTATTAAGCTATTTTCCAATTTTGAAAATCATTTGTATTTAGATAGTTTGCATAAATAATTAAATTAAGATAGTGAGAAGAAAGACAGACAAAACATGTTAGTACCATAATTAGGTGGATAGGAGAACTGCTGTGGAGGAACTTGAGCCACTTGAGGGCCTGTCAAAGCACTGTCCATGCTTCCTGAGGCAGTCACATTCACATTTGGGGGTGGACTGAAGGTCTGAGGTTGTTGTTGTTGCTGCATCATCATTGCCATCCTTTGTTGTCTAAAATGATGACTTATTAGCTCCCTGTTACGTTGAGCCACCATTTGAGCATTAAGAAAACCTTGCTGCTATCCCCCAAAGGAAAAGGAAAACTCTTATTAGAAAACACTTGAAAATATATCATGTCAGACTAGATCAAACCACCCACACTTACTTTAACTCTGAAGATTCAGCCTTTCCATTACCAGAACAAAAATTTCAGAAAACCCACAGCTACTACAAAAATCATCATATCTGCCAAAGATTTTCATTAAGTTGTCATTAGTGCTAAACAAATTATAAAGGAGATTATCTGTCACAGCCTACATGAGAAAGGCTATTGGTACACACATGGGTGGCAAAAACTAATGAACAAACCCCACTGAAATGTCATGAATGAGAGGGGTGAAAATCCTGCTTTTTTAAATAGTACAGAGGGGAAAAAAACCAAAAAGGAATGCTGTGGATCCATGCTAAAAGGTCTATATTCCAAACAGATGTGTAATAAAATGTATCTAAAAAAATCCTGTTGCAGATGGCTAGTGTAATCCCTTACCTGTGATCCCACCTGTGGCTGCATCACTGGTCTCATCACTGATGTGTTGCCACTGACTGGATTCTCCATTTTCAATTCAGGTGCTTGACGGGTCTGATTCATAAACTTGGAAAAGAAAGACATTTTAGCACCTTTAGCTTGAAAATACCACTATCTGAACAAAAGAAAGGCAACTCCTCCAAAAAACACTCTTCACAAATCTTTCAAATCCCAAAGCATGATGGTTGATTTTTCCCTTGTTTAAAGTACTTAAAGCACTGAACTACTTTAACATCAGCCCAACCACATACACAAAAGAAAAACCTTGCAAACACTGCAGAACTAACTGCTTTTCTTTTATTTTCCCTTGAAATCACCACTTTTTAAGAGTAAATATATAGCAGACTGGCTAAATATACAGCAGACTGTTCTGTCCAAAACATGATTTGGAACAAAGAGTATAACCACTCCCTTTGCTTAAAAACAAAATTCCAACTCCTTCCCTCTCCATAACAAAGGCCAAAAGCCATGCAGATAGCTCTGGTGTCAAAGAAGAACCAGGAATCAATGCAGTGTTTACTAAGGATTGAACACTGCCACAGCACTATCTCCACTTTCAGAGCTTTATTTGTACATTGTATTTGATCTTACTTCCACAGTGATGAAATCATGGGGCAATTTTTTAGCAGTGTCTTCAACCCAGAGTTAAGATCTATGTGGCTATGTCTACTCTCTCACACTTCATCTTAAGAAAATACTTGAAATAACATCAAATCAATAAGTGGGAAAGCAAGCCTATACTTTACTAAGCCCAAATGATTAGTTAGAAAACAGTGAAAAATATGTAGCATTTGATTTTCAGGACAAATGCAGCGGCCCATTTGATGCTATCAGTGAGATTCACACAAAAAAGAAAAAACAAGAAGAAAGTATAAATTCTGCAGCAAAAGATTACCTGCTGCCCCTGAAGCCTCTGCTGGAGCTGCATTCGGAGCTGCTTTGGTGTATTGGTTCGAGGTCTCATGGCATTGGCTCTAGGATGCATGCTTTGAAGTGGAAAGTTGCTCTGTTGGCTCATCTGATTCATCACCGAGTTAAAGGTTGGCTGTTGTCCCTGAATGTTACTAAAACTTCCTGGCATTGCTGCCCCTTGCCCTTGATAAGGCTGACCATATAACAAAGGCTTCTGGTCAATCATAACTGAAGATTCCTGACCTTGAAATGAATCTTGTTTGGGTTCCAAAGCTTGTCCCTTTAACAAATACAAAGGTGTTTTTAATAGCATTGCATTCTCTAACTAGAAATTTGGAAAGAAATAATGAAACTAATGTGACACACATCTTGGGTACAACACAGCATGGGCAGGTTACTATTAGTTTTGTCACTGACACATGAAATGCAAAAATTATTATTATTAATAATTTCTATTAATCAGTTTTTGCACAGGCAGCATAGTCCATTACCCATGCCTTTCTGTGCTTTTCAACTGCGATTGGTACAAATGACAGTGTGATTTTGTGCTTTTTAACAAGTTCCAAATACTTAGTAAGATTCTTTTTCCTGTTTGTTAACCATACAAATTGAAGCTGGAACAGGAGGAGATGGAAGTGTCCTACTCCCCAGCATGTCACTGCCAGCCAAATATGTCACAATCCAACCTCTGCACTAATTAATAAAGAAATTCAACACAATTCACTGTTTATAGAATTATAATGACTCATGGCCCCAAAAACCCAATCTATCTACCAAGGCATATTACAATAATTTTTGATAAGATGCCATTTTATGATTTTGTCATGCACAAGATGTTTAAACAATACTGAACTTTGCCAAGGAAAATCACTACTCAATGTAGATGCTTTCCAAGGCAAATGAATGTAGATGTAGATGCTTTCCATTAGGCAAATGAAGACAAGAAAGTGAGGACACAGAGCAAGGAAATCACTTTCTTTTTAAAAAACAAAGTAATATAGGTTTCTGGAAAAAAAATGGCCAAGACTCCTGTTAACTTACTTGGTTTACAAGATCAGGAATTCCCAATGCTCTGTCAATTTCTTCCAGACTTGTGACATCAGTGTTACTCAGCAAGGTGTGCAGCTGATCCAACAGGGCCCTTTCGTCATTCTGACCTTCCATATTTGGTGATGCACATAAGAGGTCATCCAAAGAGTTTCTAATTAGCTGCCTAGAAATAGAACATTACAACCATTAAGGACAATCAAGGCATACACATAGTTTTTATGTAATATTTTGACCCAGAGATGAAGTAGTGTAATCACCCAGAAGACTCATGTAAGACTAAAGAATTTAAGTCTCAGAGGGATTCTGTTCTCTCTGCATGTACCACAGAGATATGATTTCAGATTTATCCACCTCTTTGTATCTCCTAACTCAAGGCTTCAGGGATTTCTTTAGTGCTGCCTTTTATGGAACTGTTTTATAAGATACCCAGTGCCATACCAACAGCAGAAATGGAAATAGGTCCTGACTCCCACATGTAATCCTCACCGTATATGCTACATTATTTTTTTCGAGGTTTTACATGCAGTGACCAATAGTTTTAAAACTTATCTTAAACCTTTCTCCAATTCTACCTGTTTTGGGAACCCCGTGATGCTTGTTCCATGGACAGCATGCTGTCAGGCCACGATGCTGGCTGGTTAGATGGTCCTGGCTGTCCATATGGATTCACTCCCATGCCAATGTTTATGTCATTTGGTCCTGTAAGGAAAAACATTTGTGCATTTTCAAAAACAAAAGGTGTCATCTTGCATACCCAGTGGTCACTTAAAGCATTATTCCTCAAAAAATCTAGAAACTTCACATGAATTATCTGTGCATGAAACCCAGAGATATTATCAGAAGGAAACAAAAACCATATAAAATGGAAAAGTCACATCCAGTAAGAGGCTTTACCTCAAATAGCATTCTACCAACACAGAGGAGATTCTGATGGTGAACAATCACTAAGAAATTAATTAGACTGTGCTAAGTGGGATAATAAGAAGTAAAGAACTCACTCATGTGAATCATTTGCTGCTGTAGCAGTGGTCTTGTCCCAGGTATGCTGTTGGAACGGACAGGCAGCCCAGCCATGGAGCTGCCCACTGAGACTCTGGGGAGGGATGCACTGAACTCAGGTCCTGGTCTCAACATGGAAGCAGAACTTGTAGGTTCCAATCTGTTCACCTTTGAGTTTGGCAAACCCCATTCTCCTGTCTGATGCTGACTCACCGCCACATTTCTGTTGGGAGCACTCGCTAGAACAAGGAGCAGAAAATACAGTAACTTTTCATCTAGAATACATTACATATTTAGGTTTTGAAATTATTTTCAAGTGACAGTGCAATTCACTGAACTGCAAAATCATCTAAAACTTACCAAGTCAAGTTCTAGATCATCAAGCAACTAAAATAACCTAAAAACTTCTAAAAATACTAGCAAACTGACTGCCATTGCAATCAGTTCGTGCTTCTAGATATCAAAAACATGTTAGATGCAAAACATGAAACAGTGGAAAAGACTTCAGCTACTAAACAAAGTACTAGTAATAACACAGAGATGGTAAAGAGTTATTATTTCAGCTAGAAATAATAACTGAAAAGTATTTATATACTGATGGTAGAATTATACTCTTTAACATTTAGACTTCTTCTAACCAAAACAAATATTACAACCTCACAACATGTTTTAGAATGGGATCTATTTGCACACAATCAGCACACCTAGATTTGTTCCAAAATTTTCCTGGCTTTCCATCATTCTTGGACTTCCACCCATCAGGTTTTGTTTTTGCAAAATAGAGAACGCATTGACATTCCTCACTGGAGCACCTGAGCCCACAGGGCTGTCTAGAGACATGGCTCTGGTGAAAGGTGGGCGAGTGGTCAGCACAGACTGGGGACTCCTCACACCTGTTGATGCACAAAATCATATGTGTTAAGTAGAAAGTACCATTACTGACTTCTAAAAAGAAGTCCAGCGTATTTATGGGCACATATATTTGACCTTAAACAATCCATGAATTTTGGTGATGTTCTCACTACACAAATCACATTTTAAGTCCATATTTAGAAACTTTTACAGGAAAAGCCAAGTTAGTTCCCTTCGTCCCTAAGCATAAAAATATTTGTTAAGTTCTGTAATGATTTGTGTCATCAAGATTTTGAAGCCCAGCTGGTATTACAGACTCCTTGATGTATGTATGTGAACTGCCCAGTCTTTAAGCAACCCTGACATATCACTGTCCACAGCCAATAGTGTCAGTGCCATATGTGTTCTTGTATCTGCTTCTACATTTTTCACTTTTCATTTATTTTTCATGTTTTCCTTAGGTTGCCCTGTATAATTAATATAAAAGAAGTTACAACTGCAATGATGCTGCTCTCTTAGCAAGGTTACCCTTCCCTCCTACTCAAGATCCTGCTAAGGAAGAACATCCTTTTAATGGCAAGGAGAGGCACTAATTACAATTTGCAGGTCACGGGATGTTTTCACTCATAGTAAAAGTAGATAATCAAAAGCTTGTTATCAGTTCTGTATTATTTCCCTAGTCACCTATAAAGAACAAAAAAATCTCCATTTTTAAATTTACACCTCACTCTTGTCTCTGAGCAATCTACATTAGACAAATCCAAAAGAAACCACAAAATAAGGAACTGAAATTAACATTATTCACTGTGTATAGAGCAGGAGTGCTGTCAAGACATCTAACAGTCCACATAATAGCCTATGAAAGCAAAATTAGCCCTTTTACAATTCACCTATTCTTGAAGGTACAGATCAAGAAAGTATTCTCTAAGGATTTGAGGATGAATTGTGTTTACATCAGGTAAGAACAACACCCTCATTTTAAAACCTAAGTGATATTATATTAAATTCCTTACCCAACAGGGCATTTCCTTGAAATAATGCTTGCTTTGTTCCAAGGTTATTTCCATTTGCAGACATGGCATTGTTGTAAAACTCTGAACTAGTCAGATCACCTAGAATTGCATCCAAATTATCCAGGTCTCCCATCATCTGAAAAAGACACAGTGAAATATCAAGGTTATTTATCACCATGTGGTTATCCTTCAGCTTTTATTTAACTCCTTACTAATCCCAAAAGAAATAGCTGGGGAAAAAATGTCTTAGTTCACTGATAGCACCTTGGGCTATGTCCCAAATTCCTAAGAACCTTAGATAAAATTTTGCTACTTTTGTTTTTTGTATTATGCATGTCTAATTGAGAATGAGGAAAAACTGGAGGTATGCATAAATGAAATGAAAATTACCTTTGAATATAAACATTTCAGTCAACACAAATTACAAAGATAAAAACAATAACGAGAGTACACAACATGAACGTGCACAACTCAGTGACAATTACCTGTCATGCACAAAATCCTAATTTTTAAGCAACCAAACACAACATCACATGAAAAGTACCCACAGAGCTTTTTCTAGTCAGTTGGAGCCCTAAACTCTCTTTAAAAGTGTCTTTAAATCAGATGCAGTTTAAACAGAAAAAGAATTGCCCATACAGGGACTATGAAAATACTGTTTGCTACCATAATTTGACATCACACTGTACCTCCTCCACTGGCTCTGTCTTTATTTTCATCTCCTTTTCTTGGCTAGAAGTAGAAATTGTAGAATTACTGCATTGCCCCATTTTATTATCCACAATTTCTACTTTAGGCTTCAACTCTTTGGAAAGTGGGTCCTTAACATCATCTTTATCTAACAGATATCTTAGTAAAGCATTGTTCTCCTTCTTCTTTGGGCTCAGTTGTTCCTGTTTGACAGTGACATCTCCGCAGGAAGCTGTATTACTAGTGTCATGATACATGTCTTTGCCAGTAGCTTCAGCTGTGATCTTGGCCACCTCAGCAGGAGAATTGCCATTCTGCAACAACTTATGTAAAATCCTGTGCTTCTCTTGCAGGAGTGACCCATGCATATTTGAGGAGGAAGACACCCCTCCAGATGTCGATGAGGAAACTCCTGAAGGACTGGTAACGTTGGTAGAAGGCTCTTTACAGTTTGTGTCTAAAGGTGAGTTTGAAGCTGTAGAATGTCCTCTTTCATCTGAAGAACATGTGAGTAGCTGAAGCAGTTTTTTATGTCCTTTGCTTTCAGATGGTCCTCTCTGACTTTCAGATGCCTCCAGAATTCCATCTTTACTGTCTTTTTCACTAAGGAGATCCCTGCTGTTTGACTGGCAGATGGAACTTTCCACTTGGTTTTGTTCACAGTACAAACCAGAAGGGCTTTTGGAGTCCTGGGTATTCGTTTTACTTTGCTGATCTATGCTCATGTTTGGGGAATTATCCAATTTTGGACCTGGTGAAGAAAGTGTTGATAAAAGGGAAGTTCCAACACCCTCACTGATGGCTTGAAGAGCACTAAGAGAGCTGCTAGAGAATGTGCTGTTGCCGGTGTTGCTGGCGGAGCCCATTGGGGAGTGCATACCTGCATCACACAGAGATCAAACTCATTAGACTGCAGTTTTCTTTAGACCTATTTTTCTTTATGTATGACAGCCACACTGAGTTAAAATAGTGAAAAGATAGGTAAAAAATGAAAGAAACTTAAAAAAAAAATACCTGTAACTGGAGAAAACTGGTGTGAGCTCATTTTTGGACTTCCACGATTCCTAGGAGATATCATTAGATTCTGTTGGCTGGAAGCTAAACCAGGACTACCATGTGGTGGGCTACTGATGTTCAACCCATAACTGTTCTGATAGACAGAGGGCTGCATTCCAGATCCAGAGTTCACTGACCCCATATTACCAGGGCCTGCATATCGAGTGCTGCTGAGCTGTCCCACTGCACTGGGATCTCCCATTCCATAGTTTCTGTTCTGCATTGGCATGGCTTGACCAGATGACATGTTCAGAAGACCACCAACAGAATTTGTGTTTCCAGCCCCTGATGTTCTCACGTTTTGCCCAACTGAATTAGGATTTGGTCGATATCCATTTTGTTCTCTGTAAGTTTGACAATACCCCCAGAAACCCCAGGAAAACAAATTAAAACCTTGTCTGGAATCAAGTACTACAAAGGTAGAATAATATTATTAAATAATTCCCCAAATTTTTTTTTCAAGAAAGCGGTGAGAATTCAAGCTTCCACAAGAGCAGAACTAAGACATGCCACTCATTTATTCATTACAGATTCACTCAGCCTGACCCCTGAACAATCTCATCTACTCATTTTTCAGCATCTGAAAAGCACTTCAATGCCAGAAGCAGACAGATTCCCTCCAGACTGGCATTTCAATTACTCTAGTAATCAACAAGAACAGGTCACAGGAAGTGCTGTCTAAGGTACATCTGAGTAATCAATGATGCATCTGAGGGGAGTTTGTTGTCTTTTTAACAGGTCTGCAATTAAAGAGTAAGTTAAAGCATTTTAACTAAGCATTTCTATTTTCAGTGTTTCATCATTATAGATGTTAACCCAGAAGAATCATGAATATGTTGTACAGTCTCCATGCAGGTTCTGAGGAAAAACCCCTGTTCTGACTGAGACTTTCTGCCACACATTCAAGCAGGGAGTGTCAGACTCAGGTTAACACATTCATATATACACAACACAATTCCCTCTCTGGTTGATTTTTAATTAGATTTTTTTTTCAGGTATCTTCAAGATTAGATATATTTTTAACAGGTATGACTCTTAAATGAGAAAGAGATACCACTGATTTCACCTTTGAAGAAAGTGGGTAGAGACAAATCCATGGCGGTCATTTATTACAGGATTTCGAATTAATTTACTCTTGGTTTGTGCTGTCACTATTGTACCATCTGCCAAAGAAAACCGATACAGTGGGGTTTCAGCATGGCCTTGGGTATAAGCTGTAAAGGAGACACATAAAATATAATTTATAATTAAAAATCCAATAATTATTAATATGCACCCTACAGATTTTTAACAATACCGAGGATTTCAAAAAAAGAGACACATACAAGGTATATGTTCAAATCAGGGAAGTATTCCCCATTTTTTCCTAAATTAGTAGAAGGAAGATAAAAATAAACATGATAATTTTGATGCTGCAGTATTTTGTGCTCATAGTGCACAGCTGGCAAGTGTTAGCATTTGTTAGACTCTCAAAGCCAGGTTTGTCACTTCCCCTTGTGGAGAAGGGCTAATCAGCACTTCAGTATTAATTGCACTAATATATACAGGTAATTCATATGAAGTATTCTGAAGTTTAGAAACTTTATTTCAATTTTTTAAAATCATGGATACCACAGCTTTTAAAATGAATTCCAAATTTCTTGCCAATTTAGGTTTTATTTAATCAGTTAAGTTGAAAAGCTTCCACCAGAATGGATATTTCACTTTTTGTCACATATGTCACTACACATAATAGAAATATAGCTGTCCTTGCTATACCTATCTGTGGAAAAAAGAGATTTCAGGCTCCTAGATCATGTATCTGATATTTTTCATAGAAATTATCAAAGACACATAGTAGAGAAACCAGGTAACTTCATAGAACTCCTATCTCTCAAGAGGTCATTCGCAGCTTGTAAATATGAGGCCCAGCAATAAGCACTAATAAAAAATGTGAAAAAAATTAACACAGGCATTTTAGGTTTTCAGAAGAAAAAACATGCCCAACTACTAGGAGAAGCAGCATGACCAACATTGCAAACAGATTTTTACCTTCATGATAGTGACGTTTGTTTGACCATGACTGTCCATCATTATGGCACAGGAACCTCTGAATACAGCGACGAATTATGTCTTCAAAGCCAGGTCTCATGGAAGACCGTAATGAGTTTGTGTCAATGTTGACAAGTTTGCCTGTAACAGGTAAGAAAATCAAGTTAACCTCTTTGTAACTGTGACACTCCTTTTGTATAAATACTGTATATTACAGAAGACTCTAATAACACCATTTTCATTGTTCATCGGCCTAACACCAAATTTTAAGTGAGCAGAAGTTGCATTTTTTAATTGTCTACTATGTGAGAATATGATGCTACTTTGTTAAAACATCAGAACATTGCTAACACAGGTATATTGCAAAAAACACTTGGTAAATCCCAGATTGAATTCTGCTAGTCACTGCAGATACATGACTTATTTATAAATTCAACTTATTTAAAACAAGTGCACAGAAGATACCTTAGACTTGGATATATTTCTCACCTGAAAGATCATGTCTTGTAATAAAGCTCTCTGGATTTGTTAAAAATACCCTTTCAGCAGTCGTGATGCGACGCGCTACACATATCATACAGGACTGCAAATCTATATTTTAAGAAGAAAAAAAAGACATTTCTTTAATTTCTTCCTCCCGTTTCATTCTATTACACCATCTAATAAATAAGCAAAGTGTTGTTAAAATAGAAGTATAAACAATAAGAATTTACATTTTGCCTTCTATTCCTACTTACGTAACAGTAGACTGCAGAATCTACAAGATTCATAACACACACCGAATAGCTTTACTTGGAGTTTTTATTAGTGTCCAGTAATTCCACAAAGTTTCCTACCTTCCCCCTCTTCCATCATAGCTCTTGGCTGAGATAAGGCAAAGCACTGCATTGTTTCATATCTTTGCCGTGTGTCCTGGTGGCTGCCTACATCTTCCAAAAGATCATGAGAGGTTTTCACCATCATCCGGCAATTGAATGTGTGACTCTTCTGTCTAGGTGTTTCATTGGTCCAAGCAACTCCATTAACTTAAAAGAGCACAGTAAGAATTTATACAGATTTTTCAGTTGAAATCTATTCATAACTGATTTTTCCTAATTTAGATACCACATTCCTAGATGGTAGAGTTTGAAGAATATTTTAAGATACTTTCTCAAGGCACCATCTGTTTTATATTTTGGAAATAGCAATGCTGAGAACCAAACAAAAAAAACAAACCTCCTTTCCTTTACATGACACTTTCATTTACTGGAAGAAGCTGAAAAGTCATTCTCATATTTAAAAAGCAAGTCCTCTCTGCTAGTCATGCAACTTTAGGCAATACATTTCTTTAGTATCCTTGCTTTAAGTTACAGGTAAACAAACTGCAAAGGCTGAAGTCGAATGTGAAATGCCACTCTTTCTGGTGGAGTGCTTTACAGCAACATGGCAATATTTTTCTGTGGTCAAATATTTTTTGACAAACGTTTTGTTTTAAAGGCTCTCCATTACAAGTTGGACTTTTTTCTCCACCATTTTCAAATAGCCTAGCAACAGTATAGTAAGTCAGTTTTTATTACCTGAAGATTTTGGTAGGTTTTTGAGAAAGTCCTTCCGGTCTTCTTCATGCAAGATACCATAGACACTTGTATTAACCAAATCTTCTTGTTTATACTGCAGATACTGTGTGACATTTTCTGACACAAATACTATGTTCCCATCTCGATTTACAACAAACAGGAAACCATCCAAAGCCTAAATATTAAGGTAAAAATACATCACCCAATTCAGAACATAATTTAGTTTGAAAACTACATAGGTGATAAATGTCAAGTTACAATACATGCACTTCTCTTCAAGAGTAGAGCTGAAGCTTTACATTTTTCTTAGAGAAAAATTGTGTGTGGTAAGAAATTATTTCAATATTAAAAATTAATCTGTTCATTTGTTATTCCATTGAGCTCTTTCACAATGATAACCAGCCTCTTTTTATTCATTCTTGCTTTATTTGAAGGCAAGATAATGAATTTATAACATTATCTCAACAGCTGGCAAATTGAGACAAGAAGAAATTCAGTTGAAACAAGTGGTAACAAAAGAACACAAAGCCATTTCCACCAGCAAGTGACAAGGTAAGAGATGTTGCCTATTCGTCTTACTATGCTGTATCTTCCTAACTGAAAGAAAAATTCCACATCTATGTAAAACAGTTAAGTTTCAAAAGTGCTTTTAAATGTACTTGCAAATATGGGACTTGTGTTCTAGGAACAAAGAAAAGCTATCTGATATGCTAACCTTTTCAACAACTATTGTTGGTTATTTTACTTCATGGCAGAATTTGTTTAAAATGCTGCTCTAACACAAATCCAAATACACATCCCAATCCTCTAAGACCTTGCAGAGCCTCACCCATTTATTTTAATGCTTGCCCTCTAGAAAAAGCAAAAAATTCCTTGTATTCCCAAGCACTGCATTAGTAGCAATTTGCTAATGACTGCTGGAGAGGTAAAGCACAAGAATATGAGGAAAATACTTTCCTTCTACAGAGAATTTCAGCAAAATAAAGGAATTTATTTTGTACCAGTACTTCTCAAATATAGTTTTGTATCATTCTTGCATGCTATTTATCACTGTAGGATTGCAAGCTTTATTGGAGTATTGTCACCCAACTTAAGTATTTGTTTATGTAGGGATTTACACTTGCCTGTAATAAAAGAGGTCCCAATGAGTCCTTATCAATAACCCCTTGACCCGTAGAAGATACATCAGCTTTCTGAACATCATCATCATCATTAGAAACTGCTTTTCCTGAAACCCGAAAGATACATTAAAGTAAAACAACATTTTGTATGAAGACCACATCTTAATCTTACAAACCAGGTTCTAGGAAGCATGAGAATAAAGGCAAAAAAGAGAGCACAAATAAGAGAGGAAGGCAATTATATCATTACTTAAAATCAGAAAAAAATGTCATTAAAAAGCTGAAAAAAGAAAATGGAGAAACATAACAGGGAGAAACAGCAATAAATAACAACACATCTCGTGGGAAGTGAGGTCCGTAAGAGACTAGGTATTTCTTTAAGACTCATTTCAAAGCATTACATTCCCTTCAAGCGCAAATTCCCTTGAAGTGGAAGAAAATCGTATGTATTCTTCATACCAGTGAGTACTTTGTATAACGTACCAGCTAATGGTATCATCTGTTTTTAGCATCTCTGAGAATGATCTCAAAATTTATGAGTATTTTCATGAAACTGATAAGAAAGTTCATACAAAGTTTTAAAGCCCTGATCCCCAGTAGAAAAAGTGATGGATAATACTTGCTTACTTTTCAACAGGAAATTGTTTAAGACACATTAAAGGTCTGGAACAAGTGAAAGACTGAAGAATTTCTCAGTGGCTCTTGTGAAAAATACTAATGAATTTCCCAAGTAACTACTGCTTTGGAAAGGGAATCCTGAGGAAATCAAATAATTAATTTTGGCTTAGCAGGGAACCATACCTTGCTCTTTTATTTGTCGAATCTGTCTCACAGTTTCTTTCAGAATAGCACATTTGTCTGGTTTGACATTGAAATTGTCAATGTCACTCAGATTAGCAGATATCAGTTCAGCCAGTTCTTCAATGTATTTGCTTTCCTGCTCACGTCGACGCTTCTCACCACTGCAGGTCAGACTGGGAACCAAAAACATTTCATACTTACACACCATCACACACAAAACCTGGGCTCACTCTGTGAACTTTAATGTTCTTCATATGACACTCACCTATAAACCTAGGCAATAATTAGTCTTCCAGCAAACACAAATCAAAGAGGGGTGAGTGTGTGTTTTGTTACACTGTTGTTCAGTTTGTGTTTTGGTTTTTGTTTGCTTAGTTTTTTTCTTTTAATTTCAGTATATATTTGTCTTAAGAGGATATGAGAAAGTTACTCATCCAAAAAATTAGCCTGGGATTACTGTTAATGAAAATGGCTATTGCTATTACAGAAGGTGATAACTCAGGGAAATTTCTAGGTATCAGAACAAAATTGCCATCTTAAACTTCAAGAAAATCAGAATTCCAGACAAGCTAATGTTGCTGGATAAATGTCTCTCAAAAATTCCTTTTCCTACATAGGTTAATGTGCTGAGTAAAGCCATCATCTAGAGCCAAAATCAACAGAGAGAAGAGTGCCATACACAGAGTACACCAAGAGTAGGCAAAGGAGGACTCAGAACACACCAAGAGAATCAAAAGAAGGAATACTCTTTCAGGAGAAACCAAGAGAAGGAGCTAAGAAAGCAAGCATGGACCAGTACTGGAGAAAATATACATGACAAAGCAAGGACTTGAAAGAAAAAAAAGTTATTGAAGGGCAAGACAGTAAAAAACAGAATCCCAGTATGGACAGACACACACTGGAGAAAAGGAATGAGAAACTGGAATGGAAGTTGCTCACAGAAAGATACGGGATACAGTGGGAGAATCTTTCTACCTCATACATAAGCTGTTAGAGATAATTAGCATGGGACAGTCAGGCCATATGAAAAAGGGAAGAATATAATACACATGGTGCCTGGTATTTTGGTGAAACTGAAGACAAGTTTAATAAAGATTAATGGTCAGTAAGAATAAGAACCTGACAGGATAGCACAGGACCTGTAACATGGTAGAAAGCAGCAAAGTTGGAAGGTATAGAGAACAGATTCCCTCAGTAATGTCTGACAGAATTGAGTGAGGTCAGGAAGACAGTGTGAAATGTCAAAATTCAAGACAAGCTTGTAAAGAACAAGCCAGAAGTAAAAAAAAAATGCCCAACCTACTGTAGTATTTTGTGCAGACAATAATTACCTGAAGTGAAGTCTGCCAAATTAGCTACAAGATAAAACATGCTGTCTCTGAAGATCTTTGAAACACAAAGTTTTTCATATTTTGCCTTGGAAACACAGCTTCAAACAGTTATTCTTTACATGTTTGCTCTATTAAGAGCTCCGCAAGAGTGTCATTGTAGGGGACAGTTCATGAGCTTTGGCATATCTACACATAACAGTAAATTTTTGTATCTTCACGACAGAAGTTGGCATAGAGAATTTTTCAACTTAGCAAAAGGATTAGTTACAATTTCAAATTGTGGTTAAACTTGAAAATTATTTAAAATTCATAGTACCGAAAAGAAAGAAGACTATATAAACCTACCTTGCACCTGGTGTATCACAGGACAATGGCTTGCGCTTTCTTGACTCACTGGTCAAGCTATCCAAGGAGTTTTCTCCTAATCCACTCATCTTGAACATGCATCAGCAACTAAAAGCAATGAAATAAGGTTTGTGAATTAATTACTAAAAACAATAATTTAAAATGCAGAGAACTTATATGTATGTTATTTATTTTTCTAATATTTACAAGTATTCCAGTACACTGGACACTCTTCTTGCAGCAATACAAACCTTTGAAAGCTAGGCAGGACAAAGGACTGCTGGCTGCACTGGGGAGCAGACATGGGGTTACTCTGGCAGAAGTAAAATGGTTTCTCTTTAAAGCACAAATTCTCTTTGCAGCTAGGTACATGCTACCATGCTTGACAAAATTGTATTCATAACCAATCCTAATCCAAACTGACAGCCATTAGCAGATAATATACTTTGCACATTACAATAAAATTAAAAACAACCATAATCTTGCACTTGAAATAAACAATTACAAAAGATGCCCAACTCTAATTATGATTGGGAACTATACAGTAAAAAGTTGGGGTTATTACACACAAAACAAGGACAAACAAGATAAACCCAACATACAGCAAGATACAAGAGCAAACATGAAGACTTTTACTTAATCATACATTCCTCTAAGGACAAAAAAACCCTCTCAAACACATTTACAGAAGCTCAACTTATGTGAAGTTCAAGAAAAATATACTAGCGTGCCACTAGATGACAGTATAGCACTAAACAATTGCAGAGACAGCGTCTTCAACAACGTCCAAACGAAAAGCTACTCATCTGAAAAAGTAAGCAGTTTCAAAAACAGGTTATATAAACAGGGTCATGATCATGCAAAAAGCAGACGATTATCCAAAGCAGACACTCCACAGAAAATGTGACTCATCAGGTCTCGTGCCTACAGACCTCCCAGCTATGGCTGAGTCCTGAGAGTCATTCTGTAAGTGACACAGGCAACACACGTACCGATTGCTCCTTCCCCAGTAGGGTTCATGCTCTGCATTCACAGAGCAGCAGGGTTAAAATCTACGGCAGAAAAAGAAAGGAAGAGCTTAAAATATAAGACTCGAAGATAGCTTAGGAAGGGTGTGGGCACAGCAAGCAGGTCAGAAGCCAAGAGTAAACTCCATTTCAGAGAAGGAAAGATTTAAAATACGTCAAATAGTTGAAAATTCAAGCTGGGATAGACATTTCACCAGAACATAATTTTGCAGGTAACAGGGTAGCATTAAATGATTTAGAATGGAAATTTCATTTCAGGTTTAGCATCTAGCTGTAGCAGCAGATAACTCACGACATGAGTTGTCAATTTGTCAAATTTGGCTCAAGAACATGATACATATCAGAGAATATAACCCTTCTTCTATTTAAGAAAACCTTTCAGTGCCTAAATACAGAAGAAGCTTGGAGAAGGAAGGAAAAATTAGGTAATTTGTGTAGGCTGTTTCCCTGCTATTACACCCAAATTCAAGCCTGAAACTGCAGAGCTCCTGCACGTGTATTTTCTTTTCCCTGAGAGTATCGTTACAAGCTGGAAAGGCACATAATGCCTAGAACAATTCTGTACCTGCACAGCTAAAGGAAATTACAGAAGCTGCTTCCCAATGCAGATGGATTTACAATACAAGCTGTTAACTGTCAAACTAATTTCTCCACTACAGGAAATATTAGCAAAAGAAGCCATTATTCAGTGATTTAATAGTAGAAGAAATCACCAGTTAAAAGTACCAAGTGTTATATTTGTCCATTGAATACGAGCTTAAAGGGCTAAAATTTTTTTCCAAGTAGAAATCTATTTTGGGGGATTTTGGGATTTTTCCCAAAGTCAATCATTATTTCAAAACAACTTCAAAACACAGCTTTCAAATGCTGAAAATCTGATCCATTTAGTTACTGAAAAGAGATGACACAAACCACAGTTTGTTCTGGAAAGTTATCAGGAAAAACAAAGCCCTAGCTATTGCCAAATAATTTTAAAAGGTGTCTATTTGTATGAATCAGAGAACATCAAAGGGGAGTGGAAGCAAATATGTCCAGAGCCCTACAAAGTTTCTAGTTTAAGTTTAAGGGGAAAAAAAAGAAAAAAATGAAAAAAAAAAATAAAATCAAGCCTTAAAGCAAAATACAGTTCAATTCCAGTGGTTGTAGGAGGTTATGTCAGTAACTACTGACACTCTGTCAGTGAAGTGGAACCAAAAGCAGTAGCAATGTTTGGAGAAAAGGTTATAAACTTTTGTGTTTATTTGCAAATAGTAAGTTCTACTCTGTATTACCATTTATATTCACAGATGTAATCCTAAGTTTTCCAAAGCTTTTCTCACTTATTAAAAAGAGGAAACAAGAAAAAAAAAGCCAATAAAGATATTTTTGCTCACTAGTGTGTTGGAAAAGCATTTGCCCTTATTAATAAGATGCACATGTCCGTGTCCTTTGCAATGTACTGTATACTTTTTCACCTGTCAGTTCTGTTAATTTCTCTGGGAAAATCAAAGATGGATTGTTACAAAGGTAGTAGTTTCTTTTCCTAATGCCATCTCCTAGAGAGCATTCAAGTCAAGCAGACATTGAGAAGCACTAAGAAAGTTTTCAGCATGGTCTTACTCACCTCACCCACATAGAAATTGGAAATCTACTGACTTAATTACATTTAACAGACCATTTATTCAGTGCTCTGGCTTTCCTACTCCACCTCTAGCATTATTCCCTCAAGCCCATATTCTCAGCAGCTGTAAATGAAAGATCTATTCACCAAATGGGACATGCCTACTGGAAACGTTTTTTCCTAGCGGGGGTTGAAATACATAAGCAACTAGATGCTTCAGATTGAGTTTTTGTATTTGTCTAACTGAAATAGTTGACCACACACACAAAAAAACCCCAAAACCCACACAGCACAATCACACAATACTAGTTTAACACATAGCCAAATTATTTTAAAATATCATTATTTGCACAAAAACTTTTAACACTTCTTTGGTCCCATGAAACCATCAGGCTTTTCCTATGCTAAATAGATGTGCTCATAGTATCTTGCATGCTTAGAAACTTCTTCCTGATTTCTTGTTTGAAAAATTCACTACGGAAAAAAGCATAAATGGGCTCTTGGCATTCCCCAAAATAAGCCAATTATGAAGAATTTAAATCTAAATGGACTTTTTCAATTAACCTTGAAAATGGTCTGGATTTTTTTCATTGTATATAACATTAAAATTTTAAGTTTAATCCTTCTGAAAAACTGCTAAAAGATAGTTCACGGTTTATAATTATGCAAATTATAATAAGCGGATATTAAAATCTGATATTTTAAACTTGTCTTTCCCTCAAATACACATACATAAAAACTATGATAGTTTTCCACTGAAGCTCCTAATACAAAATATTCTTTAAACTGATGTTCTCATTTATATAGTCAGGAATTTATGTGAAAGCAAACTTGGAAAACTCCTTTCTGTCAGTAGTGAAGTTTAGTGAAGTTTTAATTAGGAGGTTTTGGTTTGAGTTTGCTGGGGTAGAGGCTGTTGGTTCCTCCTGCTTCCTGCTTTCTTCTTCTTAAGAACATGCTTCCTATAGACTTATGCTTCGTTTGTGCTTTGTAGCTTTAAAAATGGTAAGGGAATAACTACTCGGTACATATAGGCCAAATATGAAATCAATCACTTACTTCTCCTTAGCAAACATTCAAGCACAGGACATTACTCAGAGGACCTTCAGAATCAGAAGTAATTTTAAAGTCACATCCTGAAAAACAAAAAAAGGTCATAGGTTAAAGAAAAAGTGCTTGCTTTTCATTTTTTTCTTCTACCATTAATATCATTACCAAAAAAAGTAAACACTCAATATTGAGATATATTAATGTCAAATGAGGTTAAAAACTCTCTTACAACTGTAACTAACTGCCATCTCTGCTGTATGCTATGCTGCTCAAAAGTCTGAATCTCAACATCACAAATGCCACCCAATAAACCAGATTTGCTGTAGATGTCTGATCTTAGTAACTTTTAAATTTTAATTTTAAAGCCCCAAATTAATTATTATGTGAAGTTATGGCTGGCAAGTAAAAATTAAGTGTGTAGCTGCTCTGTGTCAGCCTGTAGTCACTGCCTGGCACATAAGTCTTGTACAAGAATGGCAAATTTTTCAGAGCTATGAACACTCGGGTTTCTGTTATTCTATTTTTCTGTGAAATTCTAGGAATGATTAATCCATATTAATATACTTTATACAAGGTATGATTAAGTGTACTAATCAGTGAGATTCTGTGTTTCTATAAAGAATTACAGTAACTTAGGGAAGTTTTAAACAACAGCTGCATAATTTAATTGATTTACTGAAAACCACTTAAAGCACTATGTAAAGCAGAGGCTGTTCAAGCTAATTAAAAAAATTAATTGCTCTTGGGAAATATTTATGAGACATTCACATGGAAGCACGCATCATAGCACTATCCAAAATGAAGAGTTTCAGAATTGATAGTTCTATCCAGCCTTGTTTATAGGCAATCACTAGCAGGCAGGTAAAGGAGCTGGATTCAAGTAGCTCATTGCTTACGAAATTAATCTGAAGCTTTTCATATCTACTGGTTGTACTTGCATTCATCTGCTGTTTAAATCATTGCTTTGACAATAGTGATTGGAGCTTTATTTAGATGAACAAGAATTAAAAATTTGAAGGTTGATTGACAATGTGGTCACGTAAAAGTAAACATCCAGAGTAAACTGTCTCCTAAATGAAGACTTCTATAACACTATTTTATGCTAAATCAACCTCTGCTTATCACAGAAATCAGAACAAAAGCACACTGAAAAAAACAAAACAAAACAAAAACCAGAAAAATCCAAGAAATCTTCGTATGGAGTACCAGAAACATTTGGACACTACAGAAAATTAAACCCTTCAGCTGTTAATTTCTCTAAAAATGCTAAACCAATACCTATATGATACCCAAAGCACCTTCCCATTGAGCTTTACTAGGATGCTCTTTCATTCAACATGGGTTATTTTCTCGTGTCAGCACTGAGAAGAATTTATTAAACAAAAATGTTGCATAAATTACAGTCATTGCTCAATTTAATGGGAGGTTTTTTCCTGCAAATTTCTACAACAGCTTGGTAAACTAGTGAACACACCCATACAAGAACAGAAGCAGTTCAAGAGAATCACAAACACAGATCTCACTGTCAGGCTGAGCCATGCAAGGAAAAGGAACATCATTGCACAAGGCTCAGTTAAAGGTGGGAGATTCATGGCCCACAAATATCAAAAGGATTCTGTGTGACTGGATGCAAAGAGAAAAACCCTGAAAATGTGTTAAGTTGAAGACCACATAAAACCTTTAACATAATTCAGTATAGTTTTAGAATATTGCCTTCATATTCCTCTCAAGTAAGCACTCATTCCATGGATGTCAATATCTGAGCTGTTTAAATAGAAAACAGAACACAACTTCTCAATGAAGTACTACAGCAAAGCAAACAGAAAATGACCTTCTAAAAAAATCTAAGGCTCTTAAAGGGTTAGAAAAACAACTAGAGTGGCACTCATTTGGTCTGGCCAAACACTGCAGAGAACATCCTGTGAGAACCATCAACTGGCAAGGTAATCTAGGCCAATTTTCTAAATTCTACCATACACACCAGGATGACTCTAAAACAAATCCGAAGCACAGATGAAAATCTTACTCAGTAAAGCAAAAAGTTTAACACCAAATACACTACTGTAAAATTTTTCCATATATCACACACAGAATCACACAGAATGACCCGGATTGGAAGGGACCTCAAGGATCATGTAACTCCAACCCCCCTGCCTAGCAGGGCCACCAAACAAACACATTTACTAGATCAGGTTGCCCAGGGCCCCGTCCAACCTGGCCTTGAACACCTCCAAGGATGGGGCATCCACA
>VZTY01012146.1:335802-354222 GCA_013400935.1 Turnix velox | reverse complement strand
TCCAAAGTCTCTATGTCTTTTTTGTACTAAGGGCTCCACACCTGGACACAGTACTCCAGATGGGGCCTCACAAGAGCTGAGTAGAGAGGGACAATCACCTCCCTATCCCTGCTGACCACCCCTCGCCTGATGGAGCCCAGGATCCCATTTGCTTTCCGAGCTGCGAGAGCGCACTGCTGGCTCATGTTAAGTCTCTCGTCCATCAGGACCCCCAGGTCCTTCTCTGCCGAGCTGCTCTCAAGGACCACTCCTCCCAGCCTGTACAGGTGCCTGGGGTTCTTCCAGCCCAAGTGCATAACCTTGCACTTTGCTGTGTTGAACCTCATTAGGTTCACCTGAGCCCAGCTTTCCAGCCTGTCGAGGTCCCTCTGAATGGCATCCCTTCCTTCCACCATATCGACCGCACCACTCAGCTTGGTGTCATCAGCAAACTTGCTGAGGGTGCACTCAATTTCCTCATCCAATGACTGCTGCTGTAAATAAAAAAAAATATTAAAATTCTATAAATGAAGTCACTGCATTGTTATCATCTACAACATTTAAATATAAAAATAAACAACATCCCTCTTTCTCAATAATATTTTCTCTTTTTCCCTGTTAATGAAAGCCTGAACTCTTACATATTGAAAGTCGGCTATTGAACTCTGTTATTGCTACTTGAAACCTATGTGATTCCTCTTCTGAGTACAGAGATAACAACCAACTTCTCAAATACCAAAGAAATATTTCACTTCGACATAGTTTCCTGTTCAGTTTCACATGAATTAGTTAATTTGCATGCCTGTATCACAGCATAGCTATGTGCTATGTAGTGTCCATTGTCAGTCTCAGGGCCAGTATTCTTTCAAAAAGCATGGCATTTGGGGGCTGTGCAGTCCACTTTTCCACCAGCTCTCACCACTCTACCACCACCTTCAACATACAAGCATACTATTTCCTGCCTGAAAACTGCTCAGACAAAAAAAGAGTGCTCCCACAAAAACATTGTTTGGCATGTTTTGATCTCAGTAAGCTCAAACACAGTGACTTTCTACCCATTTCTCCCCACTTACAGGATGAGCTACAGATATTTAGTTTACACTATATAGAAACAAAGAAACCAACCCAGCCTGGCTACCAAATGTGCATGTGTACATACGGTCCCATTTCCCATCTAATTTTTAACACACATAAAAGGAAGAAGGTTATATTGGAATTTTGATGGTGTGGTTAAGTGACACGCCATATTGCTGCCTGTGGCACAGACAACAATATGACAGAGAGCTAAAGATACACCGCTTTTAAGGTTAAAAATGCACATATATATTCAGAGTAAAACGTGCCAGATATGGTAAACACTATGGTTGCTTTCTGAAAGGCAACACAAAAAAAGTTGTATTTGTAATCCTTGAATATTTCAGATATAATTAATGTTCCTGCTTAAAAAATAAATGAATTACAATATGCAATACTTCAAACCCACACTACATAAAACCAACATTTTTAAACCTCCCCCGGGAGAAGGAAAAAATGCAGCAGATTAAGAATGCCACTGAACCTTAACTACAGCTTTGTGAATCTCAAAGTACAATGTAACAAACTACTGAAATAGATAGAGTCTCAAGTACATAGAGTTAATTAAAAGGTTTTGTGTACTGTAACTATTTTGCACTACAAAGTCTGAACCTATCTTTAAGATTAAAGCAGATATACTTACTCTATAAAGCAAACAGCAAATTGTATGAATTGTACTGAGGCATCATTACCCTAATCTAGTGCTTCCATCAGTACAATAACTAAAATACTATTCCAAAATATGGGCATTTGAACATTCCCCACTGTTTGTTTCCCCTACCTCCTCAGCCAAAAAGGTAATTTACTAGATAATAAATAACTCGGCTCAGAATTCCAGTGAATTGGGGTTGTCAGTTAAAAAATAAAGTGTGCCATCTATAAAATGGTAGCCACTGAAGCACACCTTGTTGCAACACGTTAAATAATCTTAACACAGTGCACATCCTTTTTACATTACACCTTCCATCTTAGTGCAACTATAATTTTTCAGGCCTTGTCAGGGTTCATTTACCCATTCTCTTGCAGTGTTTAGTAAGCACTATGCACTCCTCAGCTATTTTTCAGACATGACAATTAACTTGAGCCTTGTTCACTTTGCATGTATTAAAATGACAGGACACTTTCAGTTAAAGTATGGTCAGAGGTAGAACACAGAGTGCGTCTCCTGTTCCCTCTGATAAATAATGTGTGCTCTATTTTTGGAATGTCATTACTTGTTAATTTGTTTTCTATGTGTCCATGTTCACTAGTCACAGCAATAGGAACAGGACCTTGTTATAATAAAAACAATGCATGAAAGAGAAAGTGGAGGCTCCAGTGAATTCATGGTAATAAAAAAGAGCAGTCTTTATCTTTATGCCTTCATCATACACTGCAGAACACAAAAATTTCTCAACTCTCAGCTTCTGAACAAAGCACTGTGGCAAAAAAAAAGCAATACTGTGCCAAAGTGGCTATTGTGTCTCATCATAGCAGCCGCATTCCAGGCTCAGAACTATCACTGCCCTCCAAACCCAGCTCTGGAAAGATAGGGAACTTACTTGGCCAGATGTTGGTTAGCACAGAGGTCTTGTAAGCAAAGGGCATTCGGGCACGATGCAGCCACACCACCTACTTACACGATGCTGGTGACAAGAATTGGCATTGTCAAACACAGCAAGCCAAAAATATATGGAAGATGGCCTTTAAATGTGACTAATTTCCAAACCACTGCACTGAAAGGGCTTTCAGTACAGCTGACATTAGTCAAGTGTTTTCACCATATACTTAGAATATTTTTAACGTAGGTAAATCCTTAGACAATTTACTTTAGAATAATTAGTGCACAGATATTTTTGAACAATTAAAAACTCTATATATATGTAGAGAAAGAAAAAATATATCCCTACTTGATACCACAAAGAAAGAAACAGGATGTGATGTCTAAGTTACTATAATGGCACTCGATAACTACTTAACTGGTAAGAAACCACAGAACACCACCATTCTTTGCTGTACAGACAGACACTTTAACAGCAGAAGAAACTCAAGCAAGTCAGTAGCTGACTGAAATACATATGGGTCTACTTAGGTTTTATGTTAATATTTAATGAAGTTCTGAAAGTGGAAAGCACTTCCATCATCTTTGCTGAAACCAGTAGACACTATGGAAAGAAACTGTACCGTTACCACTGCAAACTTCTCTACCCCCAATAACAGATAAAATTCTCTTATAGAAATAGGAAATTTATATGAAAAGCAGTCCACTTACAGGACAAAATACAACAATGTAGTTACCTTTTCAGTAACTTTAATCTCTGCCTCTATAAAGAAAAGTCCAACGCAAAGGGGTGATTGCTAGAAACGAAGTAATGCATTAACTGCAAACAAGAAGAGATCACTAGCAAGTATTAAATGGGAAACACTGCATAACTTAGAGAAATTAGGAATACCATATTTTATGGGTACAAAATCACACAGTGGGGTTTTTTTTCCCCCTTACAGAATACAGTAGTTTCTGCAAGAAAACGGAGACAGAAACATTTTCCTACACAATCCAATAAAGATACAAGAGTTCTTGCCTTAATTTAACAGCGGCTAAGGAATTAGTTTTCCTTTACAAGTGAGGAAGCAGCTTCACAGGTAGTTTCAACATAGTCTGCCTGTTTTCAGCAGTAGCAGCAGCTACCATTTGCTTTTAGGTAGCCACACAATGACACTTCAAAAGCAGAAAGAACTTAAAAAGCTCTCAGTGAGAAAAGGAAATGTAATTTACTAAACTTAGTTTGTTTCCATAAACAGAAATTAGACTTCTCCAAGTCCTCAACAAATCCATTCCCTTTCCCAAAACTCTGAATGTGCCATCAGCAAGTCCATCCTCCTTCCTGAGGCTCTGAACAGCTTGTTCACACACATTTTTATATGTTACATACATGCATGATTTTTGTTCTGCCATTCTACCCTATCAGTGTCTCATGGAAGCAAAAAGATTACTAACAGGACTTCTAAAAACAACTTAAACACAACTACTGTATTACAATTAGCATTAACCCATTTAGAGCTGGGGCATTGTTGTAATTGAATCACACCCCATCATGCCAAAATCTTACTCATTTTATAGGTATCACAGTTTCATACAAAACATGTTCAGAATGAGAACAGTCCAAAATCTGAGTTTTCCAAAGTAGCAGTTAAAAATTGGGAAAATATGTCATAAATCTCCTTGTAAAAGCCTGTTCATCACAAGCTTAGAGACAGAAATCTTTTCACATTTGGATAAAAATAACTTAATACCAAAATGCCCTCAGACAAAGGGAAAAAATGACTGGTTTTGACAGTGAAACACAAACTGTACATGCTATCAGTTTCTGACATGTGATCTATATCAAGTAGATGGCATGCTTAATGCCAGCTTCTGAACTTCTGCAACTAATAATCAGAAAAGCATTCAAAACAGATTAACTTGTTTAATTTTCTACGGCTATCGTTAGCAATAGAAGTTGTATTTCCAATTTAATCTTGCATCTGAAAGTATTCACAGGTGCAGTGGGTACAGAGACTGGCATTTAAGAAAACTGCTTATTCGAAGAAGTAAACATTTCCAAGTGTCAAGTTACAGAGGAAAAGTATGTCTTAATTAGAATTACACAGCAGTAAAACACATTTTAACTACTCTTTGTATATTTGCATACTTTAAAAGCAAACCTCAGTTAAAAAGCAAATCTCTCAATTAAAACTGTATGCAGTCTAAAATTTTTGCAGCGATGTAACCACAGCTTTGTTTCTCCTTTCCTACTGTGGGCAGCTGTTCATCTCAGGAGATCAGATGTGATCTGTTATCTAGTTGGTGCTCATTTGCCTTAAACAGCCATCAAACAGTCCACCAGACAGACATTCAGCCTATCGGCCTCATTACTTCATCTGCCATTTCCTACCTCTTGAATAATCACAAATTAAGAAGCACCAAATTTTATCAACCACTGGAAATGATGATTCCTTGGAAAGAACAGTCAGAATGTTTGTATTTCTACACACCTCTGTCATAGTTTATATTTTGCCTTCATGCAAGTACCATTTTCAGCCAAACAAGGCTAGTTCTTAGACTCAATGTAAAAACTTCTGAAGTGAAAATACATCAGGACACCTTCAAAATTTACTGAAAAGCCCTGGTCACCAGCAGAAAGAGCCTCTTTGATTCTGACTACTACAAGCCAAACCCTTCACTTTTATGAACAGCACAAGATTAGGTCAATGAAGTACACCATCCAGTGCTGCAGTTTCAAAAATCTTTTATGTTATTGTCTAGACAACAACCTTTTGATCTGTATTTATAAGACCACAACTTGTTACACAATACTAAATTATTTTCTGATATTAGCCTTGGAAAAACTTCAATCTCTCAAGAATTCCATAGCACAAATACCAAGATTGCAATACAATAGCATCCCTACTGAAATATTTTGGTTCCAGGTCTTACAATGCTTGAAAGATGGATCTTGGTATCAGTAGCAGAGTTACATACAAATAAATTAATAAACAGAAATAAATCTTGCCAGTAGTGCTATTGGTCCACAGCACATAAACAGAGATACAAACCATAAAAAATACCTTTGCAGTAATGTTTCCATTTCCTAAATACTAAAAGCCAGTTCTGTAAAACACACCATCCCACACTGACAAGCCTCCAGTACTAGACAGAAGCATTGATTAACCTTATTAAATCATATGCCTGCTGTAATGGATTTGCAGCCAGCTGAAATGCAAAGCACTTTCAAGGGCACCAGTATTTGAGGGAATAGAATGTTATTATAAAACAACGACAAAGACAAAATATTAACAATAAGCAGATTAAGTAACTGAGCTAATGTATTTTTATTTAAGCATGGCACCCTGTAGAACAACTAGAAATAATGTATCTGCTGATCTTTTCTTTTTTAGCTTTTGAGCTCCTAACTTAAAAATTAGGGCGAGACAACAGGCAAAACTCAGCCTACACAAGTGATGATGAGTGGGACCTACTAGTATATTTTAATCACAACACTGGTTTCAACTGGAAAATCATGTAGCCAGCCATAAAAGGATGTTGGTACATGACAGTTCAAAGATGTAATGTAAAGCACAAAACAGTTTCCTGCTTCTGTAAACGCTTGCTTTTCTACACATCAAGTTTGAGAGAAGCATGTAAAAAGAATCCACTTGCTTATAGAAAAATTATTATTAATTAACAGAAGAGCACTGCTATTGCCTGATCAACTCACCCATCTGCCTATCTGTGACACTTAAATGGTTCGTGAGCAAATGCAAGTTGCCAACCATTACATCTCAGAGTACAGTCATGAGTCATAACACACATGGGGTAGAGCAGGTACTCCAAAGAAAGGTACATTCATGCTTGGAGTGAAACCCTAAATCCACTGATCTGACAGAGAGGGAACCTGGTGTTTATAGCAGCTCCTCTCAAAACAGAACAAAACTACTTCTGCAATGAGAATACGTTAAAGAGAGTTTTAAATTAGCCATTCATAATACTGCTGGTTCTTTTTTTCAAGTACAGGTAAACACATCTGCTTTTTATTTCTAGGAGAAAAGCATAAACTTTTATTTGCACTTTTATATTTCAAACTGCACTCTCCTTTGATATTTCTAAGACAATGCTATCTGAGACCATAAAATAAGGTTTGTTGGATAAAAACTAATTCTAACATATTTTGCCATAAATTTCCGGCATACACAAATACACAGCAAAATTTTCCTCTCACTCAAGTAGAATAATTTAAAGATTATTTGTGACCTAAATTTCTTTTTGTATAGGCTATGCCAATTTGCCTGAGAAAGGAATCAAAGGAGTCGCGGTCATTAATGCTTCAAGAGAGAAAAGAACCCAGAAGAGCATACACATCTGTGACATCTCAATATGAACGGAAACAATAGACACCTTATCCGGCAGTAATGGGGGGTGTGGGGAAGCAGCAGAGCAAGCTTTTCTTGTTTGCAACATGAAAATGTGAATAATTCCGTAAAATGCAGTCAGGAAGCATTATATGCCATAACTACATTAGTCTTATTTATTGCTGGATTTCTTAGCTGTATACAGTTCTCAGATGAATCAGGCAGAAAAGGGCGAGACAAAGAAAGAGGAAAAGAAAACGGGAGAAGAAAAAGGGCAAATCCATGGAACAAACAAAGCCCAGCATTTCTATGGACATCAAAAACATTGCCTGGCCATCTGAGAAACTAGATCTGAACCTTAGAGAAATACTTAAGTGAATAAAGTAGGAAAAAAGGACCAAATTCTTACTAGAACTCACCAGCTGTTCATCGATTAAAAAGTAGGTTTGTCAAATTTGGAACTAAATTCAGAAAAGGATTACTATTTAAAATTGAATTAATTTTCTTTGAATACTGTAAATGCAGAAAGGCCTTTCAAATCTTAAGTTCCATCAATATGATTTTTTTTTTAACTACAAACATGCATTGGCAGACTAAAAAAGACCAAACAAGTAGAAATCACTGCAAATACCCAGCTATTTGAAACTCTGAAGCCTTGAGTTTCTCTGTATGAATTGGTTGAAGATTTAGTCTTCATAATTACTTAGAATTCTGAAAAAAAAACACTTTTGCACATTAAGCAGACATACAGACAGCATGACACATTTATTTGTAGCATGTAACAATATAGCATTTCTTTCTTTCATTATATCACATAATTTGGACCACCAGTTAAAATTATTAAAACCAAATACCTTAAACAGTCTTTCTGGGGAAAAAAGAAGTGAAAAGGTAGTCAGTCAGTATATTAAGCAGTTAATGCTTGTGTCATCGAATCAATGAAATTCTCAAAGACGGTATTATTCTCCTATAAAATCAGCAGTGTATAAAAAACAATATGCTGCTTAGAAGCAGCATGAAATATTAATTTAAACATCTCTAGTGATATCTGAGGACATCACCATGCCCCTCCTCAGCCCTCTGTCACTGCATGACTGTATCATGATGACAACAGAGACATGTGGGGAGAAGCAGAAGAGATGTAGGCTCTCAAGTGAATTCCGGAAAATAGCTGCCACACCTACAGTGCTTTTGGAGCAGAGAATAAAACCATAAAAAAATAAAAATACCTACACTACAGAGAAAAGGCTAGCATTTAAAAAGTGGAAAGCTGATCTACATGGGAAGAACTGAAACACCCACTGGACATGGTGAATTGAATGTAAACAGGAAATACAGGGCTAAAAACAGAATGAGAAGAGTGCCTCAATCTAAACTCCAACTGATAATAAGATATTTAAGCAACACACCAGAAGCAGGAAGCCATCAAGGGAGTCAGTGGACTTCTTGATGGCAAAGGCATAAAATGAGGTCTCAGAGAGAATAAAATCTCTTCACGTGGGCCTTGACCACTGAAGATACTGGAGGGATTCCAACTTCCAGCATTCTTTTTTAGCAAACTGATTGGAAAAGCAAAATTAATTTTAAGGAATTACAGAGGAAGAATTAAACCAAATAGACAAAGGAGCTGCTAATCTGTCACCAGGACACCCATCATCCCAGAAAAGATTCAAATGTGAATAACATAAATCTTCAGAATTACACACTTTGTCATTACAAAGAGCTACTGTATCAGAGGACTGACAGGTGATCAGTGAAGATCCCATTCACCTAAAGGAATCCAGAGGATCCTCAGGAGCCATGGACCAGTGCATTTGACATTCATGCCATCATTGACTTCCATCCATATTAAGTCATAGAAGATACCCAAAAAAGTAGTATCACTGAGTGCATAAATAAACAAAGTCTGCAGAAAAGCAACCAACAAGGCATGATTTTGAGTAGGGAAAGCTTTCTTCATTTCCCCCTTACAACTATATATAATTAAACTCACATTTATGTTCTTATTAAAAAAAAAGAAAAAAACCAACCAGAAAATAAAAACAAAAACCCAAAGAGGCCAAAAGAAAAACAAGAAAAATCCCACACAATAAAAAAACCAAGTGGCTTTTAGATTTAAGCTTCTCCCTTTTACATTTTCCTCAGTCAGACTTCAAAGTAAACTACTACATTTTCAAATTTTCTTCTGCAGTGCTGGGGAATGGAATAATTCCATTCACTTTAAATGAAAAATGAGATGCTTTGCCAGTCATGTCACTGTCAGAGCTGAGGTTTGAAGAGAAAGAATATATAACATACTTTGAAAAAACCCCAAACAAACTAAAAGGCAGTACCGTAGCCTGCAACAGAGACATACAAACGTGAAGAAAAACCAATTGCATTTTTCTTCCTATATTCATTGATAATTATTTAAATATAAAGTCTTCCATTACCCCAGTTAAAATATTTTGATTATTTCAAGACCAACAACCTTAAGTAGTATGTTTTCTACCACCATACGTTGTTGCACGTATGCCTTTAATACCTGGTTATACATCAGTAATATCTTGAAATGATCTGACAAAAGTTAATTCCACATTTTAAAATCATCAAATAAATGGGGACAAGTTGCTGGTTACCACAATCACGACCACAATTTTGACTAAGATGAATACAAAACACCACAGAAAAATACAGTGAATCCATCATGACTTTTAGGCTTGTGTTAGATCAATTAATTTTTATAACCTCCCTGCTTCCAAACTGGAGTAAAGAAATCCCATTCTAAAGTTCTGATACTTAAACTCAGAGCAGACTGGCTTCAGACATAATTCATCTCTTGACTTCAGCAATTTTTGTATTTTTTAAATAAGAAAGGAGATTATTTCTTAGGTAATCTGAAATTACTTCCATGTCAAAGTGACAAACTACAATAAAAGTATTAAGTTCCAACGTTAGTAGTGTTACCACAAAGTAGTTAGGAAGAAAGGAGTAAGTCAAAACTAAGAAATGTACTTTATACAACTGATTAGCAACTAAAATGATGACAATCCAATCACACTACCTTTTCTTTTTAGCAGTCACCTACAGTTAGGAGATCCCTGACATCAGAGCAGTGCAATCTGTTCAGTGCTGCACAGAGGTGCTGAAGAAACAGGAAACTCTGACTCTATAAATAGAGCAAATTGTGTGGACTAGCATAAAATTTGTCAAATATGAAAATAACAATTTCTTCCAGACAATTCTCCCTTTAAGAGAATTATTAAGCAAGAATAATTACACGCAGAGTTTTGAACATTTCAAGACAATAACGTAATTCTTTACAACACCTGAAGCAAGTAGAACAAGTTTTTCACTCTGTGGCTACCGCACACAAGCTGCTAACAGAGGGATCAGAATGGCTACCAGGCCATCATTGAAAAGACAATGTATCATCTTATTTTTTTCCTCAAATACAAGCTTGAGAAACAAAGTTTTTACTGTATTTATGGTAATGATTTCTGGAAAATATATGCTTTTGAAATAGTATCATACATCCAAAACAATCCTGTATCCTGAAAGGCTGATCTAACATTCAGTAAAATAATAGGGGAAGAGTATTTTTAAGCTTTAAACATTACTTCTGCTGTTTTACATTATGGTGACAGTTTACAAAATGTTAACCTTGTGACTAAATTTGATAAATGAAAATCATTATGCATTTATCACCTGGATTCTGAGAGTTAAAGTTCTCAAGGTTGGGAGACATATGCTGAACATGTGTATGCATGTAAAGCTTTGAAAGCTGCTTAAAAATGTGAGAATGAGTAAAGCTCATGTTACTCTTGATAAATGTCAGCTGTCAGGCATTCCAGCTCAATACACACTATTTTTTTCCACAAACTAGAGCCCAGAAAAATGCAATTTTTACTTCACCATCCAAACATAACATATTATACATGGCAATGTCTACTCAAGGTCAAAAGTTTAGCATTTTCAAATTTTAACTTCCAAACTAGGCTATTGTTACACAGACATCATCACACTGAAATTAGTGGGAGTATTTCCCAACACCTAAAATGCTGCATTTAACTCTCAAACATATATGTTCTACTATGACACATTCAACATCAAACCAGTCAAAAAGAGGAGGAAATAGAAAATATGGTTGTTCTTACATCCACTACCAATTCCTTGTTTTTAACAGCCTGATTTTACTTGAAGAACATTTTCTGCTGTAGTGAATCACTCATCATAAAATTCTAATTGTATCTTGCAAAATTAGCCCAGTGAAGTATTGGAACATCAGCTGCACAATGAAAGGGTGGGGTAGAGATAAGATTGGGAGAACTTTCCATTAAGAAATCTTACTTTTTAATGTGATATAAATATGTCGATCATTGCAATCTACAGTGTTATCCACTTAAAGCCTGCTCATTTCCCCACTCCCTCATTTGAAACTACACATAATTTATCATTCTAGGTTTATGAAAAACTATTGCTAGCATGCCAAACAGTGAAAGGTATGTCAAAAATGTCACTGTGATTACCCACATTAATAAGCAGGATTCTTTCTCCACAGTTAAGTTGGAAGCACTATGAATGTGGATTTTTATTAAAGTATCAGCTAGTTTTCCTGAGCAGATTAAAAGCTCACTGTGCTGAAAGATCATGATATACATGAGTGATATCAATGCCAAGTAATGAGTATTCTGATACATTGAAACTCTATATACTACTACTGTTAAGACATAAGAGATTCTTTCCTCAAATAAAATAAACTTCCTGTAACTGAAAGTGTGAAAAAAAATGTAATGGTCATCACAAACTTTCCTATGCTCTATCATGTCACACCCCTCAGGTTTATTACAAAAGAGAGTTGTCTGTTCCCCATTTGTCTGTTCTAGTGCTGGAAATGGGAATAAGTTTTAAGGTGTAACACTCACGATAAAAAATACTCATTTCACAGCATTATTACCTATAGACTAAAAAAGCACGTGGAACCAGCAACACAAAAGACAACTGTTTTTGCTGGCATATAATTTTTGATCTGAACCTATTTCTATCAGTCAGATTCTTGATTTATCAAGACATTCCATATTTGCACTTTAGATCTGAAACAGCCTATTGTAAGGATTGCAGTACTATTACAAGGATTATTGTGTTGTGATTTGACCTGACTTTCTTTAAGAAAACTTTGCATTTCTATTGCCATCTGATTGAAGAGAGTGAACAATGGGCATGGTGCAGTGATATCACAAATCTAGGAATTAATCCCTTTTGTTGTCTTAGCCTTTCAGATCAAGACTAGAGCAGACTACTGTAAGGATGACCACATAGCACAAATGAGTGAATGCTTCAGCTCCAATCTTCTGTTCTCCTTCCATCTGTTCAGGGATGTGGTCTCTCTACTATTTCAAATTCATGTACTGCTTCAATAAATAGCCAGATAGGTTATGCCCATCATCACCCTGAAGGACAAACATTATGTGCTCAGTAAAGATTCGGAAGGAAAGTTTAGAGAAATCACAGCTAATGACAAAATAGGATAGATAAGAAGAGCTTTCCAGAACACAGAAGAAAAAAACAAACCTGAATGCAAATGTCAGAGAAGGTTCTACAGTAGCATGGGCATCAAAACTTATTCTGTCCTGTTCTAAACACACTCACAAGACCTTCACCGAAACAACCAACATGAAACCAGTTTAAAATTCTGGTGGAAATTCAGCAGACTCTTCTAAAAAGACTGCAGAGTGAATACCCTGGTCTGCTACTTCAGTAGAATCAGTAAGGAAAGCTATCATTTACTGCTCCTGGGGCCTTGGAAGACTTGGGATCAAGCTGGCTATCAGGGCATATCAACACAGTAACACTTCTGAGCAACAGATGTACAGATAACACAGCCTACAGAGATTATAAACGCATAAAGTCTTTTGACCTATAGACACCAATCCCTGCATTCACTGCATTTTTCAAGAAAGTGGCAAAGCATGAGTGGCAGCAGGAAGTCTGCTTCACTGACCACCATATTGTTCTAGTTGAAAAACAATATTTTCTACATAGTGTTTCAAAAATTAAAAGGTAGGGGGGGGAAAAAGGGGTTTTAGACACTGATTTCTTAACTCTAGTGTCAGGGAAACAAGACTATACATGTGCACATATGCTTAAAGGAATCAGCATGTCTGCACCTTAAATTTTTTTGCATTTATTCTTTGCTACATCCCAATGGCACGTAGAAGATGCCAGCAGAGAATCTAAGTGAATGCACTGGGTTGTTTTCTGGTTGTTTTTTTTTTTAAATTGCTGCTATAAACTTGCTCCAAAGATAGAGTGAAACTGGACCTCAAAGTTGGTTTAAAGTGTTCTAAGCACCTCTGGATCCGATCAATGAATATCTTAGAGCAGGCACTATTACAGCTCTTCAAAGAGGGATTTACATTTCAGAGGCTAAGCCCATTATTGTTACACAGGACCAAGAATTCACCTATCACTGAAGATCTTCAACAGGGATACAGACAGGAGAGCTGAGATCTACCTACTGAGGAAGAAATGGAGGGAAAAGTTGTTTACTGCTGCAACTGCATTCCACAATGAAACATTTGGAATGCAAATAGCAAGTTTCATTATAAACAAACAGAAATAAGAGCAGAAAAACGATACCATAGTAACGTTTTATATATTAAAGAAACAATCAAAATTCCAACTACTTCAGGTTTTTTTCAGCATCATACATGATAGTTAGATCTGATTTAGTGGCAAGCTTTAACACTAGATGCCAGAGTCCAGCTCAGTGTACCAACTCCACAATCAAAGCCAGGAGACCAAGGGGATAAGAGCCAACAGAAATTTCAAGCACACAAAAGAAATACCAATGAGTTTTGGAATACGAAATGATTTTCAAAAAGTGAGAAGTTGTGCTTTAAATTTTCTTTAAATCATCCTTCAGTAAAACATGACAATAGGAACAGCTTATTCTAGATAACAGAAAGAAGGATGAAAACACCTTGGTGTGAACTTCTTTTCAAATTTCTCATTCCCAGTTTGGAAATCTTCATGGTAGGACCAAAAATGCATCTCCAAAGCAGCTAGCAATTCCTCCAGAGGAAAACTGAGAGACATGACCAGCCTAAAACTCTACTCTAAATAAATCAACAGTAATAATAAGGAATTCCATAGCTCGTTTTCAGTTTGTCACTAATCATATAATGCAAAAAGGTTACAAAAAGCACTAATAGCATCCTTCATACCTCTCTTTCTGGCCATTTTCATTGGAACTAAAGGTGATTTTTTTGTGTGATTAGCACTTAGCTCTCAATAATAGTTTCCACTAACATCGTCATAGTAGGATGCTTTGAAGCCTGTGAATTTATAAATCTGGTGAAGTTGGTGTTTCTTCAGCTTGAGAATCAGGTTGCACTTTTTGCCAGTTTCACACTCTACTATTGGGACATGCAGTAATACTTTTAGGTCATCCATTTCAAATGCTAAAAGGCACATGGACCCAGTGTTACCACAACGCAGTCACACAACTGTTCAAGAGAAGCCTTTCAGATAGACTTTTAAAGGACACTTGAGAAACAGCACACAAATGATTCTTAGCTCCTAAGAATTGTTACTCGCTCTTCTTTCCTTTAGAAGAGCATTCTATTCCATTTCACAGTGATAGGCAATATGATTTGCAGCTTCAGTGCCGCTCCACTATTAAGGCGGATGAACCGCCACAAAGCAGACAACGAGAAGCAGACAAGACACACAGAGGCACGGGAGGTCAGAACAAAGAATCACAGGGAGTGGAAAAAAAACCCCCAACAATATAATAACTGCTGCTTGGGTACACTAGCTGGAACAAACAGGGAGGCCACCAACTATCATTGCAAGCATGTGTTTCTTCTGCAAATGCAAGGAGAATTGCACACAAGAGGGGGCAGGGGATCTGCTATTAATCATACTATATTCATTGTTCCCTGGATGCTGCCAGCAATGCTCCGGGAGACTCCCTCAATTCCCAGATAAGACTGCTGTGAGAAGAGCAGCGGAGTGCACACTGAACCTTCCCAATCTTGTGGCTCCACTCTAGTTTACTGCTGTAAGTTAAACAATTAACTACTAAACTGCTCACCGAGCTGAATTTTTTAAAAATACAAATAACAGCAGTTGAGAGTTTCTCCCCGCCCTAGCATCTCATTAGGAAAATCAACATACTGCATAAATCTGATGACACTATTTACAGGAACAAGCCACTAGAGAGGCAAAAACATCAGCCTGAAGTAGTCAGGAATCAAGTCTCTTTGTTGAGGAAGAGTTTTGAATGTTATCTCGAAATAAGGTGCTGAGTGACACCTTGATTAATTGACACTTAATATTCAGTAAATTCAGTGTCTCAGCAAGAGCAGCAGGCCCATACCTGTGCGGGGAGGTGGGGGAGGGAGCAAACGGCAGCTGATGCAGTGAAGTAACAAAGTCAGCTATTCTTTTGTCAGCGAAGACAGACACGTTTAAAGGAAAAGAAAATGGATTAACTAAATCTCGTATTCATACTTCGCCGAAAACGTAATGCTGCTTTTTATTTGTTTGGCTTGGCAAAGCTACAGAGAGAAGGTGAATTTTCTTGACCACAGATATTTTCGAGTTTCTTTTGGTGAAAGTGACACATAGCAGAAAAGCGACACAACACTCCAAGATCGGAATTTGTTAGTCATTCTACCCTAATAAAAATTCCTGCCACTGGCTACCATGGGCCTCTTGCACTCTGCAAACTATCAATAAAAGTTCAGTTTCAGCTGGCACTACCTGCCTCCCGGCCTGCAAAAAAAAATAAATAAAAAAAAAAATCTCTTACTGGGGAGTTGAACTAGATGGTGTTTAAGGTCCCTCCCAATCCAAACCATCCTGCTATTTTATGTAAGGAAGACAGAGAATTGAAACAGTTACAGTTAGAGAAGTATCTAACGTAGAAATTTACCAAGTGAATAGTACCAACGATACATTTCTACCTTGGATTTCAGCAAAGAGAAACCACTTCGATCTTTAAAATAAGCACCACGTTTATTAAGCAGCAGAGCTGCCTGCAGCCAGCGCCTCATGACTCATCCTTTCCCACTTTCTAATTAGCCGTGATAGTCAGCATCCATTCGGTGGTTGTTTTTTGTTGGGTGGCTACTTGCGGGTGAGGGTGGGTTTTTTGTTGTGGTTTTTTTTTTTTCCTTTAACCACACAAAAACCACCTTGAAAGTTGAAAACTGGGTTCCTCCTTGTTTACCGATGAGAGTTCTAGAAGATAGCTGACACTAGCAGTAAGAGATGTTCCAGCTTTACCGTTAGCCGGACACACAAAGTACTTGTGCCCCCCCCTCCCTCCTTTCACTCGTCGGGGCCGCATGCGGCACGGCACGATCACAGAGAGTAAATACAGGAAAAGGAGGGGAAGGAGGAAAAAAAAAAAAAGAAAAAAAAGAAAAGAAAAAATCAAATCCCTGTGCTCTTGGCAAGGGGAAGGCGTTCCACAAGAACTGCTCCAGGGTCAAAAGTTTACCGTGGTTTCAATTTCACCTTTCGGTAGCCAATGAGAGCGCGGCGGCTGCAGACAGCTCCGCGGGCAGCAGCGCCGGCCTTAACTCCTTGCGGCCCGGCCGGCACCGCCACTGGCACCGGCCCCGGCAGCGGGCGCAGGCGGCACTCACCGCGCCTCCCCTCCCTTCCCCTGGCGCCAGCCCGGACAGCACGGCCCCGGCAGCTCCTGCCGGATCCCGCGGGAACAAGAGGATGAGCACGACCGTGATGCAGCAGTTTGGAGCTCCACAAGAGGATCCCTCCCCTCAGCCCGGCATTATCAGAGCTGTAAGGAGCGAGATTGAGCCGGCCAACAGGAAAGAGTGACCTTGTGAAAGGGGAGGGAGTAGACCCGCAGAGAACTATCGGAAAGAATTCCGAAGGGGCAGTAGGAGCTGCTAGTGATTTACTCTGCTTCTCGTTAAACGAGTGATCGACGTTGCCCTGGCAGAAGGCTGGGCAGCTCCTGCCCACTGCCTGGTCCCCACACTGCCATTCAAAATGCTCTGCTTTAAGACGGTGACTTCAAAACAAGGCATCCTCCCTCTACTCCAAGGATGGAGATTGAATTTGTGACTCTTCGGAACAAAAATGGCAGCCTTCACAGTCTTGCACAGGAAAACAAGTAATGCCTAGCCAGAGAAATAGAAAACATTCTGGACATGAGACATATGTAATAGATTATCTTGCTCTGACACACACAAAAAAGAGGCATCTTATTCTGCACTCATTTTTAAATCACAGAATTAATGGAAGAACACAGAACAAGCCTCATGTTCATCTATATGCCTCCATTCTGTATCAATGGTACCAGCTTCTCCTCTCCTCATCAATAGTTCAGTCTTAAAATTTTGATGGAGAGAATCGTGACACAGTCTTCCAGAGTCAAAATCTAACTAGCAATGTGCTTATTTCAGGGGCTGCTGCCTCAGAGAATCAGTCCATGGTGGGTTAACTCCAAATCTGTGCTGAGACCAGATTTTATTCTCTGGGAAACTGATGAAAAAGCTGATGACAGCAAATACCAAATAACACAATCTGATTGTGTTTCAACATCCACTTGATCTTGGATAGCCAGTGTCAACTACACTTTAACACAGAGAGCAACAGATTTATCACCTGTCCACTGGCCTTGTAGACTACAAGAAGAGAGGATTAAAGCACTAAAGCAACAAAGTGGATGAAGGGTTCTCAGTTTGATGCAACAACAGACAATGAGGTGGTGTGAAAAGAAGTGTATTAAGTATGTAGTTACGGCAAATTCAGTAGCAAAACAAACTTAGAGTGTATTCAACACAGCAGAAAGGGGAGAAGGTTACACAGAGATATTGAAGTAAATTATTTGTATCTCTGACTTGATACCAAGTAGAATGGCAAGTCATTGCATGCATTGTAATATGAAGAACATGGAATGAAACCATTCTATAACAGGCAGCAGACAAATCAGGAAACATTTGAGAGAACACCAGCCTACTTGAATCTCCACCATACTGCAGAAGAATGTCAAGAAGCTGAACATAATTATGAAGAGGTAAAATGGCAAATGCACAACCAACACGCAGAAGACATTTACTCTGAAGATAGCAGTTAAAGCAGAACTTGGTGTCCAAATCCTGAAACCAACCAGATGGTAGATTGTTCAAGATAATGGTAGATTGTTCAATGTTAGTCAGGTAGCAGCTATTACCAAATCTCCAGAAACATGCATTTGGAAAATTGGTAAGTTGTCTCGCCCCAGAACATTAAATGCTTTCACACCACTTCAAAATGATGGAAGATAATCTGGTCTCAGTCCTCTGTATGTGTCCCAAGATAGACAAGCAGCCATGCCCACTGAAAACACTGCCAGCAATCTCACTTCTGTAACTCAATTCACAAAATAGTTTTGGGCAAGAAGATAATCAACAACTTCTTCACCTCAGTCTTCACTGGTACGGCCTCTGATTCCACAACTGAAGTCTTGAAGAATGTGGCCGTATACCAGGGGAAGCA
>VZTY01012146.1:317268-334727 GCA_013400935.1 Turnix velox | reverse complement strand
TGTTCAGCCTGGAGAAGAGAAGGCTCAGAGGGGACCTCAGAGTAACTTATCAGTACCTGAGGGGGTCCTACAGAAAGGCAGGGGAAGGAATTTTTAACATAATATCAGATGGGAGGACTAGAAACAATGGGTATAAATTAGAGGGGGATAGATTTAGACTAAACATAAGAAAGAAATTCTTTACAGTGAGGGTGGTGAAATACTGGAACAGGTTGCCCAGGGAGGTTGTGGATGCCCCATCTCTGGAGGTGTTCAAGACTAGGCTGGACAGGGCACTGGGCAGCCTGGTCTAGTGGGAGGTGTCCCTGCCATAGGCAGGGGGGTTGGAACTCGATGATCTTTAAGGTCCCTTCCAACCCAGACTATTCTATGATTCTATGCAAAACTGTTAAAACCTGCTTCAGAAATAGTCAACCACTCAATTTAAGAGCAGCCAATGAAAAACCATTTCCAGATGGTGGACAAGCTCAGATAGCAATTTCTTTATCAATCACAGGTAGATTCTCAATTTATGCTAATAGGCATAGCAGCTCAATAAAACTATTATAAGGTTAAGTTGAATGTCTTGAAAGCTAGCAAAAGATGCAGTAAGTGATTAAAATAAATCAAGACAGAAAGTTAAGGGCACCAGGAGAATCCAGGCTGATTAAGATCATGCCCTACTACCCAGCTTTTCTACTCTGGTTCAATCATGGTTAAGACACCAATGAAAATGCTGTCAAGTAACACTATTTTCTTAGTTTAGCCAGGCTAAAATACTGTTTTGCCAATAATAATTTAAGAGTTAATTATAAATATAAAAATCTATTTTCCTCTCAGTAAAAAGAGCAGTTTGCTTTTGTTGGTTTACATTCTCTAAATACCATGTCATTTTGGAGAAATTATTTTGAGATGTCATAGATAAATTCCATTTTTATAAGATGGCCTCATTCTAAAAGAAAATGGATGCTATAAAATTTTACATCAAGTCAGCATGTTACCAAGAAGCTTTTCTGTGTGTTCTGAATTTGATTAATACAAGCCAAGGTCACTTCCTGAAAGATGCCTACCACTGCAGCTGCAAGCAAACTAGACTCTTCTGAGCAAAAAAGCTGGGGGATGGGGAGGCTACACCAGCAATTTCTATCACTGTCTCCAAAAATACACCGATTACAGAACTTGAGTAGTATTCAGAAGTGTTTACTAGATCACCACACAAGTAACCTAATAACTAAAGACTGAACCGGCATAATCATGTTTTCAAGCTAAAACAATTCAGAATTATGTACCACTATGCCTGCAAAAATGAGTAATTCTGAGGACTCTTTACTAAACTTAATGCAATTCCCTGGAATTTTTTAAAATTTTTTTACTGTTTTATTATGCAGCTCATGAAGCTAGTAAGAGACTGCCCTTGAATTAACAGTGTCTCAGTCTCAGTAAGACTGTCAGGCTCCACACAATCTACACTGTGCCCTATTCTGAAGCCCTTTAGGAAAAATATACTTCAAGAAAGCATGCAAGCTCTTTCCAGAACTCATCATGCAATTTTCCTGTTTCTTGAGACTGTTCCTATTGCTTACAAAACCACTCAGAAATTTTGTGTTCACCTGTAATTTAAAAAATATTCTGAAAGTTATTTTAAAAACCTGCCATGTTTGCATTGTTCATGAGGCTAAAACAGATGCAGTTTCTTCCATTTCTCAACATGGTTAAATCTTACAGGTCATGAAATTAAGACCCATAGTAATCAAGAGAGTATTATAAATTTTTTGTATTTTGTGTGTACAAATAAAAACTATGATTTGAATTCCCAAAGCATGGGGAGGGAGAGGGAATGACACTGGTTGCTGAAAAACACACCAGCAGACAGCCCCACAGAGGCATCTGTTGGTTGAGAAAAGGGGCCTCAAATACCTTTATTTACAAAAATACTCAATATCCTTCATCTTCACAACAGCCTTGATGCACTCAATATTGCAACTCAGTTTTTATACTGGCTAAAATTGGGAGGACCTACTGAACAAAAAAATTAATTTTGACAAATTGGTGCATTAAAAAGAAAAGAACATTGCTGGTTTTGGGTGGGCATCTTTGCCTGAAATAGAAAAATACACTAAAGCATATAATTACCTATTCAGGCACAGCTATGTCTGTGGTTAAGGATGCCTAATATTTTCCATTATGGAAGCCTCTTCCAATTCTTGAATGACTGTATCTCACACAGCCCTCAGAACGACTTTTTATGGAAGACTTGCATAAAATTGGTTCAGACCCTTAAAAACTGAACAGAAAATTCAGTTGAACAAAATGTAACCTTTCAGCCAGTGTGAGAAGTTAAAGCTTTAGAAGAGAAACTGATCAAATATCTGACCAAGGTAAACTTCATCTTGCTGCTCCAATGAAGATACCTTTATACACATTAAGTGCTATTAAAGTCTTTGAACATTGTTTTATTTTAAACTGCTTGCCAGGACTCTCAAGTATTGTATCTAACCAGGTAAGTTTTGTTGCTGCACAGGTCCACGCTGACAGGACAGAACATGCTGTATTCCTGTATTATGAAGACCAAGAGCAGCTTCTCTCTAAACCTACCAGCTAGGAAGCAGTTAAACTGCCTGGCAGCAGGGTAGCCTGTGAACAAGGACATATTTCTTGGTTGTACTGCCCCACCCAAACACAGTAGCCTCAAAACAGCAGGCAAGCGTAGAATCGAGGGCTTAGCTAAGGCCACCATTCCCTCCTCCCCAGTTCAAGATTCCAGTTGAAAGTGCAGGTGGGGGTCTTGGCCCGCAATGCTAAAAGGCTCCACTATTGCCTCTCTAGTGGGTAGTCCACAGAGGGAGCACACTCAGTCCAGTCATCTAAGTGCCACTGATCTGCCCTGTGGGATTCCAGATGACAGCCTGCCTGGCAAACAGCAGAAATTTCCTTACAGCAAATTATACTGTTTTTTCCATATGCTTTTAGCATACAAAAAGTTACATTGAAAATACTAAGGTTATGAGGTCATTGACAAGAAACCCAACTTAAATTAGCGTTGTCAGCTCCAGCTCTCAGCACTCCTTCTCTTAACACTTGCTGCACATCCTTTAATTAAGCAGTTTGTAGTGTAACTGCTTTTTAGACTGAAGTTCACAGAAAAAGATCACAATAGACTTACTTATGCCTGCTGTATCATCTCCAGGGTGTGTTAATTACTATTTCAGCAGCCATGTTCACTTTACTATACAGTGATACATAATAGCCTCATGAATGGAAAGCTGAAGTTTGTCAAGGACCTGTATCCTAATTGATATTATGAATGGAAGACAAAGTATTTTGATTTAATTTGTTCAGTAACATTGTCCTATTACCAGTGTCCAACATGGACACACAGGGAGTTTCACTGATACACAGTGCCTTGATTATAGCAGACTGCAACTTCTGATGAAGAGTATTCATTTAGAACAAAACTTTAAACTTGCATTTAAATCACCAGTTTAACCATCAAATACTTACACCCATCAATAAGGAGGGGCACATGAGCAGGTAAAAAATAGAGTCCATAAATCATGGTGACTTGCCTTAGGTACATTTTGCTAGTCAGCAGATGCAGCACTTATGGACATGTATTTGCATGTTTGCACATAAATAAGCTATAGGAATTAAGGTCAGAAAATATGTAATTTTACATTGTAAACCAATTAATTTTAACCAAAGTTCTGGGTACACCACAAAATAAATTCACATTCTGAAAGAGTGTTTGAGTGCTATGTGGGCAGGCTGGGAAGAAGAGAGTTACGCATTAGAGCCCTTTATATCATAGATACACAGACAGACACAAACTGGTTTCAGTGAGAGTTGAATACCTGGTGCTTTGGACAGCTTTTGAGGATTCTACTGGGTGTCTCTCTTTACCAAGCTACTAAAATGAATTTTTATTTCTTTTTTATTTCTTCCAATTTATTGAAAAACACACATCCCCTTTTCTTTTAAAATTACATCTTGTTATCCTCTAATCTAGCGAGGTCTGTTAATGAAGTTTCCTGTATTTCTGACATGACTAGATTCTTAAATTTAAGTGCACAAAATCAGAGACTGAAACCAAAGTTACTGAAGAAATGAAATTAAAATAGTTTAAGCTTTCTATGCATAATACCAATGCTTCTATATGATTTAGTTCATTGTAAAGAATAAGTACAGCTACTTAATGCAAAGGTGACATTTCTAAAATGCAATTTGACCTTGAAATATGGAAATGTTCCTAGCTCACTGCTGTAATTACAATCTGATTGAGTGTACACAGGTATACTTAGCATGGCTGCAAGAGGTATTAATTTAGTTCAACACATGCTTACCGTTCAAAATGAGAAGTGACAATTATCTAGCTATAGTACATCAGCAAATCTGTGCTTTTCTTAGTTAAAATACCTTTCTTCTATTTTTTCACTTTTCTTACTATATTTCATATTCATTGTGATCAGAGCTAAGTAAAGCACCTTTAGGTAAACTACTAAATAAGAGCAGAATAAGATAGCTCCCAAATTAAGTTCATTTTTCTTTCCAGAGTAATCAGGTTATCTTATTTCAAATTTTGCCCATTCACATCATCCCAATTGTTATAACTTTGAGCATATGCTAAAATTTACTACACAAAATGGAAAATGGAAACATGTAATGTTACTTTTCATATTACCGGTCAATGAATGAAATCGTAACATCCAAGGGTCAATTATTTAAAAATTAAGGTAAAAAGGGAGGAGGAAAAGGCCCCAACAGTTGGCAGAATTCAATACTATTCCTTTAAGGCCAATTACAAAAAGACCAAGTGACCAGTTTTAATTCCTGCAACAAATTACATTCCAGTTTTCAAGTAGTAGCTAAAACAGGAGCAAACACAGGAGCCAGCTCTAGCCAGTTTATGGAATCTATGTCCTGAAGACTTGATCAAATAAAACCCTGAACAACCAGCACTAACTTTACTCACAAGGTTTGGATCAATGCTAGAGTAATTTCTCTATGATTCTCAGGAAAACACTGCCATCAGAGAATTATGTACCACAGTTCAATGATGAACTGGCACCATTATAACAAGGGGCAACTAAGACAAGAGTCCATTACAATTAATCCTATTCTGTCTTAATTTCAGGACATACCACCACGTTTCGGGAGGGCACTGATGTAGGCAGGTATACATCATTAATCTTGTGTACTTCTTAATCTGCATTATTTGCATAATTTGTATCCATTATTTCTCTTATTGGACACAAATGTATTCCTGACAACCAGATTTATTCCTATAATCAAGAAATTTTTTTTTTCCACATTTATGAGAAAAGCAGCATGCTTTTGAATAAGGTTCTCAATGTACTATGGATTTTTTTTATAGACTTTATTCTTTACACAGATTTTTCCATCACATAAAAGCCTTATGGTTCTAGTTTATCTAATGTCCTATTAAAGCAGCAATGCCTGCACTTTCATGAAAAAGACATTTTTCAATTAGTCTCACAGTAAGCACCTTAAGATTCCCACAGAAAATGGCTTATAAATGGCACTTCTCAAACACTCATGTTTATTTGCAGAACTCTTCATTATGACACTATCATTGTTAGCATGGAAATTACAAGTAATTTTAGGAAGATTTGTAGCCATTTTGGAGGTTAGTTGAAGAGGTCAGAGGATGCCAAAAAGAGAAGGAGGGATCACATCCCTCCCATCCAAGTGCCAGAAACATTTGTAATGTTTTCTTTTAGATCAAGTTGCTTCCTTGTTTGTAGGTAAATGGACAAATAGTTGAGTAGTTTCACAACATTAGGGAGCAATGTTAAAGCTTTTTTTTTTTAATATATAGTGCACAGGAGGACACACCAGGATAGAGGTGTTGAATTTTTCATTTTTACTTTTTAAGCACATTGTATATTTAGTTCCCAGACAAACAGAACAATTTAATTATATCTTAAGTTCATTAAAACCCTGAGTTGGTGAAACATTTTGAGCATTTGTCTGCCAAGGAGACATTCAAGGTGATTTAAACAACTCTTTTATCAGACTTTCAGGTCATTTTGCAGTTTAATTCAAATTTTAACTTGATGTTAAACTTTAAGATCAGTATTCATCTATGACTCTGCACTGGAAGGTTTTTGTATTAGCATCTGCTAAGCATGGTAACTATCTGGACTTGACATGCATTCATGTCATGAAACTGGAGTTTATCAACTACATAGTAGAGAAGAATTAATGTGTTTTCTTGCCAGTAAACACCATGGTGCATTTGCCCAACTAGATGACTTTCAACTGTGGGACATGACACTTTCCTGGCACTCTTAAAAAGAAAAGGAAGTTATGTTTAGGTACACTGCAGTCAGACTGCTGTATTCTTCAGCCCTGCCAAAATTTTTACAAGAAAAGTTACTAGCATCTCTATCCATGGCATAACTTTACTATTTTCTTTCAAAATGCAGCTTAATATTTTTATGGTTGTCCATAAAGTTTAGAAAACCACAAAACATCACCTACACTTAAGCTTTCACCAGTAGGAAGCTTACGTAGTTAGATTCTCATACAGATGAAGCCTATAAATAACAGCAAACATACAATAACAGGATAAACAGAGCATACCATGGAGGGAACACAAGAAAAGGCATATAAAATCTAAGTCTGATGTCATTAATTCTGTTTTACAGAATAAAAATACTGTGATTCAGTGTTTTATTCATTGCAAGTAGATTTATGACAGACAATATGCTTAGACAAGTGTCTCCATCCAGTCAAGAGCAAAATTTATTTATTCCTTCTCTCTACCACATATTATTTACTTCATGTATTATCTGTCTGCAAATCATTGCTTAGAAACGGAAGCATTTTAACGAGCACAGCTATCTGAAACAAAACACTATCTATTCTGCGCTTAGAAGAGATAATTTTCCAAAGTTTTTCCGTTCACTGTCTCCATTAATTTTTTCATTTTGCTTTAACCTTAACTTATTCTAACCAAGTCAGCTTACTTCGATTTTATTTCAGAGCACCTGCAAAGAGGTTGACCTTATGACAAGAGATTATTCTGAAGGAGGTACTTCCTTTCCCAACACAAAAATTCCACTGAATGGAATGCTCAGTTTCAGTATTCTCAGCATGAGTTAATTTACTTGAATATTAATGGCTAAGTTGGCTGCCCCAGGAGTTATAATAAAAAAACAAACCCCACCCAGTCTGGGTCCTAAACAGCTTTAGCTAAGAAATCCCATTTCATCACCCTTATTTCAGAAGAACTGTTCTGAGCAAAGTATTCACACCATTGGTTACTTGAGAAAGAAAAGAATTAGGATCTGCAATACAGAGAATTAACTGAAGTCAAGTATTTGGACATATAGTCTATCAGACAACTCTTAAGAGCAGCATCCTTTAGAGGTCCAAGCATTCTCCCAAAGCAGCATTGAATACCATCATAAATGCTGAAGCCAGGTCATATCATGGACTTTCTGAAGTTTAAGGGAGGTGGAGGAAAGTATAAACAATATTAGCATAAAACATAAATAAATTCTTTTATTTTTCTAAGGTTATTGGAAGTATTGTCTCTCTTTTCCTAACTCCTAAACACCAACTGTTTCTCTTTATCAATTCTCTTACACCAAAGTACTTCATAATCAAGTCTTCCAAAAGAAGTCTTACCTAGCACAGGGTTCACTCTCCAGCAGAAGCCAGTAGGAATAGGAATGCCTAGAAAGAAAAAGGTAAGCATATGAATGCATTTCAGCATTCTCTCAGACTTCACAAACTACAGCTCAGGAATTTCCTGGTTCAAAAGAAGTGAGTTTTCCAGCAGCAGGATTTCTCTTCTACATAAGTTGCATTTTGTACTCTTGAGAACTAATGCAGCTAAAATACTCTGTGACACTCAGCTCCATAGCTAAGCCATACACTGTGTGAAAGTAGTCCTTTTTTATTTTTAACTCTGACATCTGGTAATAAGGAGAGAATAAATGAAATGACTGAAGAGGAAAACACTTTCTTCCTGTTGAATTTCCATGACACTTGTGGTTATTTTGTATATATCTGCCTTACACTCTCAAGCAAAAAAGGAGATAATTAAGAAGCAAAAAAATATAGTGCAAGATAAACTCCATTATACTCTTTTTGAAATAGCAAAGACCAGAATATCTTATATTCAAGATAAAAATTAACATGACTGTAAAATGGTACAGTATTTTCAATTTTGCATTGCTTTTCTCCACTGGTAACAGTTTTCTGAATACTCTTAGCACTGGTCTGTTACTCTGACAAAATGCAGTTTTGATTTGTGAGTTTTGGGGTTTTTATAAGTTTATTTACCGAGTGTAAGAAAACTGGGTAAAAATCTATTAGTTATAGTAGTGCTGCTTTTCCCTTAAGCACACCACCAGACAGAAAGCAAAACACACACTGCCACTCACCCCAAAGAAAAATTTCCCTAAAATTCCTTAAATCCTTTCTTCTTCAGTGACTGACACTGACCACAATTATTACAGGTAACTACCAAGTCTACATTCTAAGAGGATGGAAAAAAAAAAAAGATGAGAGGTAAGCAAAGCACTATGTAAAAATATGGAAAATCAAGCTTAAAAAACACTGAAGACTTCTGCACATACAGTAAAATACCTAATCTGCCACATCCAAGGTCCACATAAACAAAACAAGTTTGTTTTAGGCTTTGACAAGCACATTTCAGTTGTCTTAAGTCTTCAACAACACGTTTTGCCTTTGTGAAAGGAGAAGTCTTACTAAGACCTAGAAATTCCATTTCCAAGCTTGAACCTTGCAGCAAATTTGTAAAGCAACATTTAGATAAGATAGGCAAAATGTAAACAAAGCATGGAGAGCAGCTTTGTTTCACAATGCACAGTTTATTTCAATACTTTTAATCAGTGAGAAGCCAACTAAACAATACACAATTCACAATACAATTCATGTAAAAGCTGGAAAAGATATTAAGGTTCACGTCAAGTTCAATGTGCTCTATTTTTAACTTTAGTTAAGTCCCTTGTCATTAGCAGTAACTTAATACTTGAGAAAGGTTTAGGATCAGATAGGAAGTTAGTTTGACAGAGAAATTTATATATTTCTTAAAAAGAAATATTTATCCCAACAAATAATTGAGTTGAAGTTACTTAGACCAAGTCAACTAGTATAATATCCCATCCTCACAGTAAACAACATCAAGGCTTACAGATTGCTTTAGAAAGTAGCAATTAATTGTTTGCTATTATTGTACCATAATCATTGTGTTCATATTCTTTTGTATTCCAACATTTGGAAAAAAAACCCCACAAACACAAAACACAAATCCACCAAATTCCCCTTTGCTCTACCTCACTGAGAAACACAGTCCTCAAGTCCATATACTTTGATACTAATGTAACAAATCGTTTAGTATAGCTTTTTAATGGCCAAGTTTAGGAACCTGACACCAGAGCTGCTGAAGATTTTTTTTTAAAGCATTTCACAGCATCAAACCAACCCTGACAATCTCGTGATCAACTTCCTGGGAAAAAGCAGAAAGTTTACATAACAGCAAACTGAAAGACAGACAACGCCTTTGAAAACAAGCCCGATACTTCTGTATTTCAAGGAAATAGGGAAGAAGCAGAAGCATCTGCTTGGCTTTGAGATAACCAGACTTGTTTCAAGCACTCCTGTATGAGCACCCATATCATGTGATAGCCTAGGCTGGAGGGCCAGAACTTTTCAAGTAGTCTAGAGCACAGACTACCTGTTTTTCCTAGAGATAGCATTAGTAGAGATCATAAGACATTTATAAGCTTATGGCAGATACTGAGATCTTTCAGATGACTGCTAACAAAACAATGAATTAGTGCCCATCTCTGTGTTACTTTATTGCATACAAGCAATAACTTATATTCTCAGATAGCATTAAACTAATTTCTGAAGTCCTGACACCACAAACTCCTGCTTTGTCACAGTAAATTTTCATTAATACAGAATTTAACACCTCCAACATAACAGTAATATCTTTGTAGCCAGAGCAACAGCAAACTGTGGTAAACTTACCTGAAGACAAGTCTGGATATACAGCAGAAAAACCAAGATAAACAAATTACCTCAAATGGAAAATAACAAAAAAATCTTAACTACAGAAGCTGTTTTTTCTGCTTATCAGAAATTGTTAAAGTACTTAAACATTTTTTTATCCCACTCTTGATCTGTTCTTTGTCCTTATGTTTCTCTATTTTTTTTGTGAAACAGAGATACAATCTAGTACGGCAAGAGCTGAGAGCATGGTGTGAAACACATTCAAGATAATGCCAAGAAATTCTTGCACTTCAAATGAGGCAAGAACAGCTAAGATGTTGCCAAAGAAGAAATTTATCTAACACATGGGCAAAGAGTTTTACACCTTAAACTTGTCCCTTCAGAAAAAAAAAGAACGACAGTGTTACAATTTTCCTGGAAAACTAGTAGTGTGGGGTGAGTCTACTTGGTGTGTCCTCTCAGAGTTTCTAAAGTTTTAATATTACAGTTGCTCCTTCTGTTCCACAAAACATGTTTCTGATATTGTTTTATGTAACCAATCTAAGTGCAAATTCTTCCAGCTATGAAATTCCTCTGCAAGTACAGAGAGATGAGTCAGAGCAGTTTCCAAATTCCCTGGTTCAGAGGCAAGGTCTTTAATTTAGCATGGATATGCTAAAAATGCTATCTTAATATACCAGGCAAGTTAAAACAAGCCAGTTTTCAGCTGTATTCTTTCGTGGTGTTCTGCATGTGGGTGGAGTTTTGTTTTTAAGACTAACTAATAGCCTTAGCTATATCCTAGATTCAACTGATGTAGCTGAAGTCTCTCCAGGACTGTTAGTTGCTTATTTTTTTTCCACTGTTGATGCTATGGAGCCAGTGTAACTCTAGAAGAGAAACATTCCAAGCACAGGGATTTTTTTTAGCAGAGTGCGGGTTTTGTTGTTTTTGTACATTAGAGTCTTTTCTAAATGAACCGATCTCTAGTGAAGTGCCTTGCTAACTTTATGAGGGGAGGAAGAAAAGCCTGGAAGATTTGCTAGTTTTCTATTATTCCGTAAAAAACAAGCCTAGACTGGATTGGACTTACTAAATATCAAGCTCCTGTAATAGAAGCAGCTTTTAGGGGAGTAAAAATGACTATAGGAAAGTATCCAATCTTGTGTTCAAACTATGACATTAGAAAGTTGAAGCAACCTTGCTAGTGCAAAGAAAAAAAGTTTAAATTGGCTGAAGCAATTAGTGTAGCTAAACTTGAGTCAATTTTGGCTGTAATCAGTATGTACACTGAGGAAAACACATTGCCACTGTCTAGGATCTTATCTTTTAGCAGAAGCAGCAACTAGCTGCATCTCCAAGAAACCTATAGCAGCTGTGGAAGATCTGACTGTTTCTCTCACGAGTTGTTGGATAGTTCTTAAAAAGGAATGATATACTGCAAAAATGCTATAAAAACCCACAGGTGTAAGGTTGGCTTAAAAGTCTAGCCAGTTCTCCTCTGGAAAACCCTTGAATGCAAAGTGAAATACAAATTTGATTTTTCTCTTAAGCTGGTAATAGTGATATCTGCTCTACAATGGTTTCCTTCAATGAGTTTTTCACAAAGGTAGCTTTGAAGTTGCCCTTTACCAGCAGCATAGAGAAGATTCATCAAGAATTTAGTTTATAATCTGGATAGATTTACAATTTAGCTCAGCACAAGCTCACATAGCAATGCAACAAGATAGCCATCCTGGGGTGGTACAGCCAGGGGATTGCTCTGGCAGCTTTGGGGTGATAAGACTATATCTCAGACTGCAAACACATCCCTAATAATTAGTGATGCAGATCCTGCTCTGTGGCTCAAGTTATCTCTCAGCAAATACATTCCCACGTGCAATTTCTCACTTGCCTGTGCAATTCTGCTTATTTTGTAGACAAGGAGGTGAGTGTACATGGCACTACTTCATATCATATGGAAATCATTTGTGTAAAACAGAATGGAAATCTGTTCATCAGCACAGGTGAAGTTTGTTCTCTTGGTATATATCCTTTTATCTGAAAACATAATTACCGGCTCACCTATTGTTTCTGTGTAGTACTTGTAGTACTCTAAGGATGGAGCTCCTTAGGTTCTGTGGGCAACTACTATAGAACCTCCTTGCACTAAAAATCCAACCAACCCCAACTCTTGAAGGTCTCAAAGACAATGCCTTGGTTACATTTATTTTAAAAAAAGACATCTCCTAACTTAGCTCCAGAGAGTAACATCAAATCTAAATCATGCTATAGGAAGTGTAGCTCTAGAGATGTTAATAGAAATTATTCTGAATTCTGAAAAGTATTCCTTAGCAGGAGGTGCACATAACAGTGAAGATAAAGAAGTTTAAAACCAAAAAGGATAAACCAAATATCCATAATAAACATGGAAGCTTATTACTAGTCAGGTAACTATCCAAACCAAATAATAATAATGACGTTCTAGCTTAGTGGATTTAATTTTAAGCATTTAGTTTAATAGAATAACTCAAAACCTCCGATATAAAAATCAACCTCACGAACAGCCCCTTCTCTAGTCTTATCTCTGAATCACTGTGTGTTAGATAGAAAACACTGCTAAGTGCATTTGACATTCCCTAAATATATCCACAAGGATTTAGATGTGAGGATACTTCTGGATGTCTCACAAAAGAAGCCCTCAAGTGTAAGAAGCCTGAATTCTCAACTCTGCCTAAGTTCTCACAATTTTCTCAAATTTTCCACTAGTGTGGGCAGTCATTTTTGCACCATAATCTTCAGAATTGGTCACCAATTTCTATTCAGTTCCTTAGCTTATATAGGTTCTGGGTTTTGCTTTGTTTTACTTCTCTATCAGACAATTCTCATGTCATTGATAATAGATTATTTATTATTTACATTTCAACTAAAAATCCACCCCTCAATTATTCTAAGAGTCTTCAAATATCTGGCAGATAAATATACAGACAAAGAGAATCTTCATTCCCTCAATCCATAAATACTGCTTTGCATTCCTTTTGTTACTTTCCCAAAGCAGAATGATAATTTCCTGCATTGTTTGGTGTAGATATTTTGCTTAAGCAGCAAGCACTCCAGGCTACAACTGATGAGTGACCTTGAGACAGCTCTTAGAAGGCAGTTGCCATAGTAACATCACCACAAACGTGGTACACCCTCAGCTGACACCACCAATCTGGTACAAGAGATTCATAATATCTATGCTTTATTAGTATCTCAACATTTAAGGAGGAAGTTACTATATTTTTAGGGTTTGGGTTTTTTTAGAATTATTTCAAAAACCTCTTGTGCAGTGGTAGATGCTGTATGAATACGAGTTACTAAGGCAGTAAGTTCACTCAGTGCAAGAGTTAAATAAAATACCCTACTGAAAGGTGAAGTATTAATCCAGAGCAGGCCTTGATCCAAGAAATGAGACCATTGACAAAAACTTGAAATGACACATAACTTCAGCAAAACCTGTTGTCTTTTCTCAATTCTCTACTACAAATACTTTTTAAAGAGCCTTGTGTCAAACATACTGCAATTGGAAACTTTTGCATATCAGAATATTCTTAGTCTCACCTGTGCAACCTCATCACCTCGAATAAACTTTCAAACCAACTTGGCACTAACTTGGCCCGCAAAGGGCTTTCCCCTACTAGCTCTTTTCAGCTCTGTTAGATGAAAGAATAGGAGAATCATGGTTGAAATGTCAATAAAAATGAAAAATCTAGAATTGAAGAGTGATAGTTAATAAATAGTATTACTGAATGATTCTGTTAAAGGATAAAGGATCAACAGACAGATTAAGACAGTTAATTGCAATCCAGCACAATCTAGCAGTCAGACATTACAGTTTACTTTAAATGAAACTGCAGTTTTAAGACTTATTTTTTAAAAAACTCAAACCAACAGAAAAGGACAATCAGATAAGCTTCACAGATTGTGGATGTTCAAGAGACTTTACTGTAGGTAAAACATTTGTGTATTAGAAACTAAAGACATCTCTGCTTCCAGTGCAAACCACTTGATTGGTTTGCACTTATTATAAAAGAACCTCCATACAAGTGGCGTCTGTGTGTCAGCTAAGAGTTAATTCCAGTTTGAAGTGAAGTCATAAACTTTAAAACAGGCTTCTGACATGCTAATCTAAAGAGTCTGGCCCATAGTGAAGAACCTGCCCTGAAACTTGACCATCCAACTTGACCTGCATCCAAAACTGTAACCTGAAGGCTGGTAGACAGACAACAGCAAAAAATGTTCCCACACAGTAGTAATCTCTTTGAATAGAGCCCTAAAACTCAAAAACCATCAATTACTTCAGTAATTGCACTATAGCACATGGTTGCCAATCAAAAGGGTTTAGCTCTGTTGCCTTTAGAGGTCTGCAAACACTGCCACCTTGGCTCAAATAAGTATTATTTGAGATTGATGATCCTGTCAATTACTGTTCCTTGCCACTCTTCCCACTTTCATCACTTTGTGGAGGTGTGGGTAAGATGGGTGTATTCTGCATTGGCCCGTGTTGTATCAATCTGTGTACAGATAGGCACTGACAGAATCCTTTTGAACAAGAATTCATATAAACACTGAATGTGTTTCTATTTGCAATCATTTCCTACAGTAAACACACTTTTATCAGAGTACAATAATTCCTCTTCAGCTTTGCACCTAGTTGTTTATTTTGGCCTAGCTGTACAGGGTAACTTTGGAATGTATCTAGAACTAGACACAAGAGGTACTCTTGGTATAAAAGAACATAGCTGCATACACAACTTGTTCTGTTCTGTCCTCTCCTTTTGCTTGTCTTGATTAAAAAAAATAAATAAAATTATTCAGACAAAGAAGTTTAACCTTGATATTTGATGGAAATAAAATAGAATTTATGTGACACTACAGATTATTAAGCATTGATTCCATAAATGCTGAGAAGTACATCAATCTATTCTGTGAGCTCATTTAGAAACAAGTATCACCAGCTATAAAACCCCTTTACATTATTAGTCCTTAAACTCAATCTAGAACCCAGGAAGATCCTTACCACAAAGGAAACTCCTTATAAGGCGAAGGACCACTAGTAAGGGCAGAGGAGAAACAAACAGTAAGAAAGCTTATGATACAAAGAACTAATGCATTCTAATCCTCCAATCCTGTTAAAAATCCCTCATTCCTTGGCCAAATACCATAGAGTTGCTGATCATCTGAGACTAAGGAAGTTACTCATTTGATAGATTAATTTTACCCTAAAATGGGTGCTTTGCCGTATTTATCCTTTTCTTTAGATTATGCTGTTCAGCAATATGTATATGCACTACACTGCTAACAAATACACATTAAATGTAGGTTTCTCAACATAAATTCTCAGAAGAGCACTCAATATATCTACTTAATCCCTATTGACTTATGTGAAATTAGTTTCCCAACACAGATACAACAGGTGAGGAACTACCAGCGATAATACACAATTGATAACTCTACCAATGCTAACTACAGCCTCAGGGCAGACAAACATTACTGAATTTCTCCTACACCCTGGTACCACTTGAGTTTCTCTTCTAGAACACATTTATTTCAGAAACAGTTTTACAGGAACTCCATCCAGTTTAAGTTTTGATGGTTGCTATTTCTGCTCTAGTTCCACATTTTGCAGACAGAAGCTGCCTGGGTGCTTCTGTTTGGTTTTGAGGTTCAGGGTTTTATTTTGTTGGTGGGAGGGAGAGAGGGAATGGATAATTTTGAATTAAGTCTGATTGCTGACTGCAAGGGTCTTAGTCCCAGAGTAAGAGGAGAGGAGGTAACAAAAAGAAGCACAATAGCTCCTATTTGGCTTGAGCAGCTTTGGAAGTATACCTCACTGCCTTGGAAAGACAGCATTTCATGAGAATGCATCTAAAGGGTTCAGGTTTTATGTTTTCAACCAATACTGGAAAGAACTCTATTTTTGATGTTATTCCTTTTTGCACAATATAGCACCATAGCGCCCATCACAACATTTATGCCAAAAAAAAAAACCCAAAAAACCTATCGATCCATAGAATCATAGAATAGTTTGGGTTGGAAGGGACCTTAAAGATCATCGAGTAGATCAGGCTGCCCAGTGCCTTGTCCAGCCTGGTCTTGAACACCTCCAGAGAGGGGGCATCCACAACCTCTCTGGGCAACCTCTTCCAGTGTTTCACCACCCTCACTGTAAAGAATTTCTTTCTTATGTCAAGTCTAAATCTACCCCCTTCCAATTTACATCCGTTGTTTCTGGTCCTCCCATTCGATATCCAATTAAAAAGTCCTTCCCCTGCCTTTCTGTAGGACCCCCTCAGGTACTGATAAGTTACTTATAAGGTCCCCCTGAGCCTTCTCCTCTCCAGGCTGAACAAACACGTGTGGGCACAAACACACGCAAACAGGTATACACACACAGAGCCCTGTGCACACATATGACTGCCCGCACACACACGCTGCCACACGTGAGTCCAGGCCTCAGCCCTTCCTCGTTGCCGCGGCGACGCGGAGCAGGCGGAGGGGATGAGCACGGGCAGCGGGCGACAGAGCCCTTCCCTCGGAGATCTCTCCAACCGACAGGAGGAAGACCCGGGCACCAGAAGGGGTCGGCCTTGCAGTGGCCGAGGTGCGGGGACCGGCCCCGGGGGTCTCCCGCTCTCTCCGGACCCCACCGCTCCATTATATAAAGGATTCTTTAGGCCCTAACCCAAAAGAGCACAAGTCAACAATGAATACCTGTAGTGACAGAAAGACAAGGCACAGAGTCCTCTAGATCTTGGAGAAAGGTCAGGGAGCCTTTTGGTAAATAAGAACTTAAACAGAAAAGAGCTTTGAGGTTTGAGGTAGACAAATGAGGTTGAACCTACAGATCCCTTCAGTTTGATTTTTACCACTGTATCTGAAGCTACAGTAATTTTATAAATATTCATTAAATAGGTTTTTGAACTGTTTTATAATTTAAAAAAAAGAGTATCATTAGAAAAGGGTATGTGTTTCCTAATAACTTCTTTTAATATACCAAAGATACAAAATTTAAGATTTCTAGTTTAACATGACAAACTCAGCATGAGCCAGCAGTGTGCACTCGCAGCCAAGAAGGCCAACCAAATCCTGGGTTGCATCAAGAGGAGTGTAACCAGCAGGTCCAGAGAGGTGATTTTACCCCTCTACTCGGCACTGGTGAGACCACACCTGGACTATTGCGTCCAGTTCTGGAGCCCTCAACACAGGAAGGACATTGAGCTATTGGAGAGGGTCCAAAGAAGGGCCACGAAGATGATCAAAGGGTTGGAGCAACTGCCCTATGAGGACAGGCTGAAGGAGTTGGGGTTGTTCAGCCTGGAGAAGAGAAGGCTCAGAGGGGACCTCATAGTAACTTATCAGTACCTGAGGGGGTCCTACAGAAAGGCAGGGGAAGGACTTTTTGACATAATATCGGATGGGAAGACTGGAAACAATGGATATAAATTAGAGGGGGATAGATTTAGACT
>VZTY01012146.1:296980-317127 GCA_013400935.1 Turnix velox | reverse complement strand
AGTCCTTACTGGAAATATTAGTCTAGAATCAAAATCAAGCAAAAAAAGATGGCATCCTGTAATCGTAACAACACAAACCATAAAACAAATTTGAGGCAAGATCAGTAAAATCAGCAGTTGATATCCAGCACAGGAGCATTTTAAGCACAAGCTTACAACCAAGAACCGTTTCTTGACCATTCATTTTCAGGGAGTACTTGCTCATCAAGTAGCTTGAAGTTTCAGTAGAATGAGGCTTTTAACTGAAATTCCAGCAATACAGGCATGCCTGCATGTTATTAAAGGAAATAGTGGAAAATTTCACAGGCTGACATCCAGAATGTCTGCGGTTCTTTTTCATATTTCTCTCTTCTTGCAAAGCAGTTATTAGACTAGAACTTGTTTTTTTGGTTTTGGTTGTTTTGGTTTTTTTTAAAGCATGGAAATTTCCACTGCTTTAAAAGATTTTTAAAAAGCTTTCTCAAATGTGCAGTTCCAGCAATCTCACACTTATGCCTAGATGCAATCCTTAGTTTAAGTCAAAGATTCATCAACATAAAGCAGTACTAAGGTAGAGGAGCAAGGGTAAGGAAAAAAAATTTGCTCATATACCAAAAGCATCACTTGGCCAATCTGAACTATTATCATATTACATATTAGCTTCTTGATAGAGGTCATCTGAAGTTCTTTGCTGTGAGGGGTGAGACACAGGAAGATGTTGTCCAGAGTGGTTGTGGATGCCCCCTCAATCCTTGGAGGTGTTTAAGGCCAGGCTGGATGACTCTCAAAGGAGCAACCTGGTGTAGTGGGAGGTGTCCCTGCTCATGGCAGGGGAGTTGGAACTAGATGATCTGTAAGGTCCCTTCCAACCCAAATTATTCTATGATTCTGTGAGGTGCAGCTACAGCATGAGAAGATGTAAGTAGCTCAGGACAAAGCTACCTTGTAGCTGTACATTTATACAGAAAATACAGTGGATGAAAACACAAGCTATCCTGTCCTTATCAAGTGATAGCTCCCCTTGAATTTTCTCTTATCTCCATTCATAATACTTCTCACTAGAGCCCACTCATCATCTCTACTGCCTTCTTATGATCCCCAACATAGCCAAAACAAGTTTGCTAGCCCTGGTTCCACACCTCATCTCTACAAGTCTTGTTTATGAGCCACAAACATGCATCACAAAAACATTGGGGGCTTTAACATAAAACCCACAAGCATCATATAGTATTTTATTTACAGAGCAAGAACAAGGCATGCACCAGGACATAACACTGAACTGGTATGCAACCAAATAAGATACCTGTAAGATTCTCCAATCCATTTGTTTTCTTGTTGGTTTTAAAAGAATGAAGAACATTGGAAGGGGTATTATTTGTTTTAAATCTCTACCAACTTTTCCTTAGGGGCTTGATGTCTCATGACAATATTATAATGCATTATCTAAAAGCACCGAGCTGAAGTTATGATACTGGCAATGTTATTAACTAAAAGCTTTAACTGTGAAGAAAAATCACTAATGAACACTTTAAGAAGGTTCCTGCTAAGCGTTACGATAGATCCTTTAACTTAAGCCTACTCCCTCTTCATCAGGTAAAGATCATTTGTTTTCTTGCTACTTAAATTGTTTATAAAGCACACTATATGATCTGGAATTAAGATATATTTTTGCTTTGAAGTTTGAAATTAGCTGTTAATGAGATGTTAATGAGAAGGAGGGCCATTTAACACATCTGTGGTCATATAAAGGTGATTGCCTCTTACCTCAAAGAAAAGATCAACTTACTACAGAATCATATGAAATCAACACAATTATACCTGCAACCTGGCTCAGTAACAGAAGTGCTTCCCTAGACACAGCCTGGTGATACTGAAGTCCTGTCTAGTTTATGATCAACCACAAAGATAAATGGATGTTCAAAAGATACTCAGAAGAAGTGCCATGTGTGAATTAAGAGTTTTCTAGAGTTACCATTGGGGAAAAAAGACACTACATTACAGCTCTATTGCACATATGATCCCAGATAAACAGTAACTTTGAAAAGAAATGTTTAATGTGAAATGAACTGGGTAAGCTTTATTAAAAGATTTTAGACAACAGATTTAATCTTGCTTTTTCCTCATCTTGATGGTTTGCCTATTGATAATTTTTTCTTCCCTTTCCTGCATTCATTCTCTCCTCTGAGTGTATTTCAAAACGTAGTAAAACCCAGGTTGCAGATAAAATTAGAAAGAACTCCCATTGAAACAATTTTAAGAACTGTTTGTTGAAGGGAACAAAACCCATTCTTATTTCTTTGATATTTATAACATTTTTCAAAAATATGCCCTAATGATAAAATCCGCAAGAAAATTTCCTTTTTAACACTCATGCTTGCTGAGAAAGCTACTGGAATCACTATAAACAAGCTCTCTCATTCTGTTCCACCTAAAAGGTCCCAAGAAAAAAACACATGTAATCTTGTGGAGATTCTGAGCAAACCAAGCAAATCCCAGAGACTACGTTTCACCTTCATGTTAAATACCATTACAATCTCTGAGACCAGGAAGATAAAAGCTAGTTATGCCTTAATCCACTCAGTCTCCCTCCTACCACTGCCAAGGGCAGGGCTTAAGTATTAGTCTACAGCTACCCAAGACAAACATATTACACTGATAACATTTTTATCCATGTACCTCTTTTGGTACCATCTTTGAAAAAGCGGACAACTCATTTTTTAACTTCCATGCATCAGAGAACAGAATGAGGTAAAAATTTACGTAACTCAGGAGTCACATACAGAATATTTCTCACATCTATAGAAATCTACCTTGAAAATGCACCTCTACAAGGCCTTCTGGGTGTAGAATCATAGAATAGTTTGGGTTGGAAGGGATCTTAAAGATCATCGAGTTCCAACCCCTCTGCCATAGGCAGGGACACCTCCCACTAGATGAGGCTGCTCAGTGCCTTGTCCAGCCTGGTCTTGAACACCTCCAGAGACGGGGCATCCACAATCTCTCTAGGCAACCTGTTCCAGTGCTTCACCACCCTCACTGTAAAGAATTTCTTTCTTATGTCAAGCCTAAATCTACCCCCTTCCAATTTACATCCATTGTTTCTAGGATCTCATTCCTAGAACATGTGCTGAAATGGGGAAACAGCAATGGGTTCAGGTTTTGCGACAAAATCTCATACTCAGCCAGGGTTAACGCATGTGCTAGTCATTATGGCTAGCAGGTGTAACAAATTGTTCTGCAGCTTCTCCTGTCTCCTCCCCCATTTTCAGGTGCACCTGTTAAAGCACGGCAAAACTGCTGTGTAGTTTAGCCACATGTGCAACAACTTGGATGAGAAATTGCTTCCCTGACCTAACAATTACAATATTTTCTGGAGAACTTTTATTGAGTTTTCAGATTTCTAGCACAATCTTGCCTATAAAGTGAAGTCATAACACTACTCATGTCTGTAATCTTTTTTTTTTAAAGAACTTAACTTGATAACAAGAAAGCTTCTAAAATAAATTTTCCAACAGGGCAGTGATCCATAACCTAACAAAGAATGTTTGACAAACAGTTTAACTACACCTGACCTGAACAGGCTCAAATTTAACTGTGAAGGTGACAAAGCTGGGGGCAGGAAAGTAAGGTCAAAACCATAACCAAATTAAAACAAAATGACAAAACATATGGAACATAGGGAATACTTAAAGGTAGATTGATGCTATCTAGCATCATCTACCTCTATTGTATTGCAGACACAGCCTCAGAAGTAACTTACACCATATCCTGAGTCTGTATCAGCAGTAACACATGCGACTTTCCATGATAGAAGCAAATTAAGCAGTAAAACAAAGGTGGCCCCCTTGCACTCTTCTCCATGTTATTTAAATAGCATGCTGTCTTAAGCAACTGCCTTTTTTTTAACCTGTACAACATCAAAAAATAGGATTGGCTTTAGACAACATAGAAGAACAATGTGTCTCTACAACTAAAATCCCAAACCTCACCAAAAATAAGTCCACATGTAGCCTATGAAAGATTAAAAATCCTTCATGAGACTGAGTTTAGAGGCAAGTTAATTTTGTTGTTCATCAAAAATTAGAAGTCACTCATTAAATTAAAAATATTATAAAAGTAATAGGGACCATCTGAAGTATACCTCCTATTTAACATGGTGTCAGAGAAGGATTTGATGTACCTTCTCTTAACTAAAGGCAGCATATAAAATCAGAATGGAAATATATTCCACAGAATATTTAAATTAGTAGCAGTTAAATCCTTGCACAATTGTCTCTTCCATAACACACCACGTTTGGAAACATAAATAGGTCTAGCCAGAGAAAAAAGCATACAGGCATGCTGCCCCAGCATTTAGGGTTTAGGTATTCTTCACCACCCTCTCATATCCTTTGCATAATGAATACTACTCCTTTCCCTCCCTCCATTTCTTTTTTAGTATAAAAACAAGTCAGAAGAATATTTAAGGTATAGCTAAATAATCAAAAAGCTTTCATGAACATAATGTGGAATATCCTGTATCATACAGCTATTCAAGATCTGCTCTTCAAGGGAGGCTCATTTAAATGCAGGAGTTGAAGCAACCCCCAGTGTCAGACTGTAATGGCCAGTATCATTTTACACGCTACCAGTGACTTGATTCTGCAGACAAATATAACCAATACACCCTTTCTTTCTCAGAGTTCTTTAGAAAGAAACAAAATAAAACACTCTTTCCCTTGCAGCTCTAACACAGAATTAATGTTGAAGGCTTTGACTGATTTCTTGTCCTTAATTAATGAAAAAAATTCCTGTGATCAAAAGATAACATCCTATTATGAAATAAATTTCCTGCTCCTCCTTATTCTGCATTTTGTTTCAGCTGTACTCTCTCAGTGATACTATGCAAAACAATTGAAAAGCAGATGAGGCAAACTTTCAAGTTAATAAATCCAAAACCAGGACGAACAGGGATTTCAAACGAAAAATAAGAAAAACAACAAAAAAAGCCAAGAAAACAAAAAACCTAACACACTAAACCCTATGCTGTCATGAAGAAAGATACCGAAAGCAAAGCTGAATACTAGGTTTATTCTGTTTGTTATCACTTTCCTTGTCTCCCAACCTCAGGCTTTATATCCATCGGTATTTATTTAAAAATAAATAAATAAACAGTAGTGGTAGCAATTCTGAACAATAGTCAATAAACAGCACATAACTGCTAACTGTAAATATCATTTCTATACATTAACACACACAGTCTAGTTAAAAAAAGAAGAGCAACCCATGATTTTGCCTGTTTCCTCTAAACCCTCTTAGGCTATGGCTTCCACTCAGATACTATTTGTTACTCTGAAGCTATTTTGTATTTATAGTTGGAACACACACGTTTATCTCTAGTGTAGCAGCTCATTGTAACTTAGATATATTTCACAAAAAATAGTTATTTTCACAATAGCAATGATAGAATTTTCAGGTTATTTTAATTACATGATAGATACCATATAGCTAGACAGTGCTGTCTCTCACACTAACAGAATTGCTTCAGTTTTGTTTGTTATTCCAGATAGAGTGAAACATAATGATTTGTTAAGTTTTACCTAAAAGACTTAAAGGCAGAATCAGAATTTTTTTTTTTCCTGAACAGGTTAAAAAAGGAGACAATGCCTGAATAAGAGACTGATTTAAAACTGGATGAGCTGACAAAGTGGGAAGCTTCTCTTTAAAAAAACTCTGACTGTGCTTAAGCGTAGGAGCAGAAACCACGAACAGAACCAACTTTAGAACCAAACAAAGAGGACTCTGGGAATTATGTCAACCTCAGACAACATCCCCAGCCACGTTCACCCCACCATTAATCCAGAATCACAAACACTTATAGTAACATATGACCTCAGGAAAAAAAGTATAAATTAAAAAATTCTCATGTCCATTCTTCAATAGGTTAAAACAGATTACGATGCAAAACTGGAGAAGTGTCACGAAAATCAACCTTCTATTTGCAGTATTTGAAATATTTCAATACGAGCAGAGACAAGGAGGCAGCAGAAATCACCTCTAGAACTTACCGAGGCTACAGGATGATCAGGAGAATGCAGATACCGAGGTCTTTGGAACCGCCTCAGCATCAGATAAACCCACACGAATGGCAGATGGAGCCATTCTAGCCCAGGTATTTCACCCACACACCCCCTTTACTCAGGCAGAGAAAGAGTGGGTCAGGCGATTCTCAACGCAAATCCGTAGCGACCCGGAGCCTGTGTTAAAGGAGGAACCTCCACCCAAACCCACCCTGCTCAGACACGCGTCGCAGAGCCACAGGGAGCCTTATGCCCCCCACTCACCGCCTCAGCAATGCCCCCTTCTCACTACACCGGCCGCTAAAGTTGCAGGGGTTAGAAAGAGGTAAAGGCATTTATACGCTGCCTGGGAACCCGCGCATCCCCGGCTCTGGGATCCCTCCTCACGCACAGCCCGTCTGCGCTCCCCTGCCTACTCCTCCTCAGGGAGACACATCCATATTGGGGAGGGGGGCGAGAGGGAGAGCGGAGAGCCGCCCCTCAGGGCCAGCCCCGAGCTGCTCCCTTCCCATCCCCGTCCCAGTCCCACCCTGCCGCCTTAAGCAGTGCTACAACTCTCCTTCCTTCCTCCCTTCCTTCCTTCCTTTCTTTCTTCCTTCCCTCTTCCAAACCCCACTCACCTGGAAAAGAAGCCAAAGCCCAGCTGCATCTCCGTCTTCTCCCACACTCAACGTCTCACCGCCATTTTCCTCCCTGGCTCGATTTAAATAGGAACCAGCCGGCCCGAGAGGGGCCGCCAAGGAGGCGCGGGGCACTATGGGACCTGTAGTGCAGCCCCCGGCGGGACTCGCCCCTCTCCCCTCCGCGCAGGGCATCATGGGACTTGTAGTGCGCGCTCGGGCCGGGGCCGCTTCCCTAGACACCGCTCCCAGCGGCTCTTGCGGACCCGCCCATTTCCTGCCGGCGGGGCCGGGGCTGGCGCTGTTCGTTGCTCCAGCGGGAGGGTGAGACTTTTGTGCTACTGTGGAATACGTCCCTATATCAGCTATAACTTCAAAGTCGCCTCAGACTTCGTATAATGGCAGATACAGGGATACGAGTGCTTTCATTTTTTCATTGGTAAGTGAAGTTTTGCGGAAAGCACTGAGGCGCACGCTCCCCCGCGCATTTCTGCACCTGCCTGGTAATGGCAAAGGGAGCTGTAGGACTGCAACACTCAACGCTTTAATCTCTTTGCTCCACCTGCTGGTGCGTATTCTTTCTAAAGCCTAAATGTAATAAAAATTTAGCCAAAAGTGTACACGAGACTTAACTTCAAGCTGAACTTCCGTCACTAAATAAATCAAATCTGCTCCCAGCTTTTTCTCAGTCAAAAAAGACCAACGGAAGCAGAGACATGACGCATAGATCACTTTTTTGACATTGCCATTTATTTCTATCGTGAGAATGAGCAGTCATCATCTTCCACCATCTATTATTCTTGTCCAGAAAAATTTTCCACACGGGCAGCTCTCTATAGAACTAATTTATAACTTATCTGTTTTCCAAGATCTTTTCTGTTGGGACAGATAGTATGAGGGAAACATCCCGTTTTCTCTGTCCATTTGTTCTCTTCTCAGAGACAGGAAATTCCCCAGTTCAACCAATAAGCACTCATTCTGACAAGTTTTACAATCACTTAAATTCCCTTCCATTCCATCGATTGATAAGATCTTACTTTAAAATGTAGGTTTTGCAATTTTTTGCAAGGAAATAGCAATTTTCTCAGACAAAAAAAAAGAAAAACTAACTGTAATTTCTGGGCCATAACATTTTGCAGTAATACTCAGAGACAGAAGCTTTTTTTTTCAGTCTTTTTCTTCCTCCTCCAGCTAAAAACAAATAATGCAGAATAACCCTCAATTCTAAAATCCCATCCCTCCCCAGAATCTCTGGTATTGGATCTTTTTATATATAGATAGATATACAAACAAATTTTCATTTTGAGATCCCAAAATAGACAAACACATTAAGACCTTTTTGGTAGAGGATTTTAATTCTGTAAAAACAGATGAATAGATAACTCAGCTTTAGACAGGCTTCTGAAGTGTCTGGAGTGCAAATATTGCAGCACTGTAATAACTTCTGATCACAGAACCAGAACTTCAAAACAATTCATCTGATTTTGTGGTTAAAGCGAAGAAAAATTTAGAGATTACTACTGTGTTATGGCAGTTCAAAGACAATGTCAGAAATGTAGAGTTATTAACAAAGATATTTCAAAAATATAAAGTGATGGTGTCAATTAAAACCATATGATATCCAAATAACATCTCTGCAGTGTCACTTTTAAAACTCAAAAGTCTTCAATCAAACATTGTCTTCTGATAATAGCTTGTATTCTCCTTGGTTTCCTTACTCTTGTAGATTCTCCACCTTTTGAATATGCTGCTCTATTGCCAAAGTAAGCTGTAATTTTAAATTGAAGTACAGTAAACAAACACAATTTTGTTTCACTTGAAACACATAAACTAGACTTAGGCCCATCATGTCTAACCACTGTACTGACACATTAACTGCAAATGGGTATGAACTGTCACAAACTGGGGGACAAGAGTCTGTTCACATTCAAGCAGAGCACAAAAATTACTCAGGGCCTGCAAATAACTACTGGCTTCAGTGGAAACCAAGATCTCCTTCAAAATATTTCTACTTGTGAATACTTCTACAATTAAAAATAAGATAAATAGATAAGAATTGTACAACTTTCCACATTTGCAGCCAGCGAGCTATAATGTCTGTGTTATTTTTAGTTTTGCTCAATTGGAGCAAACATGAAATTAAAGTTTAGTATGACTGTAATCGTATTGGGAACTTAATAATCACACTCATTTCATAAAGCAACACAAAAAAGCAATGAAGTCACTCATCTGTAAAAAAAAGAAGGATATGCTAGGGTGGGAAAATAGAAAAAGAACATCTGCGGCTACATTCAGAACAGTAAGGTTGCTCTGGAATGGTAAGGAATGTTATGAGCACCATTACAGTCTAGAATTTCCCAAATGGTTTTAGCTATTGCTGACTCAGCTAATCTCTGAATGAAAAGAGCTTCAACCTTATTGGTAGAAACTAGTACATTAGAATCAACTGTAGAGAGAGCCAGCCTGTGATAACACTACCCAGGAACTGCATTTTTCAAACCTCTACCCAAATGCTATAAGTAATTCAGAATCTTTCCTACATAACTCTATTCAGTATTCTATATAGATACTAATAAGGATATGAAATTTCACTTTAATGAATCTCTGTAACCTCAGTTAATTGATATAATATTGGAAATCATGCACTGTCATTTAATTAAAAGTTTCTCTCTATTAGCTGTCCATTGCTGTCTACTATGATGTTCTTTTGGAGTTCTTTTTTAGTGGGTTTTATATTCTTTATATCACATGAAAAACAGACAAAAATTTTCATGGTCTGAAATATAATGGGAGCAGAATTCATAAAATATAGTAGGATTTTGGATGATAATCTTTTTTCGGGTATTAAATGGAACAAAAAATTGTGGCATGACTGATGTAAAACAGAAAAAAATCATGGAATTAAGCACAGGTTCAGTGAATAATTCTGAAGACTAGTCAGGGCTAACACATAACAGAGTCAGACTTATGTGCTTTCCCCTTCACAATATGGAATCAGAGAAGAACATGCCCTAATATTCAAAGAGGCTACAATATTATCTATATTCTCTGCATGTCAGAAGTCAGGTGTTTATGCTCTTTGACAGGAAGGAAAGCTGTAAGATGATACATCTGGCATAAGAAAGCATTTGGCCTAGAAACAACTTTAAAAAAATCTTTATACCACTGACCTCTGCTTGGTCCCTTTTTTGTTTGCCTGTTCTTTGTGGTAGTTATTATTTTCTTTAATATCTGGTTAAGATTCTTTCTACATTTCTTAATCTGAAAGTTTAGAAATTTCCACATCATCCAGGCCTGTGTTAGACTAACAGCACCCAGGCAGCAAATCCTAGGAAGACTAGAGATTTTGCAGGTGATTAGATAGATGTTTCAGTTAACTATTAATAAACTGAAAATCTGTACCTATTTTATCTTTTCCTATTTCCTTATTTTTCATACCATGGGAAACCAGAAGTATCAGAAGGCTTTATCCGAGTCAATGTGTGTCACACAAGAAGTGACTTAAAATTTTACATGTGTATATTACTAGAATCAGTCATGTTTATCAAGGAGTTATGATCACAGCTTTCAATGGCTGATAGGACATCTTGGCCCCTTTTACCATCTATGAATGAGAAGTCATGTAGATTCAAAATCACTACCATACACTGGATTAAAGGCATTAAATTATAAGGATGAACATTAAAGGGATGAGCTTGTGCTGGAAAAGCAAAAAAAAAAAAAATAAGCAAGAATGAAAAAATACAAAAATGTTTTAGGAAGACACCAAATAGTTTAAAATTTCTGAGTATTAATGTAACCAAATGATACTATGTCTGGTATACGCATAGGAAAAAAAAGAAGTTTAGGGAGATTAGGTTTGAGGTAAAATGGGGTAAATTTTCTAGTTTGTAACTTCACTTTTCAGCCAGGCCTCTTCTGTCTGAAATTAACTGCACATTGTTCAGACACTGTTTGCTCCCAGACTGATAAGACCAGGGAATGGTATGCAAGAAGCTCTTATTTTCATTATTCACTATGGTGATCAAGGTCAGAAAATTTGTCAACCACCCTACTGGGAAANCTCTGCCTTTGTCCCCAATCCCAGCACTCCTGAATCCAGATCCGGCATCCAGCTCCTGACTGAACTGGCCCCAACATGGGACTCTCCCTGCGTCTGCTGGGGACATGATCATCATCCCGGGAGCTTGATATGGTTTTGTAAATATTGTATAACTTTTTTATCTTTTCCTTTTAATTTTATCTATTATTTCATTATCTGTTAAAGTAGTATGGAATTCTTCTAAACTCACAAATCTCTTCATTCCTTCCTCTCTTCTGAGAGAGGAGGGGGGGCCATCTGTCACTGGGGGGGGTCCTTTTGGGCCTAAACCAGAACAGATTATTATCCTGAAAGTTTTGGTTAATTATTAGCAATTAATTTTTTTTAAGTTTCTGCATGTTTTTTTGGTTTTTGGGTTTTTTTCGTCGCCCATGAATTCTCTTCTACTCCTTTTGTGAAAAGCAGATAGAAAAGGAGAACGAAGAGGAAAACACCACCCAAGGATATTCTCAGAAACACATTATCATCCTGGATTGCTTTACGAGGAGATATTTGAAATGAATACATTATGCAAACATGAATGTTTACTAGCCTTGCTGTACCTCACTGAGTACACAACAAAGTTTCCATCTGCTGTGGGAAAACTTGTGTTTTTGTGGAAAACTCCTGCCAGCTCAAATCCAAATGCGAGTACATAAAAAGTCACGGTCAAAAGACGCGCTGTTATGAAAAGTACAGCCCAAACAGTAAATCTGAAAACAAAGTAATGATATTAATGTATTGTCTCCTTTTAGTCCATTTATTTTCAGTAAAGTCAGACATACAAAGAACTTCTCACCAAAGTACTCTCAGCAATGGTAAGTCTTCACGAAAGGGACTAATAATTACAGAAAAAGTAATGCAAACATTCCGTCTGCCTCCCTAAGGGAGGCAGCCTATATAGAAGGGATTGTATGAAAGAAAGCAAAGAGTTCTTCCTTGCTGGGCAGTCACTCAGAAAAGGAAGAAAGAATAAGAGACAGGAACATGTTACTGGGACAAGGCCGATTTATTCAAGCTGGAGACTCCTAAAGTCTTCACATTCAAATGGTGAAACATATCTAATCCTTCCTAGCATGCCTCATATCAGTTTCTTATCTCCTTCCATTCTCAAATGTATTACTTTTATATCCCTTAATACTAAGAATAGTTGAGAATCTTACTAAATAGGTGTATAATTGAAAACATCATCTACATCTTTTGAGACTTCACCTTCTCTGTTGAAGTTACTTCTCTTTTCACCTTATCAAAAGGAGAGAGACCTGCAAGAACTTCCAGTGAATGATGCTTTTATTACTTCTTACATTAACTGATTTTAAAAACAAGTGTCCCTACATACATTTATGAACAGACAAACAACTGGAACCCTAACCATGGTCTGAGCAGATTTTCTGAGCTGGGACTTAAGCAAAAGCTTCAGCTAAACTTTATGATGATTGTCATGAAGTGATGTATTTGCTTCCTTGACTCTATGTCTATGTAATGTGAATTCAAAGCAGGCAACAGTGGACATTAAACAAGTGATGTTTGCTTCTGGAGTACTTTTAAATATGTGCAAATTCAGTTATGTGCAATAACTAAGCAAAGTTCTGAATTGTAATTAATACATGCAAGATTTACCCTTTCTGCTTCTTTTCACCTCTGAAGTAGAAAAGACGTAAGGCATGAAAAAAGAGTTCCACAAGGTAGTGAAGTAGCATCAGAATTAGCCCCAAGTACTGCAAACTATAAAACAGAAAAGTTAGAAATTTTTATGAAATTACGAAGAAAGCAGAACCATCTACTCAAAATGAATGTGCAAATACTTACTTTAATATATAGGCACCAGAGATATGAACAAGGTAAAGGCAAATATAACATAGCTGCCTGGGAATATCTCCCTGAAAGTCAGAAAAATTATCATAAATGCATTCCAGTTTAACCATGTTGTCCAAAGAAAAATGATTTTATTCTTTAGACTGGATTATTTTTCACACTACTGTATAAATTTCTGGACTGAATTAGATAGGAAATGCAAGTAACTCAAATATATAAGTAATATATAAATAACATCTACATATGAATATCTAGATATTTATATAGTTAATAGAAACCCAATATTTATATTAATAGTATGGAAGAATGGAACTTTAATTACCACACTAACAACTTCTTTCTATACCTTTCTGGTGTTTTGAAAGTAGATCTCTACCAGGGCATGAAGCCAATAGGCTATTTGGCAAATATAGTAGAATTTAACCTGAAAACTAAACAATAATTCAAGTTAAGAAAATAAAAAATTATGATTTTCCAAGTTTTCAACATGAGATTCAAGATTTTACTTAATTATCTGAAATGAATGAACTCTCATTATATTTTATGATTTCTAAATCACAGGAACTGTTAATTCACAACAACTCTGTGGTGACAGTTTTTTGAATTGGCATCCACAATCTTCTAGATAATAAGTTCGCAAGTAACTCCTGAGACAGCAGGGAATAAAACCTCAGAAAAACCCCTAACACAACAATGGTTTGTTCTGTGAGAAGTGGAACTCACTTCTGGCAAATGTGTATAATCTCCCTTCCTTCTACCACAGTCACCAGAGTAGAAAAGGGGAGAGGTCCAGACAAACTTCACAATTTTACAAGTCAATTTGTTTTGGATTGTTTTTAGGTTTGTTGCTTTTTGTTGGTTGTCTGTTTTGTTTTCAATTGAGATATAAATTCTCTCCAATTTGAAAATTCAGTCTCAAACAAACATGTTATTTTAGTATGAAATAGATCAGTAGCCCTGTTACATACTGCACTTTGCATCAAACAGCTGGCAATTTTCAAACAGATGGTAGTTTTCAAACAGAAGAAAGTACTTTCATCTAGTTGTCCTTCTTATAAAGCACCAACATCACCACCTTATTAGCAGATTTCCTAAAATCTGGGTGATTAGAAGTACAAAATTTTTTTCAAATTAAAGAAAGACTACTTACAGCATGCAATGAGGATAGTCACTCCATGTAATGCCAAGTTCATGAATTTGTCCTAAAGAAAAACTCCATTGAATTAATTATTAAATGGTTCTCAATACTTTAAGCCTATTTTTTTTTAAACAGCAATTAGAAGACTTACTTAATCTATTCAAAACACTTGCTCCCCATATAAGTGAAAACAAGTAGAAAAATGCCAGCTGTCCTGATTCATTGAATTTGCTGTGCTGCGTTTTTGACAAATACAGATGTCTTTTAATTTTCTAGAAACAAAAAGCAGATCAATAAATATAATTTCTAAGACAGGAAAGTTTTGTTAGTGTTTGCTCTTGAATTTTTGATTTCTATTTTTATTTCCCAAATCTCCCATTCTTTGACCAAAATAAATACCTCCCACTGTTCAGGACCTTGATCAGCACTTTGTATGACAATTAGCTTTAGTAAGACCTGCCATTATGGTTAAGTTTACATGGTAAATATTTAGATAATGTCTTAATACAAATTCCCCATTTCCACCACTGTCGTAACCTTAAATTTCTCAAAACTTTCTGTATGCTTAAAAATCATTTGAGCTTCTGTAGTTCAGATGACCTGTTTGTAAAGACAATCCAGGACCATTCAATAACAGGTGCTCTTCACAATGGCTTTAGCAAATTCATCTTACTTTGCAACTGAGTGCATGCAAAAAGAGCACACAAGCCTGAGCTCCCTTTTTAATCTTCCTTTTGATATATCTTATGAATCTATTGCAGAAAATCTCATCTGCAGATATTTCGAGTGAGGCAAAATACCATAGATTCATTGAGGTTTGATCATCAAATCCAAATTAATGTCACCAAGTCCACCACTAAATCAAGTTCTGTTTGTATTCTTGGTAAAGAAAAAATCATAACAGGGCTACTAAATGTTAAACCATTCTTTGTACCATGGCTCGTGCTTACCTTGAACAACTGTTAGCAAGCAGTGGCTAAAAATAACATGTCTAAAAACATAAATTATACTCCAGTAATAAACTTACATCTAATATGGACGCCTGGATTACAGCATGCAGATTAATAGCTAGGAGCATGTAGAAGAAGATTGCAGCAATGTCTTTTGGACCAGCATCATAAAAATTAAATTGCTCACTGTTGTCACCTAGCAAAAAAAACGTATTTTTACATTCTTATGAAGGAGTACTCTATGCAAATGAGATAGAACAGCAGTCATCATGGTTCTTGAAAATTATGTTAAATTGATACAAGATACTAGCTATATGTTTTATGGTTTTGAAAACTACATTTTAATGCTCAATTAGTTAATTTGTATCTTCTGTCAATACAATTATATAATATTAAAATGCACAACTGAAAACAGGATACAATGAGCTGTAGTTTCTATCCATTTCTTTCACCCAGGTCATCAAAAAGTGAAATAAGAAGAAAAAAAATATTTAATCTCACCAGTGTTAAGGATGACCTTGTACTGCATGGTAATAAAGGTGATGGCATACTTGGCTGGTTCCTAAAACTCAAAAAGAAGCAAGGAAATGTGTCAGATTTTTTAAATAAACTAGACTATAAACACTCAAAACTAGAAAATTATGCTGTCAACAAATGTTCTCCCACACATGATTTAAATCAAAGAGGACCCAAAACTGTTATTCATCTCCCTCAAAAGTGGAGGCTCACCTTGCTGCAAATCCTCTCTCATTTGCTGCACAGGGTCAGGACTTGAGTTATGTCCATTCAGTTAAGTATCAAATTACTTACTGTTTTACTAAATAACGTTTAAAAGTGTTTAGAAGTGTTGAAACACTCTCTAAATTAAATCAAATGGAAAATTTTACCTAACTTATCGAGATACCATAACAAACAATAATCAAAGTGTCCAGAAGAATAAGAGTATTCATAACACTAAAGCAGAATTTAAAGCTACAGCAATTCCTTGTATCAAGCTTTTTCTAAAACATTGAAGTCCAAAGTAATCAGTGATGTTACTGTTATGCTGCTTTTTCTCTGGTGGCAAATCGGGAGGAGGGGTGGGGGAGTAGAGTTTAAGTGAAAAAATTTAAAAATAAAAACACCCAAAAATGCCCAATACTTTCAGTCATCCCTATCTCTTCAAAACATCTTCCTGTTCCCATACTGCAGTATATTTAGCCCTTAGCTGTAACAAAGGGTCTACTTATAAAGTGGATTACTGTATTGCCTTACAACTTAGTGATAAGAGGTAAATATATTTGCTCAGTTTGGTAGAAAACAATTATCTAGTTTGCACAGCTTCAAAACCAAGCACTTGTGGTGAAAGAGGCATAACATAGGGATATAAATAAAAACCCACAAGCATGGTTCTTTATCTGCCAAGAAAAAATGCAACCGTAGATCATAGAGTTGGAAGAGGCCTTCCAAGGCTATCCAGAGCCACGCTTGCACTATATCAGGTTGCTCATAGCCTCAGCAAGCCTGGCCTTGGGTGTCTCCAGGGATGGGGCCTGCACCTTCTCTCTGGGCATCCTGGGCAAGTGTCTCACCGCCCTCATGGTGAAATAGGGAATTACATCCCACACTGCCTATAGCAAATACATTTATGAGGTTTGCAAGCACTCAGTTACCCAGTCTATATGTCAGAATTACAACCGGAATGATCCAATATCGGTGTAAGGTACTATTGCACCCTTTCCACCTGGCAGCAGCAGATAGCAGAGGGAGGTGCACAGCGAGAGCTCGGTGGAGGGGACAGTGGGGAGTGCGTGAGGTGGGACAGACCGGAGTGCAGTGGAACTTGCCGGGCTCGGAACCACAGCCGAGAGGGGGTGTCACAGAGCTCGGCCTCAGAGCAGAAGAGAAACAGGGACACAACCTCGCAGGGAGCCGGAGGGGCTGGGGCAGCGAAGCTAAAACGAAGTGATGTACTAGGGAAGCTCCAGAACGGGGAGTCACGGCTGCCCCCGGCAGGGCCAGGCAACCGCCTGCCCATCGCTTCCTGTTTGCTACCTCAAACAGGAGGCCTATCAGGATGCACATCACCAGGCCGTTCGAGATATCCCAGTGGTTCCGAATGACGAACTCATGGCTCAGCACCGGCAGGTTCCTATTTCTCCTGCGGAGCTGCATGGCGACGAGAGCGCTCGGCCCCACGCACGACCGCTGCAGCACCACTCTCCGCTCCTCAGCAACTGTCACCTCATGTGCGGTAAACACCGCGCGGCCAAAACACCCTTCCCACCGTTCGAGAAATGGCCAATCAAACCTAAGAATATCTATGATTGACAGCCCCGCCAGCTAATCGCTAGGCTGTGTGGAAGCGCGGTAAGCGGGTGGGTGGGGCTTGCTCAAAAAAGGCCTCCGCGGGCGCCGTGCGCTGAGGTGATTCTCGGGCTATGGGAGCTCTGCGGAGACAGCGTTTGGCCTTCGGTTTGGTGGCGCCTGTTCTCTGGGGATTCTGTTCTTGCCGCCGCTCCGGAGGCGGTCGGGTAGCTCTGTTCTCGCCAAGTCTTCAAGGCACGTCGAAGGGTGCGCTCTCCTCACGAGTCTCAGCGTCCATTTCAATGGTGACCAGTGATTCCTCATCTTTTCCTTTCCACAGCTATGCTGGATAGCCCCTTGGAGGGGACTTTAGGGCCTAACTCCTTGCCTACAAAGAAGCAGAAAAGATGTTGACAAACTCCCTATTTATTTTATTTTCCCCATTAAAATGCAGAGAAAGGAGGTTCCAAGTGTTCTTGAAGTCTTACAAATGTGGGTATTTGTCTGCTTGCTGGCTCTAGCTGGAATTCACAGGAAAGCCACACCAGTTTATCAAAAAGATGTCAGTAAAGAAAAGATGAAGGCCAGACAGCAGAATGACAGAGGACAGGTTGGAAGAGATTGTGAAAATGAGTCTCTAGTATGTGAGCACCTGTCTGGCTGTGCCCAGGGTGGCCTGGGCAGGCTCTGGGAAGAGCCTGGACCCAGTTGCCATTTAGGAGCTAAATTTCGTTGAAAAGCAGTTTGCCTACTGATATATTGAGTATTTCATGGTCATTTAAACCACTGTTTACTGTACCCAAATTTGCTCTCTGTTAAATGTTCTACTCAGTTGTTGAGTTTGGCTACATTCATACTCCTTTTCTCACCTTTTTTTACATTTCAGGCTAATTAATTCAAATATTGCATTCTACATTTGAAATTAAGAATTGTTACAGAGCACAGATGCTATCTGAGACATGTATTCAGGAAGCAGCAAGCAGCACCTGTGCACATTCTTTTTATGCCAAATTGTAGAAAACTTGAAAATAGCATCCCACAAGGTTGAAAACAACTGCACAGGATTTAATACTTTGTCTGCTATCAAGTTCTCTTGTTCTGTTGTTCTACTATCAAGAAAGCAAAATGAAATTACTGTCTTTTCCAGAGCTGTAGAAATAACTAGAGATCTACTTGACCACAGAATTACTCAAAATGATTCCTTTGTTTTGTGCTGCAGATAAACCAGATGAGCTAATTCAGAGTTTGATTCAATTCAGAGAAGAAAAAAGATTCATTAATTGTCAAAAGGTAAAGCAAAGCCAATTTAAGAATCGTAAGGCAAATATATTCAAATTGGATATATTATTTTCTTTATTGTATTCAAAGACTGAATATTTTATTGGGCGTTGTATAAACATAAAAGAGCTAGAGACTATCCAACAGAATTTAGGTTCAAGTAGACAAGATGAATACCTCATAAACAGTGTGAAACATTTTCATTGTATTTTGGGATGCGAGAGGGAAGGGGGAGATTACTTAGGAAAAGACAAGCTGGGCAAAACAGAAGGACATGTATACAGTAAAGCATTCTAAAAGTCCATTTGGGGAAACCATTGGAATGACAACATGTCAAATAAAATGTAGGCAGATTTTGAACTGTCAGACATTCTTACTTTGCATTCTGCTTGACTCACAGGTTGGAAAATAGAGCTGGTTTCTCTCTGTGGTCTTCAGCTACAGTCATAAGGCAGCAATGAAAGAAATAGTGCTTGAATGTGACCAAATGAGGATGATCTTCCTTGATTTGTTCCAGGTCCAGAAATATTTAAGGGTGAGAGAATGAGGTACTTAAGCTTGTTTTGTTGTCCATTCACTCTTACCAGTACATGGGTTTAAACACACTCTGATGCTTCTCTTCATGCTGTGTTCCTTGAAGAACACTTTGCCCTCGGGATTTTTTGTGGTTATCAGGAAGATCACTGAAGTCTTCCTGCTAAAATCTTGATGTTAAAATTAATATCGAATTCCATGGCAAAAAATGGCTAGCCATGGGCAAATAAATATGAGGTAGGTATTTGGTGGCTTTTCCAGTATAATAACATAAATGAACACTAGGGGATGCTACACTTCTTCGGAAGTTTGCAAACTAAGTATAGGGTAAAAAACTGCACAATCTGTGAAATTACTGCCATTCCTTTCCAGAAAGGAAAATAGCTTTTGGTCATTTGATGTTGTAGAGGTATTTTATTGGACTGTATCTCAGTGAGCAAAATAGATTGTTCCTTAATTTTTTTACTAAACATCTGGGGAAAATTTGTTATTATGCGTGTATAAATCAGTCTGTTTTTAAATATCTGTCTTGCAGAAACATCCAAATCAAGGTCAGGATCCCATTTCAGTAGATTACATGCAAAAGTAGGGGAGGAACAGTTCAGATGCACTGTATACAAAGCTACAGAGGTGATTGGTCCAGGGCTCCAATCTTTAAAACTTCTATTTATTGTCCTTTGGCACATTTGAAATTTATTATAGGACAAGTCTGGCTGCTGTGCTCTAGAACCTGTTTTTTTAAAATAATTTACATTATTTTCAAGCTTAAAAATCTATACAAAATTGAAATATTTATATTATGGTTAATTACATAAACTTACCTTAGCATGAAGAATTAAAACATGCAAAACTCTATGTAGATTACCTTTTTAATTAAAAAAAAGAGCCAACAGGAATGACAGTCTTACCTCTCAAAGAAATTGCCCATTGCAGCACTTGTTTTACATATCTTTGTGCATAAAAGCAACATTAAAGAGAATTTTTAATTACTATGCATGTTGCATAGGACCAGTTCTTTATTTTTTATATTATACAGACAACTGCATTTCAAGTTTTTTGCTGGTAGCCCATCATTACACAGCCATGCTGCTCAATTCTTTAAAAAACAACATAGTATTTGCTCATCATACAGTCCCTTTGTTCTTTACTGGGCTGTCAAAAAAAATGCCAATATCAGGTTTTGGGTGCGATTTGAAATTCTTGTGGGATGCTGTGTTGTCTGTCCATCAAGATCTAAGTTTTCTTTAAAAATGTCTACACATGTAAACAAACCCAAGTGATGGCTGCAAATATACAATGTGTTTGTGGTTTATGGTTTTGTTTCAGTTTTAACATAGACTGTCCCAGCGAAAAAAAGGACCAACCAAATGCTTAAAGGTACATTTTATTCACCGGAATTAAAAAAAA
>VZTY01012146.1:209063-287804 GCA_013400935.1 Turnix velox | reverse complement strand
CCCCTCAGCACTCGCTTTCCCAGCCAAGGATTAGATTATAAGAATGTCTAGTTCAGTTTGCAACCTGAAACACTCCTGGGTTGTAGCACTGACTTTCATATGCTAACATTTCTCTATGCAATTTTAATGCATTTTTCAGCATACATGAAAGTGCTATCACAGCTAAGAAGTTATTCTGTTTTTGTGTTCTTCAGTTGCTAAAAACAGAGATTACTTTTGGACATAATTTTCCTAGCAGTAGTTTATGCAGTTTAGCAGTTTACTTTCACTCTTAAATAGCGCACAACATAATATTTGTTTAATATGAGGAAGCAGTAGTAAGTGATCTACAATCAGAAGGCTTGTATTAAAATGGCTCCCACAGGTTTTGTTAAACTCGGATCTGTTTCAAATCTGCATCTCCAGACACACTGCTGACAGTGAAGCGTATTTGTATAAGCTGCCCTTGCACATGTAATGAAACATAGCATCGTGCGTCTGTTAAAGTTCACTATTTTTAATCACTCAAATATATTTCTTTTATAGTTCACAAAAAAATAAATGTCTGCATTGCAGCAAGATGTCTGAGGCAAGGTAGAGACAGCAGTGTTGTTTTACAGATCAGCCCAATCGCGCTGCTCCATGGAGTACTCGAGCCAATAGAAGCAGAGGCTAGGTTAAAGATTGACAATTGCAGTGGCAAGACTGAGAAAGGCCTTCTGGAAATTTCTGCCATCTTTGTTCCATCCAAGTAAAGCAAATTCAGCCAAGCTGAAGAATTTCATATATTTTTGGTGCTTTGTCAAGGTATGATGTTATCACTCACTTTCATAGATTGCATAATAAGAAGCACGCTGTGCCATTTTTTTTTTCTACTGTTCAGGACAGATAGAATGTGAGGTTCTGTTTAAGTGATAGACATGGGGAAAAAGCACATATTCTTTGCCCAAGATTCTGCAGGACATGATCTTCTTAAGATCACAATTAGACAGGACATATACATGAGGTAATGTAGCCGAGGTTTATTCAACTTGTAGCAAATGGCCATTATACTTACATAACTAGCAGTTAATCGGATAATTGCACTCTAAGTTTTCTGGCTACTGAAGAGTAATTTGAGTTGCCCAGGATGAATATGATTAGCCATTATTATTTGGTGCCAACATCCAGTTACTTTTGTAATTAGCTGAACAAAAAATGCAATGGAGGAGAAACAAAGGGGGGTGATCTGGATTATAAATTATTATGAAAACAGTAGCTTTTAAAAAGCTACATGCCTCTTTCATTCTTTGCAGGCAAACTGTTCTAGTTGGAAGCTAAACAGTGCTAGAGAAAAACAGAGTGATTTCTTTAAACAAACATACTGAAAATGAAAAGAATGCAGAGTACAAACCACTCCGTATGTGACATTTTCCCCCCCTCACATGAGGCAGGAATATTGAAATGTAGTGGAAAATCTACATTGCTGCTAAGGAGGCATGCAGTGAGAACTCCATGCTCAAAAATCATAAATAGGTAGATTACATTACAAATGTAGCCCTTTGTGTCAGTGTACACAAACTTTGATTCCTCATCTTCCTCAGGTGTTTGCCATTTTGTGATACCACTTTTGTCTGGTTTGGGTTTTTGTGTGGGGTTTTTTTTTTCTGTTTGGGTTTTGGTTTGGTTTTTTTTTTGTTCCTGTTCTGCCTTCCCTCCCCTTTTTTTGCTTTGTTTTCAAGTGTATTGGCCATGTGTATCCAGCAGCTGTAAAGTGATAGGTCACGGTTAGTTTTCCATTGTAATGGTGCCACTCCAGCATAATTGATTAAAGGTTGATAAATCTCAGTAAAAACTCTTCTCTGTCTAGAATTCAGGTCATTAATATGTATCTCCTAAATATGGAAGCTGAACATTGTCTGTATGGAATGTACTAGACAGCAATTTTCAAATTTTGTTATTTGTGGATCCCTGATATTTTTCCCATAGGCACAAGAGTCTCATTAGAGTGAATTTAAGCCTGTTAGACTAGGTTTGATTTACCTAGTTATTATCTGCACACCCCTTAGTAGCAGTACACTGGCTCTGAGGGGTCTGCAAACAGTTGTATGCCATCAGGCCTGGCCCTTTAAATTGTGTTAAGAAAGCATTTAAAATATATTTATTAATAAACATACCTTGTATTTGTGGGTTGAAGTCTAATTTAGGATTAGCTACTTATAGAAACTGAGTTTTATTGATTTGATAAAAGTTGTCTGTCTTTCACGTGTTAACCCTTTGTGTGCCAGTTGTCACAGCATCCATGTTTCATACTGGGAGATTAAAAGCATGCTGTAGCAAGATGTTAACATTCATTTAGCTGGTATAAACCTTTCTAATACAGTTGTTTTTAAAGTATGTATTTAGCATCTGAAATCTAGCTATTCTGGTTGCCTTGCTTGGGCCTCATCTGTGGAGTTTATAGTCTTAAAGAAGATGCTGTGACACTGAGGATCTCCCTCCCTCCCCTGATTTTTCTCTTCTGTGGAGGTATTCTGAACGTAGGCTGAATAAGAGTAAGGTTTGAAAAAAGAACCTAAATGTAGTGTAATATATATGTCTATATATTTACTTTGCTTGTTATCAGAGGTAACTAGCTTAAACCTTGTTTTATGTAAATGTCTGAACAAGCATTTTGTGTATGTTAGTTGCTTAATACAGGCTGAGTGTTTTGCAGGGAATTGTTTTAAAGGAAATGTAAAACATGAAGTGCTCAATCTGGAGAATTATTCTGAAATTGAGTGAATTCCTTAGTAACCTGTGACTTCAGAAAACTCCCTATCTTGTGCCTTTTTAGTTGAACATTTGGATGTCAGGTGTCCTTTTGTTATACCATTTCTGATATTTAGGTACCTGCTTCGAATATAGCACTGCTGTTTAAACAAGATATACTTTTATTGAATAAACTGCTACCATTTTAGCTACAGTACAGTACAGGAATGAGGCAGTGCAATGCTGTCAGACGCCATTTTAAAGAAGCCTGCATAAATAGCATAGCTACCGATGAGTAAGAGACTGTTATAGGTGAGTGCTTATACAAAGCTGCTATTTATTCAGCAATGGCATGCAAATATCTTTTTTTCAAATTTTTATCAAATGCAGGTTTTTGCAATCATAATCTAGAATTACTGGTCACAGATGTGATATAGGAAAAGCAGGAGTTATCTTAAGGATGAAATTCAGTTTTAGTGCTTATAGTCTTAAATCGGCTTTTTTTTTGTTTACTATTAGTTAAAAAGAAAAACTGATTCCATAAGTATATAGTTCTTTATTTCAAATTAATGTGTTTATTCCCTGATGTAGATCTAGGTTGTGTATGTGGGCATTAGCTGTTTCAAATTATTTTCCATAACTGTCAGTTTTATCTTGGTTAAATGTCAAGGTGCAGTAGTTCATCTGCAACTTTTAATTGCTCTTTGTAGTTAATATGAGTTAGAACAACTTAGAATATTTTTGTATATGTGCATTTTTCAGATAAGTACTGCAACTAGTACAGGAATGATTTTCCTAAGCAGAAAAGTCAGTTTTTTATTTACTGCTCTGGAATTTGAAAATCTGAATTTCATATTAAACATCCCCCCTCTTCAGTTTAATAGAGAACATATTTAAAAAATTGGCATCTGAGTTCTTTTTGCATTTTAACCTAAGGATCAATAAATCTTGTTTGTTTGCAACCCTTACTTTTTTTTTTTTTCTTTCTGCCCTCAACTATCCCCAAAGGAATAACCTCCACCCCTTCTTCCCTTGTTCAGACATATTAAAATAATTTGTGTGAAACAAATTAGGTTAACATTTTAGAGAACAATTTCTTTTTTTTTTTGTTTGTAAGTTTTGTCAATACAAGTAGGGAAGTTTTGAATGATTAATTGGTGTCCTAGTCAAGTAAAACTGGCCAAGCTTAAATTTCAGTTGTTTTCTTAAAATATGTCTGTTCATTCATCTCACTGAGGAAATAAGAATAGCTTTCAGAATAACATGCTGTGTTTATTGTATTTAGATACTTAATTGAGTATATACCAGTGTCATTTCTGATCTGTAGCTTCAGAGCATCACATTCATAGTACCAATGCACAATAGTAGTACATGCTATCTGAAATAACAGGTCTGAGCTCTGCAAATATGAATTCTTAAAACAAAACTCTCTAAAACAGTCTACTTGATCACAGACTTATTGCCTCCATAGGACTAGATGCTTGTTTATAATTATTTTGTCGCTGGTTTTAAATTTCTCTCTATTTTGTTGTGGGTAGTAGTATGTTACCTGCCATTAAGGACCTGATTTTCTTGTATTTAATTTGAAACCTTTTTCCAATTAAATTTGGAAGTTTGTGCTTTTGTAAAGCCTTTTCAAAATATTGCTTCTGTTGCTGGGAGGTACATAAGTGGAAAGATCCATCAACTTTAGAAAAGTTACTGTAAACTTGCTGTAAATTGCTAGCATGTATTTCCAAAGTTGAGTGGTAAGGATTACCACTACCATCATCACTGCCACCAGCCAAACAGTGTCATGATGTGCAAATCATAATACATTACAGCAAATAAAACAATGGGAGATGCTTCTGAAGAGCTGTGAATTTGAAGTATCTTTTATAGCTATGTTTAATACGCGTATTTAACTGTTCTCCCCCAACTGTATTTTTTAGAACCATTTCAGTGATTTTTCTTCCGCACTTAAATACTTGTGCCCTTAAAGGACTGAACAAGATTAATTATAGTAGAGAATATGGAGATGCAATCTGTTCCTTCGTGGCTCAGTTTTCATAGTATGGGAGGTAATTGCTGAGTTCTGTTTTAATTGTTGGTGACACACAGAGTGCATATATGTGTATAGGATAAATGCACCTTCGTGGTTAAGAAAAATGCCTTTGTGCCAAGCAGTGAATAGATTTTTGATCATTTATACTTCAAATTCTTGGGAAAGCTGTCTTCAGGTGTCTTGTATTTGAAGTATCACAGATGTGTCAAGTCAAGATACTTTGTCTTGGAACTGCTTATGGAGAATGTTTTTCTTGTCTCTGTTGATCTATTGAAAGAACACTCAAAAAGGTGTTGGAAGCACCTAGCTGAATTTCCTAGATTCAACTCATTAGGTGGGAGAGAAGGGTTTTGTGCTGAAAAAACTTCGTAGGCTCTAACTAATATGTGGGCGTGCTGACTTGTACCCCCCCCTGCAGTGTGAGGTTTGGGCCTACAGATGCAGGGCATCTTCACTTGGCTCTGGCTTCCTGTGCTACTGGTGTCAAGGATATAGGGACATCTCATGCTACTGGGTTGCTGAATTGATGTCAAGCCCATTTCTCAACTCTGCATCATATAATACTGACAACTACTGTGTTGTGTTGTATCATGTTCCCTTAAGGTTGTGACTGGAACAAAATGGAACCCAATAGATTTGGATGAATCTTGAATGTCATGATTACTTTGATGTAACTTAAATATGAGCTGCTGCTAAACAGATATTTCCCTTTCCTCCTCCTTCCTCACATGGGTACATTTCCATTTCCTCTTTGCACATCCAGCTGCACAGTGAGCTAATTCATGGGACTGATTCAGTTAAAAGGAGCATGATTTCAGCAACATGAGGTCAGGGATTGGAGAAACCATTCCTTTTAGTAGCGGCCTGTGTAAAATGACTTCAACCTGATTCTTGTAAAGACTTGTGTGTCCTAGTCTGTGTCTGAAACTAGATCTGTATTTTGAACCTGGTAATGTGTACTGGCAAATTACTTCATTCTTGAGAGAATCAGTATGTACTGCTACATGTTTACTTGTGTGCATTATTAATCACATATATGATTTTTTTAAAATGTTTATTACAGCTTGGTGCTATTGAATTAGGATTTTACAAGGGGGGAGGGGAAGAAAAAACTCAATGCAACAGGGGAAGAGTATGAGAGTATGATGAACCCATCCCATGAGCTCATCCCTTTTCCATTGCTTAGCAAAGGGAATGGACAAAGGCAAGTGGTGCATGAAATGTTTTGGTGTCTGCAGCATACTGGCAGCTCTTCTTTGCTGGAGGCCCTCTGGGAAAGGGTGTAACAAATGTGCAGCATAATTGATCTGCCCATGCATAGGAAATTGGTGAGCATTGTATGATCAACCTTTTTATGTATTTAATCTGCTTTTTATGGATTAAATATGCAAAGTAAATCTGAGAACCATTGTGTTATGGTCTACTATGCTCCACATTTACCTTAGTTATGGTCATCTTGACACCATGGGTGCCTTTCCTTCCTTCTGAATTATCAGTTGAGTCCATGAGCTGGGAGACTGGATACTGGTGGAATAGAACCTCTCTTCAGTGTCTTATGATTTTAAAGAGCTTAATTTGTCAATAATTCCTGATGTAGCCGTCCTGTTTATAATTGTCAAAGGAATTACAACCCAACCCTCCAATAGCTGAAAGTTTATTGAAAGTAGTTTTGACAAATACCAGACTAAGATGTTCTGCTGGTAAGTTTTACTTCATTGTGAAAGCTGTTTTAAGTTACACCAGAAGCATAACTCCCGCTAATATAAGCTATTTGTCAGACTAAAGATTTTCTCAGATATAAATGTAACCAAGCCCAGTGGTGTTTCCACACTCCAATTAGCTGTCAAGGGCAAGTTTAAGCACAGCTGATAAAGCTAATGTCTCTGGCTGTCCTCTTGGCCTCTGCAGTCGTAATAGCTGAATGGGACCTCAGTCCACTCCACAGCAGCAGTAGTTCACAGTCTACTGCATCAAAGTGAACTGGTACCAGCAACAACTTTTGTTAAGAGACTGTTCATAAGCTCTCGCTACAGAGCAAAAGATCTATGTCCTACTTGGCAGTTTTGCTCAGGTGATATTGATAAACAGCTCTGATACCTGCTTCAGGCACCATAACTTCCTTTGTCTATCATTTTGAATCTGAGCTTGCTTCAACATCATACATTTTCTTTTATCTTTCATCTATGATAGTAAGATCTCCAAAAATGGTGTGTTACCCAATAATCTTGGTGGTTCTTTTTCCTCTTCCTTCTACCTTCCTTCCCCAAACTGTCATAACTAGCCAAATTCATTGAGTTGTTTTTCTTCATTATCGCTATAAGTAAGTAGAAATCTGCAATTCAGATTTACTCCAAGCAAGATTTAAAGGTTAAAACCACTTGTGTAAGATTTGAGTTTTTTCAAGTTGTTACTATTATTCAGTAAGTAATTTTTTACTCTTTGTTACAAATTTTGGTGGAATTGTATTGCAAATAAATTATAAATGTTCAGATTTCTGATATGTAATTAAAAAAAAAAAAGTATTGTTTTTAAAATTGTGTGTTATCTACTTACTTTGTTCTGTGTTGCTGACTCTGTTACTTCAGCGAATCCATTCACTGATGCTGGTGTATATTCATATGTTAGCAGGCATCTGTCCACACAGTTTGTAGAGGCTTTAGATTAGGAGCCACAAGGAACAGAATTCCTGGTTTTCTTTCATGACAGTGACATAATCTTCAGTACATGTTCCAATACTGTCGTTAGTATGAAAATAATATTTTTGTGATTGGTAACATTTAGCATACATGTGTGCCTGGATTGTTTCTCTACACATTTTGGTCAAAGTGCTGTTTTCTGACAAACAACAAGCCTTTCATTTCATTATAAATTTTAATATTGCTGTATTTGTCAGTGTTTTGTTGAAATTCTATGCATAAAATTAGACATGAAGTAATACAGTCTATAACTTCTTATTTATCTTTTTGAATCCTGTAGCTTGGCTGAAGAGGAAATAAAGGCAGAGCAGGAGGTGGTGGAGGGGATGGATATCTCCACTCGATCCAAAGGTAAGAAGGAATATTTCATGTTCTACAGCATTAACTAGGATAGTGAAACTGTGTAATCCACCATGAAGTTGCTCTTGAGTAAAGACTCGATACTTAGTTTATTTTGTACAATGTCTATTGTATGCTAGAAAGTGTTTTAAGTTTTGCTTGATTGTATTATATGTCAGAGAACTTTAGAGCTACTGTTATATTTGCCTGAGATAACCTTGGCAGCAAGGTTCTAAACAGGTGGGGTAGCGGTAACAGTGTAATCTTATGCAGAATTTTGCTATGTGTGTTAAAGAGAGGATGTAGATGAGGAAGTTGACAAGCCTATCAGGGAAGCCTACAGCTCTTCTTGGTTTGTTTGGTTTTTTTGATGGTCTGAGAAACCTGTGCAGTGTATCAGTCAGTGGTATTGTGTAAGTTCACACTTGTCCTCAAGAAACTGAAACGCTGTGAGTTTGTAACCTGACTACTTGCTCTGCTGCAGTTATTTGTACAGCTCATGTGAAGCCATGTCTAAAGAAAGTTGTAGGAAAATAAATCAAATTGCTTTAAAACCAATTAGCGTCTTTGTGAACATTCTTGTTTTGGTTAAAAGCAGTTTAATTTTAACTACTATAAATCAGTTCTAGCTCACTTTAACCTAATATGAAACATGCATTGTTTAATCTGTAATAAGCATGTGTCTTTTGAATCAGTTTTAAGGTGGTGGTTTCAAAGCAGCCTAAGCTAGTCAAACTGCTCCCTGCAGCAGTTTTATCCACTTCCTTCCATACCTAAGGTGGCAGGAAGCTAACTGAACTGTAAAACATGAGTAGTTTTGTGTGCTGAAATGTCTTGGGAGACTGCCAGAACTGGTCTTGGGAGAGGGAAGGAATATACCAGTTGGGTGCAGGAAGTACAGAGCTTTTTTAAGCAGCATTTAGAGTTGGGCAGTAATGAAACTAGAGCTTAAATCCATAGCTTGGACTTCATAATATGATGTGTAAGACTGAGTCTATAGCTGTCACTATCTTCAGCTGTGTTTTTCTACCCTTTCCTTTGGCTGGCACTGGTACTTAAACTGTTGCATAGTAAAACTGTATCAAGCAACTAATCTGGCTGAAAATTGACCAATTTTCATAGTATTATTTTTTTCCATAATGATTAAATTATTAACCTTCCTGTTACACACAAGTGCATCTCTGCAAAACATCATGGGGACAGATACCTGGTGAGGTGCGGAAGGGAAAAGGAGAGTTACTGTAGCAGTTATGATTTAGATCTACCTATGAGCTGTGTACATTGAGCTTTATTAAAAGATGTGGTTTTAAAATGGGCTCAGAACTGGAAATGGGAAATGATGGCTTAAAAGAGAGGAAAAAGGAGTGTGAAACCATAAAATGGGTTCAGCAAAGGATTGCTGTTTAGCAAAGGAGAAAAGCCATGGATTAGATTATTATAATATTTTGTCCTGTGTATATGATACATTAACATGTCTGACAGAAACATGTTGTTATGTTTGTGTTCCAGCTCCATGGCCTACATTTTAGCCTTGTTTATTAAATATTTCAATATGGGTTTTGCAGGGCTTTCTGGAGAATTTTCTGAGTACTTCCAGGTTGCAGTTCCAGAGCAGCTTAACAAACCTAATTCTGCCTCCACTTGTGCTTGGTCTCTTTGGTCAGCAGTGAACTCTCCAAAGGACTTTTTCATCCTACTAACCTGGGAGAAATTGTTTTTTTTTTTAAATTTTCAGATTACTTTTCTACTAGTTTATGTTACTTGCCTGCCTACAGTAGTTGTCTGTGATGGCGGATGGAAGTACTTGTAGGTTTCATATGTTACAGCTAGTTCTGGAACTACTGCCTGTCTAATGACTACTCAAAAGGAGCTCTTTTCTTCCCCTCATCAGTCATACTTCCCTATTTTTTCTTTGTATCTGTGCTGGGTCTTAGCCAGTCCTCTTCTGAGTCAGTTAAGGACTTGGGTACAGAAGTAGTTTTCTACCTGCTTATCTCCTTGAACCAGATTAGGAGGGAGATGTCATTTCTAGGAGCAGACCTGCCCCCATTAGTGACAACTAATCGTTAGATGGTCTAACCTGGTCTTAAAATCATACTGAGACACCAGTTGAAGTTTCTGGAATGTGAACAGGGCTTGAGTGGTTGATTGCAACTGCATCATATTTCAAAACTGGCATAAGATTAAATGCCTCAGCATTGAGAATAAGTTCTAACAGATTTATCCATGATTTTGTTAAGTGTTCTGAAGATAATTAAGCTTGCTGCAGTATTATTGGTAATGGATTTCAAATGTCATAAAAATCATAGCAACCATTCAGGATAATAAATGTAACTACGAGACTTTAGAGCTCTGGAATCCATATAATTGAAACCTTTTCTATGAAAACTGGCTGTAACAATGCTGACAATGGAGTTAGTGTTGCTCCTTTTTCTCTCAGAGTTCTTCATTGATTTCCCTCAACACCATATAAACTGCATGAGTACAGAGCTTTTGATGAGGAGGAAAGAAGAGAGAAGTGATCATCTGGGTAGAAGTCGGTTTCTGGTTTTATTTTTGTTGCTTCTAAAGACATAAGTGCACGTTTCTGTGTGGTAATGACAGCTTAAGCAATCCTCAGTCACCTTCGTGTTGTACCTTCTCTCGCTGCTGTGTTCTTTTTTAAGCTGCCCTAGCTATTTCTTAAAGCAATGGAATTAATTCTTCATGAAACTGCTTTAATTGAATTTTTGTTCTTTTGTTCTGTTACATTTAATGTGATTTAATTCCTTGATCAGGTTCACAAAATGTTGGCAGAACTATTTCTGGCATAATAAAAGAGAATTAACACGAACAGAAGTAACCTTGGGCTGTCTGCGTTTAAGTAACACTTCTGCCGAGCGTCTGTGTTGCATAAAACAATTTACTAGGTTTCTAATTGGAAACATTATTCAGAATTTTGCATATTTGACCCACTTGCAGTTGAGGTAGTAGAATTATGCTTGCATGACAGGAAACTTCTGCTGAGTGTAACTAAGTCTCAGTTTGCTGATACCTAACACTGTTCCTGGAAGACTAAAATTACGCTTTCAATGGAAAGGATACATTGCTGTTTCTGATCCCTGGACAGACAAAATGACCTGCTAATTTTACCATCTTTGTGATGAGTCATGTTAAAAATCTTTTGATTTGTATTTGTTTTCTTTTACTATTTAAGAAAGCATGTCTCTGAGTTCCGCCTGTCTCCCTCCTTGAAGAAAATTTCCCAAACAGCAAGGTTTTGTTATACAAATAGTAGCTGTTACCACTTCCTAACAAATCATTTTTCATAGAATATATATAAAAATACAAGAAACAAGGTACAAAATTTGAATAACTAATACTCTTAATGAAACCTGTTGTAGTGGAGACATAGATACATTTCTTTGCCTGTGCTTTTTTGAAATGCAGAGCTTTCCTTCCCTTTCACACCAGATCTGGAAAGAGGTAATTCTTTGCTGACAGTAAGAACTGAAGAGCTGAAAGGAAACTGGTGTGCTACACTGGTGGTAGTTTTATACCTGGGAGTAAGTAATGGAAGCCCAAGGATGGAAGACTATGGTCTTCTGTTGCCGTCATAGTTGTAGTATGAGCTGTGGCTACATTTGTACAGTGTGGAAATGTAAACCTTCAGTGAGTTATAGTGAGGGCTGTCTTTGCTGGAGAGAAACTCGGGCTCAGAGATCCTTGCATCCTTGAGGACGTTGATTGTGGCAGAGAGACAATTCTGCAGATCTCGGTATTGGGAAAAAAAGGATTAAGCTATGATCATGCCCCACCTGGAGTACTGTGTCCAGTTCTGGAGCCCTCAACATAAGAAGGACATTGAGCTGTTGGAGGGGGTCCAGAGGAGGGCCACGAAGATGATCAAAATGCTGTAGCAACTGCCTTATGAAGTTGGAACTAGATGATCTTTTAGGTCCCTTCCAACCCTAAGTATTCTATGATTTTATCAGCACTTCACAGTGAGATTAGTTTTGACTGTCTTTAGGAATGTATGGAAAGCCTTTGTTCAGAATTACAAAACATGGTAAAGAAACAAAGCCTTACGTGCTGTTCTGAGCCATAAGGAAAAGATGCTTTTTTTTCTGATGGCTCTGAATGCAGACACTTCCCATTCTGATTAATCTGTTTTCTATTTTAATGAAAAAAAAAAAAAAGAATTCAGAGCTTTTTTTTTTTAGGTTTGATCACTTTCTTTAAGTTGTGGGTTTTTGGTTAGCTGTCTCCAATGTTAAGGTTTGTCTTCCAGGCTGTCTGTATTGGCTCTGCTATCTTGGGATATATGGAGCATAATGCAGCCAAAGGAGTTCTGTCACCTTTTGTGCATGATTAGCTACAGTGGAAAAAAAATTCCCTCGTCTTCTTGAGTGTAGCTGTATCTGTATTAGGATTTTTATTGTCATAATTGCTTAAGGTGTCATACTGTTTCTGGCAATTCTTTCCATTGTCAAGTCAATCTAAGGTTTGGCCTAAATGGAGTGGGAGACAGATCCACTAGAACTGAAACAAATCAAATAACATCACTAGTCTCAGACAAATTGTTTAGTTCAGTCTGGACATGTCAGAATACACCTGGTCCAAAATGCAACTTAAAACTATAAATAAGGTGAATGGTCAGAATGCTGTGGGAAAAGAAAAAGGTATTTAATGCTAATATAAATGAATATATTGAAAATTCACTTCACAATGGCATTGCTTATGAAATCTGTGCATCCAGTGTTGTTGGAGACTCGGTGAAAGAAAACTCAGAATTTTTATTCTGTTCAGTGAAGAATGTGAATAAGAAAGTTGCTTTGAAGTTTTTCATCAATACATACTCTTCAGTCATGATGTTTGTACCTGTTACAGATCCTGGCTCTGCCGAACGCACAGCACAAAAAAGGAAATTTCCCAGCCCTCCACATTCCTCTAATGGCCACTCGCCACAAGATGCATCAACAAGCCCTATAAAAAAGAAAAAGAAACCTGGTCTATTGAACAATAATAATAAAGAGCAGGTAAGAGAAGTCATGGCATTGTTATGCTAGAATAAGAAACAATGAAGAATGTAGAGCCAGCTGATGAAAATATTTTCCTCTTTAGAGAGCTCTATCTTTATTCTTTGAAGAAGAGGATATTAATTTTTGATAGCTGTGAGTGTAGGAGGTGGCATTATAAGTTGGAATTGAATGTGATTTTATTCTTGTTTTTATATATTTGCTTGATAAATTCCTCTCCATCCTGGGATTTGTTGGGAGATCTGGTAACTGTGCTAGAGATGATTTTACAAACAGTGGAATCAAATCTCAGGGCAATCATTTCCACATTTTATTCATATAATGGAAAATACAAGTGAAAACAAAGTCACAGCTGCTGAGCTCAGTACATTCCCCGCAGTAAATCCTTTTCTGTTTTCCAGGTACCTCAGACCTGAAAAATTACAGGATAGAATAAAGTTGTATATCTAATGTTTTACTGCATTTGTTGCAAGTTAGCAAGAAAATATCATCTGTTTAGTTTTGTTTCTCTTTTGCAAGCTGTTTCTAATATACTGTTGTCTTGCATGTCTAATTTGAAATGGACATGTCTCATGTTTCTAGAGTAGATGCAAAACTGCTCTGTGTGGCAGCAGAAATTGTTAGATTGTTTTGCTGCTGAAGAGATGTGAGCCAAGCACATAATTGTTTTGTGCTAAGGTTGAGTTTCAAGTAAGATAGCTGTTGTTCTGATTAGCTGATAAATCCATTTTGAGGTATGGCAACACCAACTGTAAACTTCAAACTTAGTATTCTGCATTACAAAGTGATTTGTAATATCTGAGTATTTCAAGATAATGTATTTGTCATATCATATAAAGTCATATTTGAATATATCATTGTGTAAGGAAGTTAGTGTGAATATACTGCTTATACGCACAAGTCAGGATATGTATTTAGTTCTTTTGGTGATTTCCTTTATCTGCATTATGTTCTGATAATATACTTTATCTCATGAGCAAATAGTTTAGCATCAAACAAAAAAAATCACAGTAAATGAAACTTTGTGAAACTTAAGATTGTTTCCCTCCCCTCCCTCCTCAGCAAACTGCACCAAACAGGAAATGGAAGTTCTTTTACCATTAATAAATAGAATGTAGTTTTCCAGTAAATGTTAGCAGCTCTTCAGAGCTAATGGAACAAACTTCAGGTACTGGGGACCCACTTAAGCCATTCCAGGCTCTTGGCTTCTTGTGTTTTGGCATCAACGGTGTCATCTCAGAGCTGTTTGGAGCTCAAGTGGAAGACTAGTTCATGCAAGTTAATACTAAGTTAACTGTTACCTGTTTTCTAGTGCAGGCAAACCAGTGGAGACTGTGAGCCTTATTTTCTGATATGCATTTAAATTGTGGATTAAATCTTTCTGTTCCTGCTGCTGTAGTAGAAGAGGCTGTTCAGGATGTGCATTTGCTCCTTTGTCATCTCACTTTACTGTTTGCCTTATTAATCAATACCAGCACTGGCTTGTTTCATTGTACAAAGGTGTGAACTGCTGCAATTTAGAACAAATATGCATGGTGTTCAACTTGTTGTTTCAGGGCTGTCTTTTTCATTTGTCCCAGATTTAGCTGCCACTAAGTGTTTCAGTATTTTCCGTGCAAAGCCTCATGGAATTCTTAGTTGAGAGGACCCAATAACTTCTATGGCAATGCTTTTGTTCTTGAAGATAAAAGTGCTTGCTGACTAGAGTTGGATTCCATGCACTCAATGCAGTCATGTGTCAAAATAAAAATCAGTCTTGAGTGTAAGCTGACATTTGACATCTGAATAAGAAGTAAACTTCTTTATGAATGATTTTGTGTGCTTGCATAAATGTTAAACTCTGTAAACTGTTGTTTGCTTATATATTATGAATATTATTATTATTTGAAAAATATGCAAATTTGTTTTGAAACCGAACCTGTTTTTCTTGCCTACATTTCAGTCAGAACTAAGACATGGTCCGTTTTACTATATGAAGCAGCCACTCACCACAGACCCTGTTGATGTTGTACCACAGGATGGACGGAATGATTTCTATTGCTGGGTTTGTCATCGGGAAGGCCAAGTCCTCTGCTGTGAACTCTGTCCTCGGGTTTATCATGCTAAGTGTCTGAAACTGACAGCGGAACCAGAGGGGGATTGGTTTTGCCCAGAATGTGAGGTTAGTTTGTTATAAGGAGTGGATTTCTTGTTTGTGAGATGCAAGCAGATTTTTTTCATTGTGAAATGTTTGTCTTTTATTCCTAAATTGCCTCTTAGTAAAGGTCCCAGAAAAAAATTTGTACAGAAGAGGAGGTATCTATTGCTGCTTTACCAGTTTTTCCTCTCTGTGTACCTTGTATTTCCCTTGTTATTCCAAGTCCTCTGCATCTTTTGATTTCCCATCTCTAGAGGAGATACCATTTCAAAGAGTGATCTCTTGATCTCTAATTCTGAAAATATTCTGCAGCTTTGACTAATTCTTCTTCTAGTGGGTTGATCAGTTCTGCAGCAGTGCAGGAAAAATTGTACTGTAGGGTATACATGAACAAGTGGGTATTTTATGACTGTGTTTTCTGCAGGACTGAGGAAGACTTTCATCATTCTTCTCCAGTGATTCTTGGGGAGAGAATATTTAGCATCACAGCATCCTTAACAAAAGCAAAGTGGTTTAGCACATGTTTTCCATTGATCACTTAATGTATTATAGAGCCCAGGTGAACTTTTTGCTCATTCACATTGCTGTGACACTTGCATTTTATTTCTGAATTTGGTGTGTTCATGCATTCACTTTGCATGGTCTTGAAGATGATGGATAATTTCCAGTCTTTTCTCTTTTAAAATTTTTTGTTGACATGGCCAGTAATTGAATAGTGAGAAATGGTTTGTTTTTCTAAGAAGGCTATTATCTTCTGTTTCAGTGATTTCAGATTTTTAGATTTTAGATTTCAGTGGGGAAGAATTTACCTAGAAATGTCTGCTAACAAAATATTTTTTAACTTTAATTTTTAGAAAATCACAGTTGCAGAATGCATAGAAACACAGAGTAAAGCAATGACAATGCTCACCATTGAACAGCTATCGTATTTACTGAAGTTTGCACTACAGAAAATGAAACAGCCAGGGGTAAGGAAGATTGGGTTTTTTTAATGTTTGACTCATTTGTTTTTTATAGTCCTGAGTTTTGTTTCCTCTCATGGATTATGAATCTAACTTATTATCAGTTCTGTGTCACTGCTTCTGTGCTGCCTGCTACCTGTCTAGTATACACTCTGTGTAGTTGGAGTGTATTTAAAATGTAGTTCCTTGATGTAACTCCTGGACATAGTTTCATTGTAAATATTGAAAATCTGTGACTTTTCAGTGGGATGTGGTGATTTCTCACTCTCCAAAATAGTGCTGTTTCTGAGGTACAAGGGGAAAGGAGGAGACGTGATCTCTTACTGACACAGTTCTACTGGCAGAAACCTTAGGAACAGTCACTGTTACATTATTCATTATACCTGTTGAAAACCTGGCTTCTTTCTGTTAGTAGACACTGTTCTTACCACAAAAGTTAGTGTATTATATCGAATCATAGAATAATTTGGGTTGGAAGGGACCTTATATAGTTCTAAAACACTGAAGAAATTTTCCTCAGCATGGTGAAAACAAATGGCAATAATGTTCCTGTAATATGAGGCTGCTGTTCTTTGAATTTTTATAATGTCTGTAAGATTGCTTTTCCTCCAGCTAGATCCTTCCTCCATGTCTCTGTCTTAGACACACTTTACAAAGTCACCATGCCTCAAATTTTCAGCCATGCCAGCTACTCATTCTTGCTTCCGAGTTTATAGGAATTCTGGTCAGTTGTTTTCACACGTGTGAAGAAAACACTAAATCAAACACTAAATCAAAATATGTGATGAATTATCAAGTGTTGTCTTGCCACCTGTTGCCTTCTTATTTCTGTAGAGAAGTTAAAGCAGGGACAGTTTCTCTGTGCCTGCACTGTTACAGTAAAACGCATTAGAAAAAAACAGAATGCAGAGTCATGGACTGTCTGTAACTGCCTTTGTATGATAAGCATTTTAGCAGAACACCAGTGCAATTTCTAAATTTTATAATTACTTTGAAAGAATTTTCTCTGACATCTCAGTTGGAGGTACTATTAGAAATAGAATGAGTATGGTGTCATTGCTAAAACTGTTAAGTTTTAATGAGCAGTGTGATATATTTTTTTCCTAACAGACAGAGCCATTTCAAAAGCCAGTTTCACTGGATCAACACCCAGATTATGCAGAATATATCTTTCATCCCATGGACCTTTGTACATTAGAGAAGGTTTGTATGAAGCTAGGGGAGGAAAGTTCCTAGAGTTTGGTTGCTACATTAAGATTCTGGAGTGTTTGATGGGAAGGGGAGAGAGATTGTATATCCAGAGGTTGTTCCAGACTCTTTTACTAGTAATTCAGCAAATACTTTAATCTCCACTGCACTTCACGTGTGGAAGAAAAAAGAGCAGACAGAAGGTGGATAATGGGACTTCCATTCTCAGTTCAATAATTATTTGAAATTATCAAATCATGAAGAAGCTCTCCATTCTTTGCTGAATAAAAGAAAACTGAAATATTGCAGAGCTTTGTTCTTCAGGGACTTGGTGAATAGTTTTCATTCGACTGACTGTGCAGGTGGTTGACTTTATCTTATAAAGGTGTAACGTCCATGTGACTAGCTTGATTTAATTGGATTATTTTACCCAGTGCATAGACTAGAATATCAAACGTATTGTCTTATATACTATCTCCAGTAATTTTTCCTGGATTTTGTATAAATAAAAAATAGAAGTGCTGTAAAAAGACAGTTTGTTAGTGGAAGCCAAGGATTCAGTTTTCTGAAGAGACACTGAATGGAACACTGTTTCAGGAAATTAATACTTTTTTTTTTGAAATGTTGAAGATCCTGATCTAAGAAATTATTTTGACTTACTTTAGTCAGTTCATACGTTTTCAGGGTGGTCAAAAGACACCCTGAATTTAGCGAATTCTTAAATATTTAGAATCATAATTCTCACAGGAAATGCATCAGTTTTATTGATTGTATGACTGATGGAGAACAATGTTCAGGAACAAACTGTGACTTTTTACTTGTTTCAAATTCCTAATACATAATTAATTTTTTTTCTTTACAGAATGTTAAAAAGAAAATGTACGGTTGCACTGAAGCATTTTTGGCTGATGCCAAATGGATTTTGCACAACTGCATTATTTACAACGGGGGTGAGCATAAATATGTACTTATGTCCTAAAATGTGAAACTTTGACATGGTTAAAAGTCATAAAGCAATTTGTAGGCTTCTAGCTGCCGAACAATGAAACCATATTCCTGTTAATAACAAGAACCCCTAAATGCAGCAGTCTGGAGTTTTAATGACTTTTTAATATAAAACTAGAACTGAATATGACCCATGCTCATTTCACCTTTTAAAAAGATAAAATAAAATAATTTAGGATCGGGGGACTGTTTGGGTTGGCAGAGACCTTAAAGAACATCTGGTTCCAACCCCCATCATTTGGTTCAAAGCCCCAAGTTGCTTTGGTGTTGTTCATTGTTCAGCACTACATAGGAGACCTGGTTGAGGAGATGGTACAGCATGTCCCTCACTGAAAGAGAGGGCGAGTGGTGGGTAGATTGCAGTGGACTTCAAAAAGAAATACTTAAGATATTGTTAACATGTGATGTTGATAAGAAAACAGCCTACCTTCTGCTTTTGCAACCAGGTAGCTTATTTAAAAGATTTAACTTCTCTTTAGGTGTTCTCTTTTGTCTTTAATGTTAACTTTTAAATGCAAACCATGTTGGTTTTGGCATAATTTTAGCATAACAACTTCATTGCTTAAAGTATTTTATTGTTTCCTCAGGAAATCACAAATTGACACAAACAGCAAAAGTCATCATCAAAATCTGTGAGCATGAGGTATTTGTGCCCCAATTAACTTAACTGTTCTTTATTTTTGAGTGTTGCATTCCATGCATTCAGGAGTGAAATAATATTTGTTTTCTAAGGTGCATATTGCAGAACCGTAATTTTTCTTAGGCTTTCTTATGTTTAGATAGGCATATCCATGACCTGCAGAATGATTTTTGGCAAGGGTATCACTAATATATCTTTCATTAGGATATTCACTATCTATAATTAAGATGTGGGAAGTGAAGAGAAGGAAGTGGACACAGGGATTCTGCATGCAGACATCTTTCAAGTGATTATTTGGGACTGGAAAAACAGACCCACATCTTCTTACTGATCTTAGTGGTTCTGCATAAATTAGGAAAATAAAACACCTAGTTGAGGGGTTTTTTTACCACTGGAAAAGAATTATGATAAACCATTTTTTATCACTTGAATAAATACAACACTGTACAAAGGATGTCTTTTTTTTGACTGGAGTAAAGTACAGTAGAGTACAATTTGTTGTCAGATCTGTCTGACTTGCTAATTGGAATCCATGTGTTACAGTGGTAGAAAAAAGTGGATGTCTATCACAACAGTGTTGATTTCAGAGCAAATAAATGTTGATTTATGCCCACAAATTAGTTGGAAAATGATACTAGCAAACCAGACAGGCTGACATGATAATACTGATCACACTTTGGACGCTGAGTGCCTCAATAACTGTTTTTCTTTTCAGATGAATGAAATTGAAGTGTGTCCGGAATGTTATTTAGCTGCTTGCCAAAAACGAGAGAATTGGTTTTGTGAGCCTTGTGTAAGTTAAGGACTTTGGGGGTATAGCTAACATGTTAACTAGTCCTGGTTTGGCTGCAGTTTGCTATCGCCACATGGCCTTAAACAAGGTGGTTACTGAGTCAAGGAAGGCTGTTGTGGATTACCAAGTAGCTTATCCTTGCTTATTGTGCTCTTTGTGGGGTCAGAATCTCTGAAGATGTTGAGCTGTAGGGCTGCATGTTTTCACTAAAGGGTTGGTTCCATCACAAATAACTGTAAAGAGTGTCAGTAACCAGTTGGCAACTTCTCTGATATCAAATGTAAGGTATCAGCTCCTAGGTCAGCTGAACAGTACTTGTGCTCAGAGTAAGGTTGATGAGATGTAAGGGTCTCTTTCTACAAGTGTGAATCTGAGAATTTAGACTTTGCTTTCATGATCTATTAATAGGTTGTGTTCTCATTTTGTTTAACATTGTACTAAACATGGGAAGACTTATTAATATTCTTGAGTAGAAGTGTGTAATCTCTCAAGTTCTCTTACAGACTAAAGTGAAAATCAGAGAGTTTGAAAGATTGGTCTTAACCCATCTTTTGTCATGATGCATATTTAAAGAGGACTAATAAAAAATCAATGAAAATAACCATGATTACAATGTGTTTAAGTGAGATACTTAAAGTTTTATATGTATTTATTTTTAAAAATTAAATTATTCCCCCAGGATTTATTTTATATAGATCAAGTATAGAGTTAAATGGAATTTTGCATTGTCAGGTGCTTTGTGCATGATGGGTCTTTATTGACATACGTACAATTAAAAAATTAATACTAGATTTGAAGGTGATACTGCTTGTGTCTTCTTACTGTGTATTTTGCCTCTTCTGTAGAGCAATCCCCACCCTTTGGTCTGGGCTAAACTCAAGGGCTTTCCATTCTGGCCTGCTAAAGCATTGAGGGATAAAGATGGGCAAGTTGATGCTCGTTTCTTTGGCCAACATGACAGGTGGGAATTTAACCAAAGGGTGACTTTGAGTGTACTTACAAAATCCTTGTAATTTTGTGTTCTGCATTTTTGGCTCCTGTCTTTTGAACCTTGACTAATACCATAATTCCATAGTGTATACACTTCTAGTTGATGTCTATAGAATATAAACCATGTGTTTGTAGTATTAGTATAATACTCAGTCAATATGCAAATTAGTCCCTGCATCTGGTTTTGGGCTGCAGAGAACTGTGGTTCTTAAGTTTTATTTGTCTAAACACTATGGAAATAAACACGCAATTGTACATTTTAGAGATAAAGAAAATACAATCAGTGTTGAAGGTGCTCTGAAAGGAGTTTTCTAGATTTTTGAACCCTCTTCTTAGATGAAGAAACTTAATGAATGCAGGTTGATTTATCATGAATTGAAAATGTAAATCTATATAGTTATAAAAACAGGTGCTGAACAACAAGTGTATAGAGCCATGGAATAGTGAAGTCAAAGACCCTAGTATTTCAGTGTCTTGGAAGGCACAGTTCTACAATCTGCCTCATTTCATAAGTGAAATAGAACATCTCCTGGTATTGAGGTGTTTAGTCACCTTATATGGGATGTAAAATAGAATATTAAGCTTTTAAGAATGTATTTGTGAAGTCTTTCTTCTGACCTGCTTCTTGTGTCTTTTTGCTAACTGTAGCAGTTGGAAAGAAAGTTTGGTAATGGTTGTTTTACAGTTATATAGACTGTTCTAATTAGGAATGTTTTGTCCTGTTTGACCAGCGTTTATTCATGTGCTTCATGTTACTGGGTAGAGAAAAATGTGCTAGTGATAATCAACGAAATGCAATTTACTTAATTACCAAAACTGAACTTAATTACCAAGCACTGAACTATTAAAAGGAGATAGTCCTTTGAAATGATCTAAGGTATGAATTACTATGTGCACAGAAGTTGCCAATACCAGTCTATGGTGTGACATGTAGTTACATTATCTTTTATTTTTCTGTATTCTGTTTAGGGCCTGGGTTCCAATAAATAATTGCTACCTCATGTCTAAAGAAATTCCTTTTTCTGTGAAAAAGACTAAAAGCATCTTCAATAGTGCAATGCAAGAGATGGAGGTTTATGTTGATAATATTCGTAGAAAATTTGGAGTATTTAATTATGCACCTTTCCGGACACCATATACCCCAAACAATCAATACCAAATGTTATTAGACCCTGCAAACCCCACTGCTGGAACTGCAAAGACAGACAAACAAGAGAAAATCAAACTGAACTTTGATATGACAGCGTCGCCCAAGATTCTCATGAGCAAATCTATGCTGAGCAGTAGCACCAGTCGTAGGATTTCATTGACAGATATGCCACGGTCACCAATGAGTACAAACTCATCAGTTCACACCGGATCTGATGTTGAACAGGATGCAGAGAAAAAAGCAACTTCCAGTCATTTTAGTGCCAGTGAGGAATCCATGGACTTTATTGAGAAAAATACAGGTAAAAAAAAAAAGGAGGGGGGTGGATTTGCTTAATATACTACTCTTATTGCATGTACTTTTTAAAGACAGGCTGTGTTAGGATTGGTTTTATTGATAGATTCTAGAAAAAAATGCTGGATTCAAGTTGGGGTATAACAGATAAGAAATTACAGTCCATTTTATTGCATTGAGAAGGAATAATTAACCTTGAAAAGTGACCAGAACCTTCAGTTTAAATAGCAGGCATGGTCGTAACTATCAAAATTAATGGAGAGTTGAAATAATTACAGAAAGAGTTAGAAGTATCATGATTAGGAGGTATTATGTCTAAAATTTGATAGCTCTCTTTCAAGACTGCATGATTAATTAAAAAGTGTTCCTCATGCAGTAGCTAAAATATGATGAAATTACAGTTTCTTATGTTTTGTCACAGACTAGATGCTAGCTCATTTTTTGGCACTCAAGCAAACTATTCTATCTTAGTTTTTCTCATCCATAAAGAAAGTTCATCACTATCTGACATAAAAGATGCAGTATATGAACTAATATGAGATGTTTAAAACTTTTGGGTTTATCCTTTGCATAGAAAAATAAATCAAGATGTTCTCTTGCACTTATCAGATAAAATTCTGCTTGTTATTTATAATGGTTTTATTCTTTCTAGCCAATAAAAGCTAGGCTGTGAAGATGGCCTTGGGTACAAAAGTGTCTTGTGATACAATCCTGTCTAAAGAAACTGATGACAGACTAACTGTATAAATTTAAATATATGAAAATAATTGAAATTTTAGTCAAGTAACATTTGAAAAGGGATAATTAATAATGTCTGTACAGCTTTTATATATATAGTGTAGCTGACATGTACTGTTTTATGTCAAAATGTAGCACTTTTATTGTACCACATCACTGTTCTTTAATAGTAGTGGAGGTAGTAATGGAAAACCACATTAAAGCTACTTAGTCATATGAAGGTAAAAGGAGATGAGAGATGGTACTGTATCTCCATAGATTTTTTTATTATCAGCAGTTCTGGGAAATTCTTCTAATCTTTTCCTCAGGCCTTAATGTCGTCTGTCCTAGTGCACAGAAATGCTGGATTAGATTTAAACAGCAACTAAATTAGAATATTCCAATTTCCACCTGGCATTTCCATCTGTACTTCATTACAAATACTAACTTCTGTAATATTTAAAATATGAACTTAGCTGTCTTAGAATTTGTGTGTTTCAGTCAAATGTAAATGAAACTGTTTGCTGTAAATAATGTAAGGGCTCAGAGAATAGAATTTTTCTTTAAACTCTGTATTAAATGATAATATTCTGTTGCCTTATCAGAGACATTTAGTCACTGGTCTGCAGCTGTACTGATTAAACTTACTATGATTTGTACATCTAACTCTCTGTCAACATAGCTATAAGATGAGGTAGGTTTGTTTACTTACATACATGAATTAAAATGGATAGCAACTTTCTGTGTCAAAATTTGTTAGCATCTAAAATAACCAAATCTTGAAAGCTAGAAACTTTCTGTCGCTGCAGACAGAGTGTTTTTGAGGCTAAGCATCCATTTGGTCCAACTGTATAGTTGCAATAAAATTATTTTCCTTATCAGTTCCTTTGTTATCAAACTAAAAGGGATAGTTGATACTGAAAATGGAAGTATAATGCAGTGTTGAAATAATTCAACGAAAAACCTTTCCCTGCTTGCGCAGGTTTAAAATCTCTTTTGTCCCAGTGAATATGACTATAAAGTGATTATTTTTAAATCTCTTAATTTTGTACCTTTTCAGCTTCTCCAGCACCAACAAGAACGGGTCAAGCAGGAAGTTTGTCAGGCAGCCCCAAACCTTTCTCTCCCCAGGCATCAACACCAATTTCTGCTAAGCAAGAAAGAACTTCCACTCCAGGAAGCATTTTGAACCTTAATCTTGGTTAGTCTTTTTGCTAATGCTTTGACGTTAATGAGGTAGATTGAAAATCCAGTTCTTCTCAGTGAGACCTTGTAGTCACACAGTTTTAGAGAGACTGTGAAACTTGTTGCATATGTTAAAATAGAGGGTTCCCTGGGGAGTAGTTTTAGTGTCTTGTCTTCATCTTTCCCCATTCTCTGTTTTTATCTATTGTTTGAATCCTGTCATGTAGTTATCTAAGGCTAAGAAGGCCTTGAATCAAATTCTGTACAGAGGGTGATACAGCTGTTACTGCTCTGGAAGTGGTGAGCATTTGGTGATGTAGTTAGCACAGGTAGAGGAGACCTAATGTAGTAAAAATTTCCAATGCAAAGTAAAAGATTTTCAAAAGTGATAAAGTAATTTTATAATTATTATCTTTGTGAAATAGACATCAGGAGGAAATACCCCTCTCTGGAGGTGTTTAAGGCCAGGCTGGACATGGCACTGAGCAGCCTGATCTAGTGCCCCTGCCTATGGCAGGGGGGTTGGAAATCGATGATCTTTAAGTTCCCTTCCAACCCAAACTATTCTATGATTCTATGAAATAGGCTTCAGACTGTATGCACTGTTACTCAGTAGCATTTATCGTACTATCTTTCTTTTTGTAAAAGAATTTTTCTTAGTTCCTCTTCATTTTTCTAGATCGTAGCAAAGCTGAGATGGATCTGAAAGAGTTGAGTGAGTCGGTTCAACAACAGACAACTCCTGTGCAACTCATCTCGCCAAAACGACAGATACGGAGTAGGTTCCAGCTCAATCTTGACAAGACAATAGAGAGCTGTAAAGCACAACTTGGTAAGCATAGATTAAGAATACTGTGGACATCTTAAGAATGAGCTTGAGGAGATCTTGAACTGGAATTTAAAAGAAGTTTTCCAATAGTAAAATCTTATGCATTTCATATAGTAAAAACTTGATGCATTAACACAAGAGTAGAGGATATTAGAAGTCTTTCAGGCAAGTAGAATGTACTGCAGGAATTTACTTTAAAATACAGTGGGATTTGGTGTTCCAAATTTTTGTCAGTATGCTTTAATTGTTTAGTCTTCTTTTGTACCAGTCTGAAGTAGATAGTCTGACAGAATTATAGTCTCCCTATTTACTTTGTAAATTGAAAAATCTGAGAGCTGTACCTTGCTTATGTTCTTTGCAGAAATTAGTCCATCCAATCACATAGGACCTGAATGCTGTTAGAAACATTAGTTTTGTCCAGCACTTAATTAAGCCAAAAAAAGATAGAGATTCTCCTTGAAGAACTTATACACTCTGAAACTGATTCTGCAAATGTGCATGCAAGTAACTTTAATGGGGTGAACAGTGATACTGATTTAAAGGTGTGGATGAAAAGTATTCCTCTGAATTTGCCAGTATTGGTTCTATGTTAAACAAAACAGCTTGTAGGCAGTGGAATAAAAGACAGTGAAAGAAGGCTATTGAATGAAAAAAAAATGTGAATCAGAATATGTGGAAGGTAATTCCTATATGTTCTGGTATTGACACAGAGCACTAAAGCAAGTATTTATTGTTTAAGAACTGACAGTTAAGATACACACTTCATTCCAGTATATAGAGTATTTTTCTTGGTAATGTCAGTCAGTCTGATGTCAGCATGGCATATACTTTCCTCCCCTCAATTAGGAATAAATGAAATATCTGAAGCTGTTTATACTGCAGTAGAACACAGTGACTCTGAAGATTCTGAAAAATCTGACAGCAGTGACAGTGAATATAGTGATGAGGATCAGAAATCAAAGAATGATCAAGAAGACGGGGAGGACAAGGAAGGTACAAGAATTGATAAAGAATCATTGAGTTTGAAAAAAAAACCTAAGCCCCCAGCGCAGAATGAAGACAAAGAGGACCTTAAAAGCACAAGTCCAGAAGTTGAGAAATCAGATGATGTGGTTAAAGAAAAGCCAATTACAGACACTGATAAAGAATTTTCTGAAAAGGGAAAGAGTTTACAGCATCCTGCAAAAGAAAAACTGAAAGGTAAAGATGAAATGGACTCTCCAACTGTGCACCTGGGACTGGATTCTGACTCTGAGAGTGAGCTTGTCATCGATCTAGGAGATGATCATTGTAGCCGTGAGGGAAGGAAAACAAAGAAAGAATCTAAAGAACCTCCTCCTAAACATGATGGTAGGGTGAAATTCATTCTTTCAATTTTCTCTTCTATGCTATAGGGCTGTTGTCAGAACAGAGCTATTAGCTTTATTTTTTGCATTAAGATGTTAAGAATATCTCTACTCAAACAATGTTTTGGATGCTTTTTCTTTTTGACTATGAAAGAAGTTTTCAGCCCCATTATAGTTTCTGTTTTAAGTAAGATCTATTTCATTGAGTCTTCCTTCAGCAATATGAAAATATGGATATGGATGGTATTTGTTCTGTATAAAATTTAGCATTTATTTTTTCACTTTTTATGACTGTCATTTTGTATCCTTACTTTTCCCTAGATGTCCCAAAATAGCAGATGTAGAAGCAGCTGAACTTCACAGTACATCTGCTCTCAGTAGTAATCAAATTGAGAGCTAAATAACACTATTTCTCCCTGAGACTGCTTTCCTCTTTTAACAACAAAAAGAAATACTATCTAAATTAATGAGGAAGAAACTGGGATGGCAGGTGTAAGTGGTAGCTCAGAAACATCCTAACAAACACTAACCTCTCATTAACTTCCACAGGAGGTCAGGCTGGTTTTCTGGGCTTTGTACTTCCTGTATTGTTTTGCCTATTGGCTGGTGCTTCTGAATTGCTACCAATTTCAAGTAGACTCAAATGAGTTTATTTGTAGTATATTGAAGTGAGTTTACCTGTAGAATATGAATTACCTTTTGAGGAAAATGTTTAAAAGTAGACAGGAAGGTTTGTATTGCTCTTCCAAAATTCAGATTCAAATTATGAATCGAGAATGTTGGTGAAAAGCTGGCATTACGTTTTATTTTTGTTTAGTTGTAGGTAAAACTCCACCTTCCTCCAGTGCAAGCACTCAGCCTCTACCAGAAACTCCAGTACTTACTCGCTCTGCATCCCAGACTCCACCAGCTGGTGTAACAGCAACTACTAGTGCTTCTTCTACTGTTAGTGCTTCATCGGCAGCCACTGGAAGCCCTGTGAAAAAGCAGAGACCTCTGCTGCCTAAGGAATCTGCCCCTGCTGTGCAACGTGTAGTGTGGAATTCTTCAAATAAATTTCAGACATCATCTCAGAAATGGCACATGCAGAAGGTGCAGAGACAGCAGCAACAGCACCAGAGCCAGCATTCTCAGTCACAGCAGCCTCAGTCCTCTCAAGGGACAAGATATCAGACAAGACAAGCAGTTAAAGGTATACACTTTCTAACTCAATGTGCCTGTGATGCCATAATTCCCCAGTAGTGATCTCAGTGCTCCAAGGCGTGCAAAGCAGGAGTTCCTCCATATAAAAAAAATCTCAATGTGTGGTTCTGCTCTGATAAGTGACTTTAAAATGCAACAAAACACTCACGACACCCGCTCTTTCTGGTGTGTATTTAGAGTCATGTCTCCTTATTTAATGGCAAAAATTTGTGTGCTTATAAATATTTTTGCTATTCTTAGCCATCACAGATTTCGGAGTGTGAACTGAATTTTTTCTGGATTATATGATAAAAAGCCACTAACTCAATGGCACTTGCATGATTACCACTATCACCTCACTATCTGCAAATTTGATCCAGTTTTATCTGACAAGAAGCTGATCTGTATGGCTTTCCAGAGTATAACAGTGTAATAATCCAGGCTAGATGCGTCTTTGAAATCTCTTTTGCTTAACTCTTAACAAGTCTTTTATGCTAGTGTGCTGAGCAAACAATCATGGTGTTTTTGAGTTTTTACAGCTCTTTTCTTACCAGCCCTTTTCCAGAGCTTTTACTCTATTAAGTGCATGGTAATAGAAGTCCATGTTCCTATTGCTTCACTTCACAGAACAGCAACTTTATGCAAATACAGTTTTGTTTGTAATTTCAAGTTAATAAACCAAATTCTTCATGGTGAATAGATATTTTCCATCTCACTAATGGGGCTGGCAAGCCAGTAATTTTGAACAGAAGATTTAGGTAATGCCACACTCAAATAAGGGGCCTATTTTTCTCATCTCAAAATGCTTTTCTGACTAACACTTAATATGTTTCTGCTTATAGGTGTACAAATTTGACCCAGAAATACCTATTGAGAAAAATAAATGCGAAACTTGAAGTCTTGTTTTTAATAGTTATTCTTTGATATGAGAGCTTAATATCAAATGAACTTTAGATGTTCAGCCCAGGAATTTATTTTATGATGTGTTTCCCACTGAGTGCATCATAGCTGTATTCCATCTTATATGCAGAATTGGCATAAACATATGTTCAGATAAATTGAATAACTAATTTCAGTAATTCCTCTTTTGAGGATAATGGCAGTGAAGATGTCTTTTATAATGTGAGTAATGAAAATTAGATTCAAAAGTATGTAAGTTGGATAAGTCATTAGGGATGAAAAGATGAAGGTCTGTGCATTTAAATTTGTACTAATTTTTTAATTACTCATTGGTTAAGATTATTTGAAATATTGACCAAAGGTGAGAAATACTTTCTTATACTGTTTAACACTATGAATAGCTTCTTTGTTTAATAAGTTCATCTAATGTTACATTCCTCACTCTGCATCCTGCCAAAGGCTAATGTTAATTTAGATATATGCATATTAAACATGTCACAACATTAGTACTAATTAGTATAATTAATAAAATAATGGGAATAATAGCAGGAGATATTACTAAAGAAGACTTTCTTCAACTATGGTTCACTAAACCTTGTTTCAAAGCACAAAGTAAAGAAATTCAACAATATTTATCAAAATTATAGCAAATTAAAAGTCTAATTCTCTTATTCATAGCTATAATTGGGAATTCTCCAAGTTAAGGGGCTAGGAACTGAATTCCTAGGAATTGGGGTAGAAAAGTCACAAAATGGGAGATATACAGATCTGAGAGAGGCTTTTACATGGACCACTCTAAAATGATAGATTTCAAAGATACATTTGCATAATTACCTTTAAGCTTTACAGTCATGTATAAGTTCATTGGCTGGATACTATAAAATTAATTCATTAGATGGCACCATTGTGTAAATAATGTAAGTCTTGGCAATAGGTGACACATTTTGGTTAGACATTAAAGTTAGAGCATATTCATTTTCATAATTATGTGATTGATCCACCATATGTTGTCTTTTCTTAGCTGTGCAGCAAAAAGAGATCACCCAGAGCACTTCCACATCCACTATAACCTTGGTTACAAGTACTCAGCCTATTTCTATGTTCACCAGTTCTGGATCTGCAAGTACTCTTTCATCTTCAATTAATACAGACTTGCCAATTGCAACAGCGTCAGCTGATGTGGCTGCAGACATTGCCAAGTACACCAGCAAAGTAAGTGACTGAGCAAGGTCTTCTTGAAATCTTAGTTTGAAGTGAACTTTCAAATCCTGGAGGCTTCACATTGCAAAGTAACATTATTTTCAGGTTGTTGTATGTTGCATATTCATTGTACTGGGTAGGACTAGATTTTGGTATGTATGTGATGGGCTTCACTGGCTCAGACACTTCACACTTACTCCTTCTTTTTCTGCTTCTTGTTTACAATTTGCACCATTTTCTATGTTTTCTTCTGAAGGTGTAGATATCCCCTCAGGATCACAATTACAGTAAACATTAATATTTCATAGAATCATAGAGTGGTTTGTGTTGGAAGGGACCTTAAAGATCATATGGTTCCAACCCCCTTGCCATGGGCAGGGACACCTCCCACTGGACCAGGTTGCTCAGTCCCTCATCCAGCCTGATCTTAGACACTTTCTGGGTGGGGGCATCCAAAGCCTCTCTGGGTAACCTCTTCCAGTATTTCACCACCCTCACAGGAAAGAACTTGTTTCTGCTATCCAGCCTGAATCTCCCCTCTTCCAATTTGTACCTATTACTCCTAGTCCTCCCACCCTGTACCCCATTAAAAAGTCCTACCCCAGCCTTTCTAGAGGCCCCCTTCAGGTACTGAGAGGCTACTATGAGGTCCCATCTGAGCCTTCTCTTCTCCAGCCTGAACAACCCCAACTTCTTCATCTGTCCATCTTCATTACTGTCCAGTATTACATATACCAAAAAGCTGTACATACACTGTATAGCTTTATCAGATGGTAGTTTGTCCTAAGTGTGTACTCTTCTACTGAAACAAAAGCTAAGATGTTAAGAGAAGATGTGGTGTAGTATTTGTATCATAACAGCAACAGGGATTTGGACATCAGCTTTTCATACACTCTCTTAGACCTTAAATTAAAAAAATCAAGGGGAATACTAAATAAGGAAACAAAGTTGAGTATTAAGGCCTTAAAAGCACTGGAGTTAAACTTGACTCACAACTGTCAGTTCTCACTCAACCATATAGTCTTGGTGGGATCTCAGAAATTTTCTTTTCTCTTTGTCTTTCAGATGATGGATGCCATCAAAGGAACAATGACAGAAATATATAATGATCTTTCAAAAAATACTACTGGCAGTACAATAGCTGAGGTTAGCATAAGCTAAATGATACTGCTTATATTTTAACTTTGAAAGTTGAAAAATAGTATGCAAAAGTACAGTATAATTATATCTGCAAATTATAATATATCAAGACTGTCTGGAGATCCTGATTTCTGTGCTGGTTTAGAAGTAATGATTATGGTAGGGGAGAAAAACACTGAGAAAACACGAGGTGGGCTCCATGAGCAGAAAGAACAGTGACCCCTCAAGCCTGGGTCTCAGGTTTGGTTTGGGGTTTACTATGGGCTCACCCTTACGTTAATATGAAGGAGCCTTGATATAAATGATGATCAGACTCTTGGCTTTGGACATATGTATCTGTATAATAGTTATGTGTTTTATACTGCACTCTGTTTATTATTACTAACTATTACATTTTTAATAATTAGATACGGCGTTTAAGAATTGAGATAGAAAAACTTCAATGGCTACATCAGCAGGAACTGTCAGAGATGAAGCATAATCTAGGTAAAAAAATTTAGTCCAAAATAGTTGTGTCAGTTTTTTGTCCTAAATAGAAAATCACAATCCTTGTAGTATCTATTACCTTCTGTATCTGATACTGCAAATTGGCCAAGTGAAGGACAGAAAACCCCATACAATGTTGCTGATGCTGTGCTGATGTTGGCAAACACCTTTTGTGTTGGTACGCAAAGTTACTTCGTCTTTGCTTGTGAAACTGCAGGTGAAGAGAGCTTTTGGTAGGACAGAGTGACTATTTTTCATAATTGTTTATGTGATTCTCCACTTTCACTGAACCATATGAGCAAGAAATGCAGCTTTGATTAAAATGTGATTCCTCTTAAATTATTTTTTTAATGCCCCGACTGTGAAGAAGGTTGTTATTATGTGATTAAGCCTCCTATAGCTGCATTCAGTCCAAACAGCCTCAGGAGTGTCCTTGTCCACTCTTTGACCCTTTACAGAGCACATCTGGCATCCAAGTGAATTAAGGGCTGAATGACTTCATATTCGGAGTCATACCTTTGGTTTCTTTGTAACATTTTCCCTCTTGGACATTTCACATTTTTCTTTGTAAAGAAATGAAAATACAATGAATAATTGATTTGCTCTTACTTATTTCTCACTCGAGAAGAAATACAATTCTCTCTATTTTCTGAATATTAGTACACAACAGATGTTTGGGATTGTAAAGACATAGTCTGTTGACAGCAGCTGCACACGTTTTTGTGTTCATGCTGCAACTAGTACACCTGGATTCTACTCATGTGTGAGACAGCTAGAACTAGAGTGTTAAACAAACAAAAAGTGATGGTTAAGGGTGCCTGAATAAGAAAAGATGATGGAAGGCTTTAATTTTTTGAGCAGGTATGAAACTGAGATGCTCAGACTCTGGGAATGACTTTGGTTATTAATTTTAATTTCATGTTGTCCTCAAGCTCGTGGTTTGCTTCTCACTGTTGGGGAGTGGAAAAGGCAAAACTCATATTTCTTTGCATTTCGGGTAGAACTGACAATGGCTGAGATGCGTCAGAGTCTGGAACAAGAACGAGATCGTTTGATTGCTGAGGTGAAGAAGCAGCTGGAGTTGGAAAAGCAGCAAGCAGTGGATGAAACTAAAAAGAAGCAGTGGTGTGCTAACTGCAAGAAAGAGGCCATTTTTTACTGCTGTTGGAATACAAGCTACTGTGACTACCCCTGCCAACAAGCTCACTGGCCTGAGCACATGAAATCTTGCACACAGTCAGGTAATCTTGCTCGGGGCTGCCTGTTTCACAGCTGAAGGGATCAGGGTGGGTGCAATACACTGTGAATCAATAGTCTTCATTTATATGGGCACAGGTTTGCTTGTGGAGGCTGACTGTGGGCTGGATTAGTGGCTGTTTTCTCAGTTTTTTCCTTTACTTTAGCTACTGCAACACAACAAGAAACAGATACTGAAATTAGCACAGAAACTTTAAACAAATCATCTCAGCCCAGTTCGAGTGTGCAGCCTACACCCACAGAATCAGCCAGCACCCCAAAGGAAAAGGAAGGTTCAGCTGATAAAAGCAAAGAGAGTGTTACAGTAAGTATCATAATGGTTGCTTCAAACAAAAATAGTATGTAAGATTTCTCTGAGACCTATTCCTAAGAGCTTCCCTGGATCAGCCAGGAATTTTTATGACCATCTGTGTATTTCAGGAGTGTGATTTGGGGAGTGAGATAGTGAGTTGTGGGGATTTTTTCCTTCATCTTGGCAAAAAACAGTAATCTCCTTCTGTCATTTGGAAACACCCTTTCCCCTTCACTCATTCCCAGAAAAACCCTGTGTTGGCTTCCAGCCAACGGGGACTGGACCTCTTTCTTTCTCTCTCTCCAGGACCCATCAGTGTAGATTCTGGTCTGGATCTTTCGATACAAGTTGCCTTCTGATAAGCAATACTGACTGCAGCACTTCCAAGCCCTTCTTGCCTGGGGGTTCAGAGGCCAAGCTCAAGACCTGCATTCAAATCAACTTACTTTATCACAACAGACTGCCACTAGGGTACCACAGTGTTCCATTACACTGATACAACAGTTCACCTGGATCTACAGTTAACGGAGCAGTGTGCAGTTACAAAATCCTCCATAGCATCTACTCTGATAGCATTCAGTAGGCGAGGCTGAACAAATGCTCTACCGAAAGAGACATAACATTGCATATATAGAAAATGTTTATAGAGAAGATTCTGCTTTATCAGTAGGGCTTGACTATTAGCAATTTCAGCATCATTTTTCTTCTGCCCTTGCAAGATTTATTAAATTAAAAATTTTATTGGGGAGGGGGGGCTGATCCTTCAAACCATTACACATGATCCCCCAAATCAGTAGGAGCCTTGTTGTATTTTAAAATATTAAAAGCAAACTAATTTTGTAGTATTGTGATTCCAGCATGATGTCTCATCAAGATAGTCCTATAGAATTGGGAAGCATAGTAATCTAGAGAGCTGTGTTCATTTCTTGACACTTTTGCTACTGTCTGGTGTTAGATCTCTGGGCTTGACACATCACCTAGTGTGGAAAACAGATCTAAGAGGGAAAAAGGATGTGCTGCTCCACCTGGGTGCTACTCAGTTAAACTCCAGCTCAGTTGATGTTCATATGCATTGTCTGTGGCAGCACAACCTTTATATTACTGGGGAACAGGGAATGGGAGAAAATCAGTCTCATAAAACTTTTGCCAGGGAATATTCCAGTTGCATGGATCTGGAATTGCTTTCACTTAGCTGTTCTACGTGAAACATCATGCTGTATACATTGATCATGTTCATAATTCCAGTTTTGTTTTATTAACAAAGAAGTAACCTGTGAATTCATTCAGATGCAAAATTGTAATACAAAACACAGCATCCAACATAAATTTCATATTATAATAATAACAATAACAACTAGGTGGAATTTATGTTAAAGCTGAGACTTCTACTGAGGTTGCCTGTGCTGTCTCTGCAGATAGCAACAGGTGTGACCAGCAACCAGCCTATAAATCTGGTCCAGGTACCGCAGACAACCACCACCTATAATGCAACTTCTCAGCCCACAATTGTAAGTACAATATTGTTTTTTTGAAGCCTGCAGTAGTGCTGCTCCTGGCATTAAAATTGCGCAGCATTTCTGGGGGGTTGTCTCCATCTGCTCTTGTATCAAGATATGAATTCACTGGTCTCAACTTGTGGTGCAAAGTGTCTCTGTGCAACACGCGTTCCACCTCGTCATCTCATTGGGTGTTGATGCAAGGGTTCAGAGTTGTCACTAGGGACAGCAAAGGCACTGAGGACACTCAGACATCCATTTGCCATTATGATGTTAGCTATTTGTCTGTTTCATGTATATACTTGACCACACCATTGATGTAAATATGTAGAATTCATTTAAAATATCTTAAATAATTTTTTTTTCTATGGTATACTAAAGAGTTTTAATTCTGAGCTATGCTTGATATTCCTGTGACATCTCGGTAAACTATGAAAGAAAATACGCATTTGTCAGTAGTGTATCTCCTCTGCAGTCTTTCACATCAGCTTTAGGGAATGAGAAGTAGCATTGGAATCAGACCTGTTTCTTTCCATTTAAGATGTAACCAAGGACACTTGAATTCTCTAGAGTCAGTCACAGGAGATGGGACAGAAGTGAGTTCCATTTTTGTATTTTATATAATGTAATCTGCTGTTCTTGCAATTGGGCATGTTCTGCAGTGCTCACTCAGAGGCTGGCATCCTGCTAACTCACAGACAGCACGCTGTCACTGCCCTGGTAACAGGGCACACTCTGTCACACTGGGGGCTTCAACAGCAAATTCTGTGTGTGCAAAACTTCAGTCTGTTTTCTGTCTGAAGTTAGATTATTTATAATAGTAACTGTGTCCTCATTTAACAGCATTCTTTAATCAGGCTGTGATTGTGACACCCCCCAGCTGCAGGATACAGGTCTCTATGTGTGTGTGTGTGCGTGTCTGGCTGTGGATGCCCCACCTGCACATGGATGAAGTATATTTCACGGTCATTCTACATTATCAAGCACACAAACGTTATTGCTTTTAGTGGGGATCATGACTTTTCACGTTCTGGGCAGCTGAGAGCACTGTGCACCTTTGCAGTGTCAGCTCTGAGTTGCTTGGACTCAGTTACCCTGAGTTTTTATTTGTGTTTTAAAATCAAACAGCAAAGACGTTAGGTTCATTTGGGAATAGCTGAGAGATCATTGGGTAGGTTGGTTTTTTTTGTGTAATACTCAGAAAAGTGGGAGATCCCACCATGCGTTTTCTGTACTGCAAAGTGTATTGAATTATGTGAAGCAAAACTGGAGCATCTAGAAGGTTTCAGCCTTTTATTTGTGCGTGTTGAGAACTTTGTACACATTTACATTAGCCTTACACAGCTCCAGACACCTCTGTATTCTAGTGACTGCACGTGCAATTTAAATGATTTTAAACCTTAGTGCATGTTTAAAATGTATTCAAGCTGTACATATGTGTAAAGCTGGCAGAGGTGGAAAGTTTACCTCTCAGGGAATGATCGTAACACATTGAAGGAGTCTCACACATTCCATATCCTGATCACTATAAGAACTGAAAGTTAATTTTTTCATTTGTGCAAGTGTGTATCTTTGGAACCTTCCCTTCCCCTCCTGTAGGACTAGCAGTGACTTAGGTAGTAGCTTTCAGTTTGCACTTTGTTTCCAACCGGGAACAACTTGCAGCATATCTCCTGGTTACCATTTCGATTGAACTCTCTGCAGACCTCTGAAATAATCACAGAATGGTGGTAACCTTGAATTTATTTAGCACACTAATTCCATGTTTGGTTGTTAGTCTTTCTGCAGTTAAACTAATGTAAAAATCCTAATTCGGCGTCTTTGCATTCCAGGGAATGGAATGAGTAGGCTTCTGGAGGGCAGAGACTTTGTCACAAAAGAGCTGATGACACTCTAGGCTGGATCCATCTCAGCAGGGTACCTCCCAGTCTCTGCCGAGTACCATTAAAGGCACCAATGTGGTCCTTTAAACGGGAGTCTTGCACGGGGCAAGTCTGGGCTTCAGCGAATTCTTCTTCCGTGTTCTCTGCGGAATCTCTCGCTGCCAGCGGGGGGCGATCTGTGCATCCCTTTCAGGTTCCTCAAAATACTCCCCTCTCCTTATGCAGAACTTTGTGAGCTGAGACGGACGCACTGGTTCCATCCCCAGCTGGGCATCACTGGCACTGCCTCCACACACACTTGCCGTTTGTATGGTACAGACCTTTCTAGAGTCTGTTGGGTTTTTTTTTTTTTTCGCAGTAAGTTTAAGATAAAGACTTGAGATTCAATAAATCCTTTCCAGAGCTTCCAGAGTGATGTGACTGTGAGCAGATTGTTTTAATATTCTTGTGTCTTTGTCTCTGCATCTGTAGAATCAGTCACTGCCTGTAGACATGTCCTGAAACTTCATGTGTCCAGATTTATCAATCATGATCTGTATGATGGAAGTGAAAAGTTTATTCTATATTACTATTTTTACAGTGTGTAAGACAGTTTCCAGTAACACTCATGGGTTTGTTCTCAATTTGTGCAAAGTGAATTTAAGGGTTTTTTTTTTTTTTGTTCAAATGGATGTTTGTTCTCTTCTCTGTTGCCCAAATACATTGGGGAAAAACAGATTTAAGTAATGTGTAACAAGAATATAATCAAGGGTATTTTTGTACTCCAGCTTGATTTGTCAGGATTTTATTCAAATTACTAAGGATTTTCTTAGCCCCTTTTCTCCCTTCCCATGTATCAGTTTGGGGAACAATACGTAACTGGATGTAACTATGAAAACAGAACTCTGTGAGCATAGAGTGTGTGCAGTGCCCATGGGACCCCATACCCCTAATTAGAGAGTGATAACAACACAGAAAACCTCTTGGCTATAGGGAAATAATCCACTGCTTTCTCCCCTGGAATGAGGTAACACTGTGGTAATAAAGGTACTAATTCTTGCACAAAATTGGAACTTGATCTGGATTTGTCCTGGGAGAGAAAAAAAAAAAAACAAAGCCCTAATTCTCTATATTGCTATGGTCATGTTCATGTGACCTTTAACATATCAATATGTTTCTCTTGGTTTTAGTTCACAGCCCATTTCTGCAGTGCTCAGTCCTTCTGCTGGGACAGTGGCAATGAGAACTGGAGTTCAGTGTGTTCAGCCCATACTGCCAGTCCAAGTAGGAAGAGGCTGACTGCTAATGAGGAGTCCATGCAATTGTTGGTATAAATAGATCTAATAGAAATGTGAAAAATAAACACAGTTCTTTGGATTAACCTCAAAGGTTCAGGCTTTAGCTTTGTATATGTGTACAAAGCAGTAACTACACTACATTAATGTAAAGCATTAGCGCTGGCTTAGGAAAGCTGAGGAGAGGTAAGATCTGTATTAAATCTATGCTTCTTTTGTAAATAATGTACAATTGTGGATGTTATTAAAGCTAGAGAACCATCTCTTTTTTATATTTGTATTGACTTTAACTTATAAAGAGCGTTTGAAGTTGGAAAATGGAAGGTTTAGCACAGCCTTATCACAAGCTAACACTGAAAAACTGGTCTTGGGAAATTGCACCTCTGCATCAAATCAGGAGAATCCAAACACCCTGCTTCACATTTGGATTGAGAAAAGAATTCTGCACTTGGAAACCCTTGCAGAGTTTCTTTGCTCAACCAAATAGTGCATGGTGATTTTTCAGTTAATCCCATTAGGCAAATGAGGACATTTCCAATCTGTGGATTGAAATACATGAAGATTTACATTGTTTTTTTTTCACAATGACCAGACTGTTGAAATGTTTATTGTTTACAGGTTACAATTAAGTTAAAATTTCCTTCAGTCTAATACCTGTAAAGGTGGGAGGTGTGACAGCAGCTGGCTGTACCGCTGTCCCTCATCATTGATGTCAAAGACAGAGAAAAGTCAAGTTTTGTTCCCACGCTTCACAGTTCAGTTTTCTTTCTTTAAAAATCCTCCAAAAAAGGACTTTGAGAAGCTTTTTGAATGGAAGAACGAGGTGTGTGGAGAAAAACCTGGATGGGGAAAAGCAGGTGAAAGGACTTTGGATGCTGGGCCAGAGCATGTATTATTTATGTGATGGATTTTTATGTTTTTATGTGAGCATGAAGCAGTACAGTATGAGAGAAAGTAACCCCCAACTCACCGCCTGTTACACTGACACTGTAGCACCATTTGTACCTTGTGTAAAATCAACCCATTGAACAAAACAAAGGTGATGTCTGTATATGAGCAAATTTAACTGTATGATATCATTCCAGTACATTCTGTTGTACATTTTTTAGTCATGTTAATTTCTTCTATTGTTTGTAAAAAGGATGCAGTTTGTACAGTCTCCAGCTAGAACCCACAGTAGAGGGAAAGATGTATTAGAAAACAAAACAAAAAAAAAAAGCGAGAACAGACTATTCGTGAATTGCTGTTGTGTCAAAACTAGCCTAGCTGGCCTTATTTGTGAAGCATAATTGCTTTTAGCATATGGAAGTATTTTTTCACATTTTCTTTGTATAAAATTTGTATTAAACTTAAATATCTTTTTTGACAATTGTGAGGGTTTTTTCTGTGACTGAGACAGGCGACACACACACACACACACACAATATGCTTTGGGTTTCTCCAATTTTTTCAAGGAACTACACATTTTTTTATTAAACTGTTTTAGAAAAAAAAAAGGTTCTGTGTTCCTGGATTGTCCAGTTTTGTTTTGGTCTGGTCCTTCTCCAGCCCACAGGTAATTTCCACTCACCTTGGGATCTTCTACCTTGGATTAGTGGGACCTTTGACCCCAAGTCTGTCAACTGGAAAAGCACTGGCACTTGGTGTTACCAAGTTCATTTATGTAAAAGCCTAACAAAGTTCTCCCTCAGTTTAACAGCAGCAAAGGCCCATTCCTGCCATGTAACACTTAGGCATGGTTGGACTGGGTCAGACCCATGTGTGTGGGTAAGAGATGGGGATGTCCATTACTTGGAGGGTTGCAGTAAAAGGGCATGAATTGCTCATGACTGAGGGCTGTTCATCACCTGCTGGAAGAGCTTCTTTTACCTGAGTTTGAACTTAGAAATCTCTGTTTTGTATATTATTTTTATTATTGTCCATTATCTCATGGGCCACGAGTGCTCCTTGTCTGGTCACTTTACCCAGCTTTACTGGATGCTGGCAGCACATTTCCCCAAGTCTGTACCTTAAGGCAGGGGCTACCACAGGCTGGAGCTTGCCCAGTGCCAGCCAGCCCTGCTCTGATAGGGGAAACAGCCAAATCCCCAGTGTCCTCTGCACCAAGGGCCATGTCCACAGCCTCACAGCCCTGCCTCTGTGTGTGTGGGGCGAAGGCTGTGAGGGAAATGCTGAGGGGAGGGAGGCTGAAGAAAGGCTGAGGTGAGGCTGCGAGGGAAGGCTGAAGGGGGGAGGCTGAGGGGCAGCAGTGAGGGAAGGCTGAACTGTGGCTGTGAGGGGAGGCTGCCCTCCTGCGGCCGCCGGAAGAACAGGAGGAAACTGGCTAAAAATAGTTCAAAACGCACCGTGTTCTCCCATGACCAACGACCAGCTGAACTTTTGCAAATCTTTCCTTTTGCGATTTTCTGATTATTTGCCAAACCCCAGTACATTCAGCTGTCACACCCCAGATCCTCAGCGCTGGGCAACGCTCAAGTGTGTGTTTCATCAACCCTGGTTTCAGAAATAGCTGGGGTGCGCGTTCTGGTTTAACAGCATGATGAGAAGGTTGGGGACTGAGCAGACTTCAATTCAGTGCACAGCATCTCGGCAGCCTTATTTTTGTTGCCAAGAGCTGTATTTACTTTGTCCATGCTGCAGGGCAGTGGCCACAGGTTCCCACCAGCAGGTGCCATCTTGGGTCCTACTGTGCTGTGATTGATCTGGATGAACATGACAGAAGAAGTTCATGGCACCTGCTGCAGCTCTCTCTAGCCCCCTGTTCCTTTCAGGCTCTGATCCTTCCACAGCAAGATTGTTCTTGCAGCTTTGATTATGGACTACAGATTCCTCCAGGCCCAAAGGCTTGTTCTGACAGCAAGATATGACCAGCTCACTCAGAGGAAATCCTAAAGCTGAAGCTTACTTGTAGTTGCATTTATTTATATAAAAACAGATTCGCCTAACTGCAGGATTTGCTTGCCCTTATGAGGTTTGCCACGTGTCCATGCTCTCCCACAGTGGATACTGCTGCTGTCTTCAGTCTCTATCCCACAAAGAGCCAGGGGAGCAGGTGCACCTGAGGAGCTCTGCTCAGAGACCTTCTGCCCCAACCCCGCTGGGAAATGGCAAGTATATTTTGCACATACCTCTAGATCCAGGAGTGGCTGGGGAAGAGGAGGCAGGTAATCCAGTCCCCCAGAATGTAAACATGTTTTTATTTAATGCCTTTCACTCATCACAAGGTACTTTTCATCACATCATCAGCCCCCAAAGCTGAGATGGCAGAGTAAGGCCCCGTGTACACAGGTGCACAGTCCAGGTACCATCTGTGTCAGGTTGAAAAATAGCAATAGCTCTTACACCCGTCCCACGTGTCCTCATTAGCCATGTACACGATATGATCTTCCCCAGAGGGCCTTCTGGATAATGAACCATTAATTTAGAATGGTCAGATTTCCCCTCCCACCCACCTCAAAAAAGCCAGATTAAAAACACAGGTACACAGAGTTTAATACCAGAGTAATGAGATTATGTCATAAATTAAAAAAACAAAAAAAACAAACAAAAAAAAAATCAACAGTTTCATTCTTATTTTCAGAAGGTCCCATGTGGTGTGATGGACTGTGCAGAGACTCCTGTGCCCTCTTCCCCTTTCAAAAGCAAAATTGACCAGTAGAACCAAGACTTGGAGGGTTTGTCCTTGATGGCAAAAAGGCAGTTCCAGCTTCTAGGCATCCAGCTTAGCTCAGTAACTACAAGTTCCCAGCCAGTTACCTGAAGCCTTTTCCTCTGTCCAAAGGAAGAAGGACTTGATACAATGGTCTTTGGCTGCAAGTTCTTAAAGACTTCCACTGAGAGTGTTCTCCTTCAAAAAAAAGAAAAACTGCAGTTGCTGTGGGATTTTTATTTCACTGAGGAATAGATGGAAGCGACTGAACAGTCTGAGTGAAGCCCCTGGGGTCTGCTACAAATATTCAAGTTCCAAGGCATGCCGGAGAGCTTCCAGATCAGCGTGACAAGAGATCCTCCAGAAGGGCATATTGTGCTAGAGTGAAACCAAAACAGCACATTTTTTGGTTTTTGTTTAATTCTGAGATCAAAGCAACTTACTTAGATTGTACCCCCAGTAACACAGCTTTGTACTGGGGCCACCAGGCTGTCCTGGTGTCACAGGCAAGGGAGGATCATCAAGAGAGGAACGAGGGGAGTGAGAAGTGTGTTTCTCTGGTGTGTTTCTCCTGCACAGAAAGAAATTCTAATGTGCTTTTAGATGAATGAATCATAGAATTATAGAAAGGTTTGGTTTGGAAGGGAACTTGAAGATCATGGGAAGAGACACCTTCCACCAGACCAGGTTGCTCAGTCCCTCATCCAGCCTGGCTGTAAACACCTCCAGGGAGGGGGCATCCACAACCTCTCTGGGCAACCTCTTCCAGTGTCTCACCACCCTCACAGTGAGGAATTTCTTTCTTTTATCCAGTCTAAATCTCCCCTCTTCCAATTTGCATCCATTACTCCTAGTCCTGCCATCCTGTACCCTATTAAAAGGTCCTACCCCAGCCTTTCTGTAGCCCCTTTAAGGTATTGATAAGCAACTATGAGGCCCCACCTGAGCCTTCTGTAATACAGGCTGAACAACCCCAACAGAGATGTTAAATACAACTTTTCTTGGTATATTCTGGTGAGCCTGAACTTTATTTGTTTTTCTATCCAAAACAATTAAAGCAATTTTATATTGGCTCAAAGACAGAGCTTTTCTCTGCACTTAGATTTGATAGCAATATTTGAGACTGTGATTTTCTCAGCTTCCTCCCAAAAAACCAGTCTCTGTACAGTCAGTGACCACACAGAAAAACTTCAACAGAGCTCACTCCCCTTCCACCATAATACTCATAAAAATTATGAGTATTTTCTCACTGCAAATAATTCAATCTGTAAACATGCTGCTTCTGTGCAAGCAGCTTAAAGCCTTAGAGATGATACTTTCGAGAGAGATGATCTAATAAGGGAGATGTTCCTTTTCCAGGAGTACCTGCCTGTGTCCAAAACTGCCGGTGACTCCAGCTGTTTGTTTTACAGAGTGTCTGTTTACACTCCTCTAAAGTTTAAATACAATTCAAGCTTCCCCTTGGTATGCTGCCTGTCAGTCACAATTGTTCCCTTCAACCTATTTATCTGTGTGTGCAGGGATAGCAAGCAAACACAAGACATCTGAATCAACTGAAACCCGTTGCTCTGCAATTTCGCTTTAAGGGGAAAAGTTATTTCCTTCTCCCTTCGCTCCTCCCCTGGTTGTTGTTATGTCCCTTCCATTGAATTATCTATTTTTTTCCTTCTTAAACAAGAAGAAAACTCAGCCTCCCAGCCACTCCCATTGTTCAGCACTTAGAGATTTATCACCCAGCAGACAGGTGAAGAAAAATGACCTCCTAAAATGGAGATACTATCAGTGCTGTGGGCTAAGCTGTGAAAGGTTCTCTCCCTCCACCCTCTCCTCCTTTTTTGGGGTATAAAGCTCAGGTGTATAGCAGCCATGACTAATGATTGTCATCAATCAGAGGAGGTGTCAGGCCAGCAAAGAATGTCTTCTACTAATGGGAGAGCTGCTTGGGCCAGGAGACACCAGCAAGAGGGCTCTTGAAATCCTGCCTATAGAAGATCATTGAACCTTCCCACTTCTTCATCCAGGCCAGAGCCCTTGGAGCCTTTGATTAAGTCATGTTCACTGACCCACTGCCTTTGAAGTATGGCACTGGGCTAGCAAAAGCAGCAGGCTATTATCACTTCATTCCCAGTCATGCATCTTGGACTTTACTCTGATAACTCCTTAACCCTTCTTTGACAAGGGAACCAGCTGCAGATTTAGCTGGTTTTCCAAGGTGGGGCAGATATTGTTGCTTTCACTGCCTGCGGGAAATGCACTATAAAAATGAGGTTTTCTGCTACTTTGAGGATAACCTGAGAGAGAATTCTAGGGACACACCACCTTCTCAGTATCATTTAGCTTGTGCAATTAATCACATTGATCCAAAATTCATTAATAAAGACAGCAACTCCGTATTAGTCCCTTTGTAGGCACTCTAGTAATTACCACACCCTATGACCTCGATGAATCATAAATAAAAATCAGAAATATTCACATATCTAATAATTAATTAAAAACTAATTCAAATTATTTGGAATTTACAAAAGCAACATATGTAGATCAGAAATTCATGCTGCTTGCTCATCTGAGAGCATGCACTGATCTCAGATAGTTTTATTTTTCCTGTGTTTAAAGCCATCTTTATTAAGCAGGAATAATTCCTGGAACATGTGACACAGCAACTGCCTGAACAATGACACTGTGGGGGGACTTCAAGTAGGAAATTCTCACAAGGTTGTTAAGTATTTTTCATGTTAAGAAAGGAGATCATTTGGAAACCATTTCAAATAGATGGAGCTTCATTAAATGCTGAAGTAAATAAAGGGCCACTGAAATGAAAACCTGGAAGAATCCAGTGTGACATCCACAAATTGTACCTTTTTTGCTCCCTGCTCCTCTTCAACACCATCTCCTATTACAATGTAGACAGCTTTCCTTCCAAACCTTTGCATTATCCTTTCAAAACAGCTCTCTTTCCCTGAGCAAGAGAAGAGAAGAGAAGACACTTTTCACCTGGATACAAAGAGCAGGTAGGGATGACATTCAGGTACCAGAACTTAATTGTACTAATGCTGCTACACTCCTTATTTTCTTTTGAAATTAGAACCTTAATGAATTTTCATCCACCTTGTGTCAGTTACTGGCATGTTCTTTATCAGCCAAAGTCTTCCAAATGCTTCCAAGTTCTGTGTAAGCATTGCGACTTTGATGCACTGCTGAGAGTGACAGTTGGTAGAGTGATGTGACTCTCATGGTGCTGAGTTTTGAAAGCCCTCTCCTGTTTGTTCCGGTTGCAGTAAGAATGTGATAATATAACCTCGGAGGTTCAAACACTTTAAAGCAGAAAGGTCGGAGCACAAACATAATGCCCAAGCTCACCCTACAAGTACTTACTGCTTATAGCTCAATACAGATATGTAAATGTGGAGATAAAATACAAAGATCATACATTGCTTGTAGTGATCATGTTGAATTGGATGTGCCTGACTGAGGGACAAAACTTCAGCCAATCTGGGGTTAGTTTTTTCTTACCTGTTTTTGTTGCACTGTAAATGTTTTCAATGGGGAAGACAGTGCCCAGACCATAGAGAAGCACCTTGGCAAGAGCTGGTATGAGCTGAGTTGTGGTGACCAACACATTCACACAGTTAGGCCTAGAAAACAAAATTTAGAAGTAGCAAACTGTCTTTTTCTCTTTTATTCTAGGCTGAGGGATGGCAGGAAGCAAACTTCTCTTGCAACTGGAAGTTCCCAAGACACTGGGAGATTATGCAGCTAGAGACAGACAATGGGAGTATCTGTAATGTCTTAACCAGCCTGGTAGAATGAAAAAGCCACAATGCAAACTTGCAGCAGGATGCAGCCTTACTGCATCACTATTTTGCATGAATCTGGGCTCTTTTATTGAACATGTTCAGGGATGAAAGGGCTCTTTTCTCCCTTTCCTAGTCACCTGTAAATCTGCTCACATGAAAAGTATGCCATAGGTGAGGTAGCCAAGGAAAGGCAAGAAAAAGGACTATGTTCTTTTGCTCAGTTCATCATCTCAAGCTTCCCCCAGCACAAGTCCGGCAAACATGTGCAGACTGGCCTCCCACAGGGTTGGCCAGCAAAGTCCTGTAAATGTGTTTCAATTTGTTTAGAGGAGGGGAAAAAAGGGAAGTGGAGGAGATCTGGATCAATTCTTCAAGCTGTTCTTACCGGGAATGTATCAAATTCAGTGCCTTCAGAGCATGTGTGAGCCAGAGATCAGTCAGCGCTTCCAGTTCTGCTCTCAACTGCAGCCAGGTTTCCCTCTTAGGAGTTCCTATTAAACCTGTAAGCAGGGAAAGCATCTTTGCAGAAGCATAGCAAGAGAATTACATAGTGCCTGTGTTCTGAACTCTCTTCTCTTCCACTACCCTCCTCTTGCTGCTGGTGCAGGTAGCTTCCTTGCCTATTGCCATGTCACCACCCTGAGGTTCCTTGGGCCTGCCAGCAGCACACTCCAATGCTACAGCCCCTTCCAATCCAGAAGAATGGCATCAGTCACCTGCACACTGTGAGACCTCACTAAAACATTTTAGAATGTTTTAATAAAGCCTGCATGGGAAACAAGAACAAGGATGACAGAGCTCTTGTGCACAGCAGGCAGTGACCTGAGCTGAGAGACACACGCAGCCAGGATGGGTCTGTCTCTCCCAACAAGCTATGCACCATTCCCAGGGCACATGGGCAGACTGTACCTCCAAGTAAAAAAAAATCCCTGGCAATATCAAGAGTTTTGGGTTTTTTTCTGTTTATTTCTCATAAAAGACACCTGGCAGTGATGATCTAAGAGAAAAGCACAGCAGCCTACTGGGAGAACTGTCTGGAATTTGCTGAGATGAAGGAACACAGGACATCCTGGTCTCTGTCAGTATTGTTTTGTAGGAGGTAAAAATAAGTAGTTAGGATAGAAAAATGCCTACAGACAGAGACCAGTCGTATGTTCTATAATAAATAAGTAAAAAAGCTTATTTAGTTATGAATAGTTTTCCTGCTTACTATGCATTTTGGAAAACTGGAAAAAGTTGCTTTCCTGACAAAGACATTACAAAATAAATTCCCACTCAGACTTGAGACCTTCTCCAATCACTAAATCAGACATTTAAACTTATCTTCTGCCAATTCTGTACAAAACCTTATTTAAGAAGGCAGATGGATTGGCCAAGAAGGCCAAAGGTATGCTGGGGTTTATTAGAAGGGGCATAGTAAGTAGACTGAGAGAAGTTCTCCTCCCCCTCTACTCTGCCATTGTGAGACCACATCTGGACTATTGTGTCCAGTTCTGGGGCCCTCAGTTAAAGAAGGACAGGGATCTGCTTCAGAGGGTACAGCACAGAGCCACAAAATGATGAAGGGATTGGAACACCTCATTATGAGGAATAGCTGTGGGAGCTTGGTCTCCTCAGCCTGGAGGAGACTGAGGGGTGAGCTCATTAATGTTTATAAATAAAGGGTGAGTGTCAAGAGAATGGACCCAGGCACTTCTCAGTGCCTCAGGACTCAGGGCAATGGGTGCAAGCTGGAACACAGCAAGTTCTACAGAAATATGAGAAAAAACTTTCATGGTGAGAGTGACAGAACAGCGTCACAGGCTGCCCAGAGGGGATGTGGGATCTCCTTTTCTGGAGACATTCAAAACCTCCCTGGGCATCTTCCTCTATGACCTGGTCTAGGTGTTCCTGCTCTGGCAGGAGGATTGGACTTGATGATCTCTTGAGGTCCCTTCCAAACCCTGGTATTCTGTGATTCTGTAAGAAACACTCATTCAGCTCAGTGTGAAGTGCTCTTATCACAACACTCCTTTCCATAGATGTCCCCGGCAGGGTCAGCAGTCTTTGGGAAGATGAAAGGCTTGTTGCCTAGCTGCAGACACTTACCCCCTACATTGTTTTTGTAGGTGTTGTACATCTCTTTCACCCGACGGTAGCGGAACGCTAATTTCCTCATCCAGTCTACACCCCCATGAACGCCTGAGCCCAGACACAGATTGCCACTGGCAGTTGAACTGTGAAAACCATCTGCAGAGAAGTTATATGTGCTGGGGAAGAGAGGAGGGAAGGGGAAAAGTGAGTGCAGTTGCAGTCTATACAGTGCCAGCAAGGAGAGAAGACAATTGAAAAGAAACACAGAGACAAGTGGCAGCAGAGGTGTACACACTGCACAGAACTGGAGTTCAGCTCTAGCACAGTCACCAGCACAAATTTTAAAACATTCCTACTGTAAATGCAATGCAGTTACTTACCAGTCCCTGCCCATCCAGACCCACCTGCTTATAGGCCACTGGAGCCAAAGGAGCTATGTGCCATGTCGGTGCATTGAAAAGATCAAATTAGCATTTTAGTTACAACAAAAAAAATTCCTTCTCTGCAGAAGGAAAAAGTCACTCCCTAAACCACTGCACTGTTTTCTGTGCTGTTACTGCACCAATTATAAATACAAATTATAAAGCTTTAGATGAGCTCTACACAGTCCATCCTTGTGCCAATTACCATGACTCTGCAGGCAACATTCTGGGAAAGGCAGATGTAACTGTTCTGAAGCAGTTTTGTCATACCTGATGATCTGATTTACACAGATATTGATAATTCTGGAACTAGATGATCTTTGAGGTCCCTTCCAACACAAACTGTTGTAAGATTCTCTGACAGTCAGGGCTTAACAGTAGACACAGACATTAGGATGTGAGAAAGGAGACTCTGTGCGTCTGTGTACTTAATAAAACCAGACAGCATGGAGCCAGGGAGGGGAGAGGGCACAAGGCTGAGAATGTTATTTTACATCACTGACCAGCCCCCTGCTGTCTTCTAACAGCTGGGGTCTACCTGACCTGCAGCTTCCAGCCTGGAGATCCCATACCTTAGATCTTGACCATTATCATCTGATGATACATCATCAATGTGGATCTGGTCACAGTCCTGAGAAGGGTATGAAAAAAAACCATGGCAGTAAATAAATTCTTTGAAAAAAATTTCAAAATAATGTAATGAAAAGTTATCTTAAGAGCAATATCAGGGAGATAAAATCTTACACATTGGCATAGTCTAGCCAGTTAATTGTTAGTAAGCATCACATAGCACTTGCATATGATACGACTAGACAGAGCGTGTGTGTGCACCTGTGTGTGATTTGCTGTTATTGAAGGGTAAAACAGCTCTTGAATAATACAGTAAATGAAACTCCTTCCTATGCTGACAGCAGGGAGAGAGATGTTTGTGTTTTAGCCAGGAAAACTATGTTTTTCAAGCTCTGTATGCATAACAAGGGAGAGATTTGGCAGCTTCTCCCCCCAGGAGAATACTGCATTAGACAGGAGGTGTAATTACAAGGGGAGATCTCTGTCCCAAAGAAATTTCCAGAGACTCTCCTGCTGGTGTTTTCCCAGTTGGCCCTGAGGGGGCTAAGCTTCCTTTGATGTGCAGGGAAGCTGGACTGAAGCACTGAAGACGGTGCCCTTTCATAGTCCCAGCCACAGAGAGCGTTAAGGAATAATGTGTGTCAGTAAGGAGGAAATCTATGCACAGGAAATTTAACGAGAATATATACTTGGAACTCAACCTGCATGAACTATGTACTCTAGATCTTATCTTCCAAAATCCTTCATTGTTTGAATGGTTTGAGGCCCTGCCTCAAAAATTTGAGAAATGTTATTTCTCTGGTTTCATTCATAGGTTTAGCATTAAGATTAGAAAGAGAAAAATCAGGAAGTTTCTCACATCACCTTAAATCTCCTTTCTCTGTGACCCTTACAGGTAAGAACAAACCAGAAAGCTTTACAACGAGCACTGTCTTTTGTTCTGGTTGATTTTTCAACACAACAGAGATAAAAGCACTTGGTACAACAGGACTTCAAAGTCAGAACCACTTCAGTATTCTGCAAACCACAGAACTGGCCTCAGCCTCCTTTACACAATTAGGAGTTTTATGAGTTACTTTAAAACTAGCCACTTAAAAAAAAAAATTCTAAACAAGTAACCAAACTTACTAATAATCTAAATGTCAGAGGGAGTTCCTGCCTGTAATGACAGGCTTTTCTGCAGCATTTACTTCAGTTAATCCTCAAAAAGACACTCCATTTTATCTTGTTCTTATCTCATCAGTCCTCTTATCAACCTGTCACCAGGGTGTGTATTTCTGAATATAATTGGAGCAAAGTGGCTGAATGGCAGATCTCTGCTGACACCTATCTCTCTTCCAGACCCACCATTTTTAAGCCCCCCCTCTCAGTAGCTGCTGTGAGCCATGCTGGGATAATATTGATGCAGATCACTTTGCTTCAGTGATGCAGGGCATGAAGTCAGGGGAAAGGTATTTGTGGAGGGATCTGTTTTTCTCATTTGTGAATGAATTGTTCTGTACACTGAAGTGTGACAACAGTAGCTACCACATTTCTAACTGAATAAAACACCATGACACTTGGTGAGACACTACCTCATAGTCAGCCACCTGGACCTATCATCTTACTGGAGGAATGGGGAAGCTGCTCAACACAACAATGGACCGTGTTTTACTACTTGGTGATGAGACTGATTTTTCATGTTTTACTACTTGGTTAAGAGACCGATTTTTCATTCTTGCAGAATTCCCTTGAAATCCCAGTGAGTGGGGTAATCAAGGCAGGGTATCTGGGCTGCTAAAAAGAAGGTTCAAATAGGAGTCTGCAGGCAGGACATATCCCAGTTCTCACATTTTAAAATGATACTCCAAGATCTCAGAGGTATATGATGTGTGGCACATAGAGCCTGTAACTGAGTTTTTCATTTAAGACCTCAGTCAACCCTAGTAACTCTGGGAACTGAGCTGTTTTCACAGTTGTGATATCTCAAAGTCAGTGTGTGCTATAGAACCTCCAGGTGGGACCAGATCCTTGCACCCAGATGTGAAGGAGCCTGAACTATTGCAGCTTTGAAATTATGCTGAAGGTTGGGAGACAGCCACTGCTGGCACAGAGAAGCTCCTCATACAATTCAGGCTTTCTCTGAACAGAGAAATGAATTGTGCACAGAAATGATGAATACAAAGGTTGTCAGTCCTGTATATCAGGACTGTTTTAGAGATTCTGAGACATCTTGTGGATTCACTGACGAGTTGGAGCTTGCATCCCTAGTCGGGCTGAGGGCTAACAGTTCCCAGAGCACAAAACCTCCCGGGATGGCTCTGAAAGGCAGTAACTTGTAAACACACTAATCTCCTTGTTTGTTAATTCCTCATCCTGCACTGCTCCCCTGCCCTGGATAGCTGTTTTTCAGAGCAACAGACAAGGATATCTCCAGAGGGACTTTGAGTGGAAGACACTATTCTGTCAAGTCAGTGTTGCACTGGGTACCTGGGAGAAAAAGTATAACACAGGAAAACCCAGAATTTGTATTTTGACTTCACTGTGATCTGCAACCTTGATCAACTCGAATTCTCTTTTTTGATAGAAAAAAGTGAGTATTTCAGTTCAGGCTCCTAAGGCTGTAAAGCCAATTTTTTGCTACAACATGAAATCACATCTCACCAGACAAAATGCTAGCAAGGTCTGAGCAAACCTTGCTGTATCTATGGACAAATGTTTCATCCTCATTGGGCGCTTTCTAGGAATGTTACAAACGGGCTTTACACCCTGACAGCACCTTCTGCTCTGCGCAGCACTGAGAACTTTAGCCAGCAAAACAAACTTGTGCAAAGTAATAATCCATTTTCTTGTTGAACCTTCCTCTCTGGTGTGGATGAGTGATATCTCCTCCATTTCTCCTCCTGCTGCCACTGTCAGGACCAAAGCCAGCAATGCTGGTTGGTTCAATCTGCTGGGACCTCCCTAATGCCTGAGCTTGGCTATGGATTTGTGCCACAGAAAAGCTGTGCTATATTTAGCATTATTCAGTAAGAGTACTCTTTGCTTTGGTCTCGAATGGGGCAACAATCCTACTGCTGCTTTCTCAGTCACAGCTTCTTTCACTCAGTTTTAACACTGAAGTTGGTCAGAAAATAGTTTCAACTTCATGTGATTTTAGTTTATTTTGTCTTGTACAGGCCAGTGTTACACCACATGATGGTGCCAATATATATGGTAATGTCTGTGGGTCTACAATTGACTCAGTGATGTATGATCCTTAAATATCACTCTGTGAATATCAAACTTGACTTTTCTTTATTCTCCTAAATGAAGGAGGAGGGTGGTCAATGAACAGGGAAGGATTGTAGCAAATTCTTCTAAACAGAAACAGACTTTTTCTTAAGTGAAATTTTGTGAAGAACATTTACTTCTCTTTAATTCTCCCTTATAGATCACTTTTTTTCATTAAAATAGTCCTCTGACTCCAATGAGCTCATAGCCTACAACCAGCTCACTCACTTTGTGTGGGACTGACTCAGACTCTTCGTACTGTTTGCAAATGCAAGTCACTTTTCATCACAGCCATGCAGCTTTTTCTCAGTTGGTGACAGAATTCTGCTAGTATCTCTTTGCTTCCATTCTACTATATTTATACATATAAATATATACATGTGTGTGTGTATATATACACACCAAAAGGATTTTCACTTTGTATAAGGCACGGTGAGATCTAAACATACCACAAAAAGGAAAGGTTTTTCTTCTTGGTATTTTAGGTTGAAACTGCTGTGGTTTCATTCTGCTGTGTCCTCAGCTTGAGCAGATCTCCTGCTCCATTTGTGTGTGCCAACAATGTTTCCTCAACAATAGGGACCACGGCCATTTGGAAGACTACTGCATTGGCTCATAGCTAACTGCTACCCACCCCATAAGATCTGTTTAAATTTGACTTAATATAATTACTAAATAGCAAATTGCAAAAGAAGCAGCACCAATGTTCTCTAAATTATTAGATTTTGCAAAAACTTTCCAAAACTTTCCAAAAGCCACCAATAGAAAGAAATTCCTTAACAAAAGGAATGTGTCTAAGGGACAAAGTGAGGTGTGCTTCCAGTAAGCCATCGAAGGCCCATTTCTTTGGGGTCAAAAATGAAGAGTTTCTTGTCCAGAAAAACAAGTTTCTAGACCAGATGCAAATGATTAGAAAGAGGGATGCTAAATAAAATAAGCAGCTACATACCTCCAGGTCATTAAAGAACAGATGCGTATCTGCAAGGTTGAAGATCATTTCTTCCATCATAAGACCTATCCGCACAGACGTCGTAGTGTCCTAGTAAGGGAAAAGAAAAGGGTTTTTTTAATTCCTTTTGATTTTATTTTTGTTTGGACGGGGGGGCTGGAAGGTCTGAAAGCAAATACAAGATCTACACATTCTTGTTTCTGAAGATATGGTCATTAAGGTAATTTTATTTCCCAAGTATATCTTTTAACATGATTTTACCATCCTTTCTTTTGCTATTCTACCTATTAAAATTCTGTTCTTTGAAAGATTGTCTTGACCAATAATAGCTCGCACACTTCAGATAATCTAACAAGAACCTTTACACTAATTGCATCAGAAGGCTAAACCTAGTATTGATTTCCAGTATTATCATTAGTAGGGGATAGTTATGAGTAAGACTACACAAAGGGTAAAATCAGCTATTGAAGGTCAGTGTTATTCTTTTATATCAAACAGCAACTTGGTGAGCAAAAATTGAAAATAGAACTCTGGAAATCAAGCATAAATTGAGTCTCTTCCTCTGAGGGATGCCTCAGCATGCTTTGCTTATATCTTTACCACCATGCTAACTCAGGTGATCAGCACAAAAGAGGACAGAATGGCAGAGGTGGTGTCCCCTACACCAGGGCCCAGTGTGTCATACAGTTCCTATGGTCAGGGAGCAGATGCAAAAGCTGCCACAAAGCTTTTCCAACCGCAGTGAAGCTGCCTGCTTATTTAATAGCATCAGCAATGTTAAACCAATCTCATCCTACCCTGCAAACCCAATTACAGCATCATAAACCTTTACACTAAGTATGACTGCTTCTGCTCAAGACAGTGAGCACTGCAGTGTGCTCTGCAGTGGAATAAAGGATGGCTGCAAAGCCGGAACTGTCACCAAGGTCCCCCAAGATCTACTGGCCCTCCAAGCAGATGTACTACAGTCCTCTGCTGGTCCTACAAGCTTCCTTGTGAATGGGGGAAGTGGCCACAGGGGTCTATAGCTTTAGGCTTACTGCTTGAGTAGTCACTGGCTACAGCCTCTGTACAGCCTTGTGACATAAGTGACCTGCTGTTCCTGAGTCTCAATCATTTTCCCATGTCTAAAGCCAACTCCTCCTCCTGCCCTCAAACAACTGACCTTGTTGCTAAACCCAAAGCAAAAGCATAGAACCACACTAATGCAAGTAAGGTCACCAGCAGAAGACTTTCTTATTCATTAGATACTTCAAAAACACAAACAAAAATAATCTGTGGGCATCCATCACCCAAAAACATTGTGCCTGCTCAAACTAACTGGCAACAGACAACTTTTGAAGAAGGAATAAAAAAAAAAAAGGATTTCCACAACAGACTTGTCATTCATCTTCATTAGGACAGGGATCTCTCATCTTTATGTTTATGTGGGTGGTTTTCCTCCATTACAGTTACAAGCCATGCTAACCCAGGGCAGATTTATACGTAGATCTGTGGAGTCATGTTATTGTATGACAGGACAGAAGGAGGAGCCCCAACAACAGGCAGCACAATGTCTGAAGAATGAGTACGTTTCTATCAACCTTTGTGGCAGATGCTGTTGACTTAGATGGTGTATTACACACTAACCTAATTATTATGCATTCTTGGTGTAGTTCTCTCTAATTAGAGCAGAACGGCTGTGGTTTCAGCCACGTGTGTGACTCAGGAGCATTGTGCCCAATCTAAAGAAAAGCTCTGTCACACTGGTTTGAACATACTTGTTGCTGTCCCAGAAAAAAGGGCACTTTCTCCTCTGGGCAAAAATTAAACTTCAGCAGACCTGCCCTGAACATGCCTCTAATTTTTAAGCCTCAGACCTGCTCCCCTGATGAAGCACAGGGACACAGGGGTAATCAGGGCATCTGACTGTGGCCCCATGCACACAGCAACTGAATCAAATTTTACTACCCAGGTGTAGTTACACAGAGGAACTGTTTTGAAGAAAATATGCCGCTGTTGCTGTCCTTTTTTGTAAAATAGCTTTTGTAAAATTGCTTCATAGCAATTAATTTTTTATACATTTCAAGGATCATTAACCTTTAAAACTCTTTCAGGAAATCTCATTGGTTGTTATCTGTCATTTATCCCCTAAGTTTTGTCTTTAGCTTTATTGGTATTAATCACTAATGGGGAGTAGGAAACATTTCCATGGTGTATGAAGTTATGGTCAAATAAACTAAACAATATGGAAATTAAAGTGCAGATGAGAGAGGAAAAACCATATCTTTCTCTTGAGATAGAGAGTATAATGGAATGGAAATAAAACAGAAAAATGTACTTTACCACCCAGAGGGGAAGTCATTTCGGGAAATTATTTGGCATCACTCCTTTCACAGTATGGACATTTCCTCTATAGCAAGGCATAATTCCAAGTCTTAAAGAGGTTGATAAAGTTAAAAGGCAAATCAGCACTCCCAGTATGATATAGGTGTCTGGGGGCACTAAGCAGGGTTCCACTGGCAGTTATTTATTTGCATTATTTGCATCTAGAAGCACTAGTCCCAGACTGGAACCCCAGTGTGCTGGAGGTTGTATCCACACCGAGTTAAAACACAGTCTCTACAGTTTTCAAGTATGAAAAAAAGAGGAGAATCAGACTTACAGGAAAGCACAAAATGAGACGCGTATATCAATCAACATGTTGTCCAAATTCTCTATACAGTGTATAATCTGAAAGAGAACTGTGAATTTTATCTGAAGATTTTGATAGAGAGCTCTTCTTAACCACAGAAATCCTGTACAACTAAAGGGTATCTATGTTGTAGAGGTTGCCCCAGTGGATAGCAAATGCCTATGTTAAAAGATTGGAGAGTTTTGCAGAGCAATGTAGAGTCACTGCATTCATACCAATGAATCCTGCTAATGTGTCCTTCTGTAGCAAAAGTGCAGTCTGAAGCCTTGGAACAAACTTCCTGGGTAACTGACCCAGCCTCAATGTTTTCAGATGCACATGAAGGCTAAGGAAGAAGGGACTACAGAGAGCCTGAAATCAAACCTCCTCCAAGAACAGCTTTTTACAGTGAAAACAGATGAATCTAAAAACCCAACCCTTGAGTGTTGGTTTAGTAACTTTAGAAGAGCTAATCTATCTGCTAATCTAGTTGTCATGCTTTCACAAATAAGGACAATGAGAGGCAGGGATAGAAAACAGGCAATAAACTCCTTTCGTAAATAAAACCTCAAACACCACAGTGTATCCCTATATGCCTCACCTCTGTCACGCACCACTGCTGGAGCTTCCTTCAGGGTCAAAATTAAACAGTCTTACAAATTACTTCTTGGTACTTCTCTCTGGTGCTCAGACCTGAGCAACAAGGCACTCCTGACCCTCCAGCATGCATTTTTAATGGGCTTCTTCTCATCAGGTGGGGAGAATAAGCATCAGGGGAACAGGCGTCAGTTTGAAGTATTGGTTCTCAAAGAGCTTTATATCCTCACTCCTCAGTACACCCTTCACTCCCACTTTCAACAAACAGTTTCACAGCTGCCCATTTCTGTTCAATGCAAATCTTCTGGTAAAATGCCCTCATTCCCCATTACTTCCTCATAAACAATAAAAGATCAAAACATATGAAGAGTAAGGGAAGTCCTTTCCTAAGATTTTGGATCAAAAATGCGTGCTGTAAAGAGAATCCTGCATCTCTCTACTGCTTCTGTCGCAGCTGACTTTCAGACAAGGTCTGATGGGTTATTGCCTGCTGCTGACAGCAGCCACACCATGTAAGCAAGATGACTTCCACTGCAAATGAGGCACTTCCAATTCCCAGCTCTGTATCTGCTTGTTCTGGGCTAATTTTGCCGCCTGTGCAGCAGACAGTTCTACCAGAGAAAAACATGGACAACACAAGGCTGTGGAACATGGAGCAGGGGAAGACAAAAATGTCCATTCACCAAGAACATTTTCTTCCACATCCCAACAGCATGAGCTGACACATTGTCTATGAATGATGCTTTCATGTTGGCTGGTTGCATACACCACTCCTAACCCTTGAACTAGTTCTTTACATTTAAAGTGAACTGCATTTTAAAATTACAATTTGAGTTCATTTATGTTCTTCAAGCTAATAACACTTTTCCCTAAAGTTAGTTTCTGTTTTCATTTTGTCCCCTCAGTTTGAGTAACAAGCTGCCAGAAGATGGCTAAAATGAGGCTGCTGAGCAGCTTTTGCTGTCTTTGCTTGAACTTGATTTCCACAAAAACTGGAGGAGAGCAAAGAACAAGTATTTCCCTATTACAGTAATGAGTTAAAGTAGGAGGTTTAGACCTGCTCACTCCCATGTGAAACTCCAGTCTGTACTTTAGCAAAGCAAAGGGAATGCAGAATGTACAGACATACCCAGATGGGCTTTAAGACACTGAATGTAGGTACAAGTAGCGCAGGTATGCACTGTAGTTTCAGGATGCACTGTGGAGCTTCCTAGACCCTTCTCCAGGGTCTGACAAACACAGAAGACTGCACTGTCCTACCTTTACTACAGAAGGCACTGGTATTACCTACACAAAAGCCCACGTGCATTTGTACTGTCAGCATCCTCCCAAATGACTCAGTATAAAAACCTTCTTACCACCACTCTCCTGAAATGCTGAGATTGACTTTTTATAAACTGCTTATACTTGCCATGGAGTATGCATTAAAAAGACATGTATTCATTAACACCTGCAGCTACTACTAATCCAGTTGGCTGTATGTCCACAGCCAGCTCTCCCCCCCCTCATACACTGTCATTTTGAAAGGAAGAGAAAAGCAGACTTATCTCTGGCAATCTCTCAAGTGCAAGTCACTCTTGCCTCCAATCCTGGCTCCAAAGCCCATTCCAAGCCTCTGCGTTCCAGGTACCCTGTTCAGACTTGCAGGCCATTAGCAAAGGGGCAGAGCTGGCTCCTTTGAGCCAGATAACAAATCAACTTGTTGTCTGACTCTGCTTCAGCAATGTGCCAATTAACCCAACACTGAAAACGTTAGGACAAAGTGTGGATCTTGAATTCAAGCCTGCCCCCCTCAATCCTCAAAAAAAAAAACCCAACAAAACTATTTAAAACTAATCAGTCTCTTTAACTCCCTGCCAAATACCTGTTCATGCCGTGAGCAAATAATCACTTTTCTACAAGGAAGAAAGTATTAATTAAAAGCATTCATCAGACTCCTATTCCATACAGTTTATCTGCCACAGGTGTCAGCCAGAGGTGAGAGACGGATTAGTATACAATCAAGGACTTTCTATGGTAAACCTCATCCTTGTGGTTAGCTCTTAATAATGAAGCTGTCACCAAAAGAAAGAATTTAATAGTCTAAATTGGGTTTAATTACTTGGAAAAAGGACGAGGTAGGTTGTAGTATAAAATAATAGTAATAATTAAAAAAGCAACGATAAAAATGTCTGGGCCACATGTTTGAACAAGAAGAGTCTGTGAGAAGAATCACACTTAGGTTGGAACATTTTATACCTTGATCAAAAATTGAGATGTGAACAAAACTTCCCCACAGTAATGGAAAAATGAGCCACATGGATCAGTTCAAGTAGGTCTGTGTCTTTTTGAGGAAAAGAACACATTTATCTCTTTTACTACACTTATCTAACTTAGCTTGCAGTTGTGTATTTTTAAGACACAAGCTATAGCTGAACCTGGCTTTTCAAATAAGACTGGATATTTGAGAGAAAAGTTGTTTTAAGTAACTACACTTCAGTTTTTTTAAAAAAGATTTACCTTTTCAAATAGAATCACTCAGCTTTTCAGGCTGCTCTAAATGTTTTAGACCCCAAATGAAGAAACATTATTTTACCAAATTATTTATACATCAAGGTTTATTAGACAGTGTACCTAATTTAAATGAATACAGACATCGCAGTCTGACCTTGGGAAAAGTCCACTCTAGATGAGAGCAATATAGCTTAATCCCTTGCCTCCTGATAGCTTTTCATATTCACACTTACTGTGACCTGAAAGGTACTTCCAAAGTATTACTTATTACTTACCAAAGGACTCTCTTATTACTGGAAATTATCTGTTGGGAACTGCATTTGAAAATTATTCCAATAAGTAAATCCTTACACTCAAGAGTAGATGCAGATTGAAACTGTTCCCTTCCCTCTCAAAATGAGCTCTGCTTAGGGACAAGCAGTGACAACTACATTAATTTATCCAGTGTCTGAATCCATAAGTTCTGAAATGGCTTCCAGTCTTGCAGGAATACTGTACTTAACTGCAGGCTTAAAATGGACCATGATCCCTGAGGATTTTTATTTATCAACATAAAAAATTCATGATCAAAATCTAATATTATTTTAACTATAGAGGGTGTAAATATGAAAAGAGGGACTTGAAATCAAACTCCCTTCTCTTCATAGGAAAATCACTGTATTTCTATATGTAAGCTCTTGATATCTCAGATAAATACAAAACTCCTGGGAAGTCTCATGGAAACACATCATGGCATGCAATTCTCAGCACAACGTGTATTTTGCATGTGCAACTTCTAAGCCAAATTATGAGCCTGCAATTTTTTTATACTATTTTTCTCTTAAAATCAAGTCATGATTCAGTAATGCTTTAAATCAGGTTCCTTTTATTCATTCCAGTCTAACAATCCAGCACTGTTTCTGATATATATTTTAAGTCAAAAATAATCTCTTAATGCTTCCAAATGCCACAAGTGCACATTGCTTAGGAAACTGTCTGTTCACCTAAGCTCTAGTACAAGAGGTTACATCCACATGAGCTTTGAGCATCTCCCGTGCCCACCATCTAAGCTGTGAATCTGGTTTTGCTGTTCTGTTTCTGCTGCTTCTCATCAGCCACTACAGATGATAAATACAGATGTTTGCTCCCGAAATACACATTTGAAATAATCAACCGGCTGGAATTATTTACTCCCTTCTCTCCAATAATGAACTAATAATTGATATAGCAGCATGTCTAAAGTAACAGACTTTTTTATTACCTGCAGTGATTGAATGCTTTTTTAATTTAACTTAAAATGGCATTAAATACAAGGTTCGGCCTCCAGTGGGTAAAAAAATCTCCAACTTCCTCAGAAAATCCTTTCCAAATTGTATTCATCTTGACTTAATCCATGATCTACTGAGTGAATTAGGCTCTATTTGTTTTGAAAATCTATTTTATGGAGTTTCAAGGACTGTGTTTTCCTTAGGAAGGGCTTATTCTGCCTTTCTGACCAGGATGCCTGCTTGCAGCCTTCGGCATTGGCCTCTGCAGGTTTTTAACGTCCTAAGGTGCCCCACACATACGACTAACAAAACGTAAATAAACACAGCTGAGCCAGTAAGAAATTGGAAGGTTTTCTCATTAAAGAAATAAAATAAACAGATGTCCTTAAGCACTTTGGCTCATGTTCGTCAAAGGAATGGAAAACTCTCAGATGTTTGAACAGCAGTAGTGATATAAGGCTACATCTCAAGTGAGAGAAGAAGGAAAAAAAAGCGACGCCATGGCACTTAGGATTAACTAATGGTTCTCGAGGGAGGGCGCTTTTGATTTGAACCTTAGCAACTTCTACAAATAGTTTTTAACAGCCAAGCAATAAAATGGGGTTTCATTCCTTCTCAGTTTGTAAAGTAGTAAAAGACAGGTATGGCCATTAGAAGCATGAATCACCATCAGATTTGATTAAATCCCTATGGTGTTTCAGTCGGGTCCTGGCTTTAGGGTCCTGGGAGAGAACAAAGCACGGAAAAGCACAAGCTACTCAGAGCATTCAACGAAACTAGGGCAAAAACCCAAAAAAAATCAAGGCTAGTGTTTTACAAGAATCTCGAGTAGAGCCACGTATGAACTTTTCAAAGACTTTTTTTCTTTTTAATTGGAAATTATAATTTGCTTAAAGGAGAACTCTTTGTAAGAACATCTAACTGCCAGCAAAACTCTTGAGAAACAAGGTTTCTTAGACCCACAGCATCATTTCTGGTGAGAACAAGACAGTCCAGTTCAAATAGAGCCAATATACAGTGGACATGATATCAACTTGAACTGTTTACTGGGCCAAGCAGCAACTTCAGCTACTCTCCAAAAGGTCTTGGGGTTCAAGTCACTGGAAGACCTTCCCCCTTAATCCTTCACAAACCACCACAACAAAGAAATATAGCTGCCATAGGAAAACAGCCTCTACATCAACCAAACTTTTCCATCAATCAAACAACTACAAGGCAAAATGCAAGTCCCCACTGAGAGCAGCCAGAGTAGCCACATCAGGCAAAGCCACCCCAGAGTCCAGGCTCCCAGGGACACAGTGTAACAGAGGCCACCTAAATTGAGGTTAACTAAAATCTGGAACAAGACTGCAAAACACTGATTTAAAACTGTGATATAACATGCTTTACTATTTTTTGCAGTATGGGTTTCTTAATTCATTACAATTCCCATTCTGTTTAGCTGGTGATTTGACGAGCAGATCTTTGCAGTCCTAGTAGAGAGTGCAGCCATCTTCCTGCTGAGTGGGAGCTCTGTTGTACATGCCTGAAGGGATTAAAAGGGCTGGGTGTACAGCACATTAAGATATAATAATGGTCTACATCTGTTGTGGTCACTTGGCACATGGTAAATATTCTGCACCCATACAGTGATCAGAAACCTGTAGAACAGGTTTATAAACTCTCCTGAATATAATATCCAGGGTTAACCAGCCATGGAATCTGAATTTATTATTTTTCCTCTTCTTTGTCAGAGGGCCTTCTGCTAAGAAAACAAAAGGGTGGAGAGATTTCCTTTTGTTTGACAGCTTTGCCGTCCTATCACTTAGCCCAGGAGTATGTTTGTACAGGTATGTGTCCACTCATCCATGGGCAAGAAAGTAAAAGGAGATGAGAATTTGCAGGTCACTCTGATTGCCCTATAAAGGTTATACAGCAGTGACTATATGTGAAAGACATTAAGACTGTGCAACATGTGGAACAGAGCCGAATTTGTCCAGGAGAGATAAAGGACTGACTCAGGAAGGGCTATTCACTCACCTTCAACCTTGAGTAGATTTTGTGTTTGAACTGCTACTAATGCTGTCTATCAGCAAATTATGAACTGTCCATGCTTCTTTATCTATGGCAAGGACCATAGAGGTTATCCTCAGAAAACAAAGAGAATTTTCACATGAAATCAGCTCAGAAATCATACATACACTGAAGCATTAATGATTAATACAATTACAACTGATAACCTTTTTTGTGACTTCTTGACCCTCTTTTTTCCTTTTATTTTTCTGGAAAATCATAATTTTTCAGGACAGCTCCCTACTGCCGCCAACATTAAGGAAGGGACAACAAGGATAACTGAAGGACACGACACAGCTGACCCAGGCAGAACCTCTAGTGTTACACAGCTGATGGCGGTGGACATGCTGGAACTCCTCGGTTGCGAGCCTTGGGAGGAACAAGATGGCGCCGCTGCCTAGAGGGAACAGCGTGCTTCTTTTGCAGTCCTTTGCATGACCAAGGCTGCCCTGCTTACCTTGTGACCGCCTTGGAGGCGGTGCTGGGATTTGCTTTAACCAATCAGTAAGTGCCTTTTGTAAGGTATCGACAAATCGGCACAAGATTCTGGTATGTTCCATATAGGAAGGTATAAAAGCATGTCAGTAGATACAATAAAGTGACATTTTGCTTGCATCAGACAGCGTCCCGTCTCTCAATAGCAGCAGATAACCATTTGAGATTTTGTAGCTAAAGAACACAGAATTTCAAATCCAAATCTCTGAAACTATAGCTCACGTTCCTCTCCCCATCTTCCTCGAAAAATCACTCCAGAAAAAAATGTTATTCTTCAACTTGCTCAATTCTTTGAGCAGCTGCACAGCAGCTCTACCAGTGCTCCAGACTGGGACATTCATGTTAGTCAGGGGAATGATGGTGTTCATATAAACTGACACCTTTTCTGGAGGAAGACTTACAGGACCAAGACCTTCATGTATGAGATTTAATTCAAAGCATGTGCATGTCTAATTACAGGCACATTAATCTTTTATGATCAATTATGGAGAAAAATAAGGATTTTAGGCTTTAATCTACTTTGAGATTAATGCTTCCTACATTATTCAAGTAAGAGATTCTGAAAGTCCATTAACCTCTGGCTCACGGCTTCACTTGTACTTGATAGTTCAGCTCACTCAAACATTTTTGAATTGTGTTATTATTCAACAGTTCCCAAGACAGCCTGACTGAGTCTGCTGCATTCCCCTCTTGGTTTAAGGTATGCTCCAAAGCCCACCAAAGTCTCCAGTTGTCTTTGGATCAAGCCATTAGCCTGGAATACTTTTATAACACAACCATTTCCCTTATAGAAAAGCCCTGAGGAACTTAATACTGATGAAACAAATGAAAACCTACAAAAAATCCTTCTAGAGAAGTTTCTCAAGGAGCCCTCTAACTTAATAGAAAAGGTGATACATTCATTCTAAAACAACATTTCTGTTTGTATCATTCTTTGCATTTGCATAAAGGAAACAGACAACAGAAGTTTGTCTTTTTGTATCTTCAAAAGCCTTCCAAAGCAAAGAATTCCTCAAGTGCCCATTTTCCTCTCTCTGTTCCCTTTTACAGGCTGCTGCTCACAAGTGACATGTCTTGGCTCTCCCAGTTGAATAGGAACAGCACAGCACTGATGAATGTTTTTGATAAATCATTTCTCACTCTGTTTCTTGATCCTCACATTTAGAGATGGAGGCTTCTTTATGGCACCCATCACTAGGAGCTCTCAAGTACTGCAGTGGTGGTGCTTCTCACCTCCCTGGGTCCATGACACCCCTTAGTCCATTCACCAGCTGCCCCCCTGAAGCAGATCCCAACCCCACACCTTCTAAACTTGTGCAGGAGGCAGCAGATGGAGGCATCAAAAGTTTTACACTACAACAAAATCAGCCCATTAAGGGAATTCTCCATGAGCATACTGCAGCCCCTGCCCATTACTAAAGAGGACCACATAGCAGACCTACACACTGTAAGCTTATATTTCCTGATCCTGCTTAATTCCTTCTATTTTTTGCAAGCAGTAGTTTCACGCTCACATATACATACCTCAGGCTGCCTCCTTCATTATGCTCCATGGGAAATGTAACTGCTTCAATTACCTTGTACAACACAGGTCTGAATAAATCCCTGCTTGGAAAAGTGCTTGGTTTTCAGTGGGTGCTGTTAGAAGTGTTAGCAGCATTCCAAGTGCTGCAGTAGACTTCCACACCACAAACATCATTTTATATCCCTTACAACTGTGCACATCTAACAGCAAACAATAAATCTATCTCACTAATTACACATTCAGCTTGTTATAACCATCGTAAAACAAGTACAGCTGGAAAAGCCATGAAATGATGTCAAATCATATTTCTGCTTTCTAGAGAGAAGCTGGGTTACTTTCCAGTCTCCTGATGAAGCTGACTGTTCAAAGCTATGTGTGAAAACAGCTGCCAACTAGGTCATCCACCTTTAATTAGGCAAAGATATTGTCTTTTTTCCTACCCATTTAAAAATGTTTGACATTTTGTAATTCAAGATGACTGGAGTGTTTATCATAAAAAGCCTCCTCGGGAAGAAACTGTAGCACAAAGCACTAAATCCAAGAGCCAGTATTTTCTCCTTAACAGCCCAAGTTCAGTCTGTTCTGCCAGAGAGAGTTCCCTAAAAAATGGAACTCCCTGTATTTCAAAAAGGGGTATGTAACTGAAGATATGGTTCCTAAAACCCCATAAAAAGTGAACTTCAGCAGCCACATGGAAAGAAGAGCCATTATTCTGGCACACTAGACTGATCAACACAAAAACTCTCCTTAAAAGTTGTTTGAGATTCTTCAGGAAAAAAACTAGGAAAAAATGTGTTACCTCGTTCAGAGTAGAGTTAATGGCATCTGGCTCTCAATAGACTCTTTCTTGCAGAAGGCAGACATTGAGTAACATCCTGATGTCCTATCTAGCAGCAGCTGAACAATACAAGCTTTTGAAAAACAAGGGGCTACTTGCAACATGAAAGGGAGGTAAATTAATTTTTCACATTAGAAGGAAATGCCACAGGACATATTTACACAAATGTGTCTGAATAAAACAGGCAGCATCTGCTTGAAAAGACTCTCATTAGCTGCCCACACAGTTCCTGATGCAATTTGGCTGGACAAGCAGTAACGTTAAAAAAATTAAATTTTACCTTCCCGTATCTGGATGCAAAGGTTCCCGTGAGTAAGGAGTGAAAAATAATTATCGTCTCATCCAAATCCCACACAAACACACGCTGTGATGACAGACAGGGTGGAAAAAAGAAATACAGTCACATATTAAGCAATTACAAGAATGTTTTCAGTGAGGAGATGTGTCCTGTCAGACTAAAGCTTTTTAAGATCTCAACCCATTTGGGGCACTGCTTCCTGAGAGCAGGCAAAATGAAACATCAGGAATTTAGGAACTATGTGCATGCTGAGAATCTGCTCTTCTACCAACCACAGATCCCTGGCTGTATGTCAAGTCAGGGGAACAAAACATGAGACTTAAAAAAGCCCAAAGGAACAAAACGTACACATGAAGAACAGTATGAGATGCCCATACCCACAGGTTCCAGTTATATTGTTATATTAATGCTTTTATTCTGGCTTTTAGAACTCATTAATCTGATGTTATTATACGCTGAAGGAGTTCAGCCCGAAGAAGAGAAGACTCTGGGGGCCTCATAGTAGCTTCTCGATACCTGAAGGGGGCTACAGAAAGGCTGGGGTAGGACTTTTTAATAGGGTAGAGGATGACACGACTAAGAGTAATGGATGCAAACTGGATGAAAAGCTGGGTATAAGAAAGAAGTTCTTTCCTGTGAGGGTGGTGAGACACTGGAATAAGCTGCCCAGAGAGGCTGTGAATGCCCGCTTCCTGGAGGTGTTTAAGGCCAGGCTGGATGAGGTGCTGGATAAGCAACCTGGTCTAGTGGGAGGTATCTCTGCCTACAGCAGAAGGGTAGGAACTGGATGATTTTTAAGGTCCTTTCCAATCCAAAGCATTCTATGATTCTGTGATGGTGGGATGTGCCAATAAACACTACTGTTTATCTTTGCTGGACTTACCAATGGAATATACATTAAAGTCATTACCTCAATCTCACTGTCAGCAGTAGGGGACGGATCGTTGCTCCTTTTTGACCGGGCTCGTACCTTGCCGTCTGACCCGCTGTGATGTCTGTCTGTTTCTGTATCTTTTGATGGTGTTGATGAATATTCCCCTAATAGTAAAAAAGATATTACACTGTAAACTTAAATTTTTCACTCTATCATTATAATTAAAGCATGAAACCTTTTAGTGAAGTGTACCAGAAACATAATTATAACACCAGCAGGAATTTTCAGTCAATAGCTGACACTGTTAGAGAAATAACTTTTAACTCATAAGATTTGTTAAAATAATTTCAAAATTCACCTAAGATTGCAAAATGGACACATCATTTCAAAAACCTTATCACATTTTTCACTGAAAACAAAATGGTTTTTGAATTTCACTCCCTCCTCTGCTTTTCAAAACAGAAATTAGAAAGGTGGTGAAAAAGGAAATAAAGACCAATTCAACTTCTGAGAAGTTATTTTAGAAATAATTTTTATGAATGCTCATGATTAAAAATAGCCTTTCAACATCAACTTGTTTTTAAAAATAGCCTGTTTAGACACATTCTATTTGCATAGGATAATATTTAGAAATACCTGAAAAGAGACAGTTAAAGGTGAACTTCCCTGTACAAAGTATCTGTTTTGATTGGCTTGTGTTTCATAAACCTGTCCAGAATTCACTTACCTTCCATTACAAATCCTTTTCAAATATATTTTTCTTTTCACCACATTAAGTTGTGGCATCTCCATCTTCCTAGAATAACCATAATCTTCTTCAGAGAAGCTTGGATTGTGCCTACCAAGCCGTTTTGAAATCACCCTGTCTCAAAAAGGCTGAGATAAGATCTAAGGAACAGAAAACCCTCTGACTGCTTTTAGAGCAATTTTTGATAGCTTCTTTTAAAGGCCAATATCAGTTTGTTTATCTTTTAGAGCAGCCACAGATGTTCAGATTTGTTTCGTAAGTCAGCAGACCTACAATGGGAATATAGTGTGATCATCCACAAATTATGTGCTATTTTATACAAATGCTATTGCATGCCAATGAAAACTTCATTAGGGAAGTGATATCTGAAGATTGTACTTGAACAGGACATTGGAGGATCATAATCTGTCTGTAATTCCACAAACCATTTAAGCTTTGAAATTTTAAAAATTAAGACCTCAAAGAGGCCATAAATTCTGCAGACTTTCTGTGTGGAATCCATCTTTCAACTTAGACAAACAGTTCATGCTGATTTTTAAAAGAGGAACTCTCTCTTGATGTAGTTATTTATGAACGCATCTACTACAGGTTGTTGCAAGGGGTGAATATATACCTTGACAGAGATGTGTGGGCTAAAATGTCACCAGAGAGATGGGAAACTCTAGGGCTTCTTCAGAGTGTGGCTGGCTGTTATGAACCCACTGCCCTCAGTACTCATCTGGAGTTTGTATGTAATAGTTTTCCTGTACTAGCTTTAGAGGAGATTGAACCTCAAATAACTCATGAAAAAACACAGGAAGGTTTTGAAGAGTTGGGATGTTCTAATCTTTTCCCAAAAACTTGTGTTGCACCACGAAAGGAGAACTGTTAAGTGCTACAGGAATATGATTTATTCCTGTAAATGTACATATTTTAAAAATTCCAACAATGATGTTACAATGTTTAAATCTACAGGTGGCTGAGACTGCCACAGCGAAAACAGAAGAGATGCACCTACCGTGCAGTGATTCTATACTCTGACTGGTGATATTGTGAGAAGCCTCTTGCAGCGAGTAAGTGGAGGTTGGGATGGTTGATGGGCTGATGCTGTTTGCAGACACGTAAGGAGAGTTGTAGGAGGAGCTGTAATACTGTGTATATTGGCTTTGAGGAAAGCTTGGATATGATGAATACTCCTTTGGGGGAAAAAAAGAAACATCTAACTTCTGTTCATCTGGTTGTATCTTATAGATGAGTATCTGCACACAAACTCACAGCTCACAAATATTTCACTAAAGGACGATGTTTCCTACACTTAAAAATTACATTTCTCATCCCAAATGTACTCTTATTTCATCAGGCTCAACTAATCTCCAAGAGGTTTGAAATCAGGAGAATTCTGCTTCTTCTACAGGATTTCTCTTCTCAGCACTGATACACTTCATATTATAAGTTCTACAGTTGTATAAGAGTGAAGTAGAGCATCTTTTTGAAAAAGATGAAAGACACAGTCTCTGTAAATGACAATTTCAGAAATCAGAACAACAGAATGAATAACTGCATAAGGGAAGGAGCAAAACAGGCTGGGTTTTCCCACAATCATCAACATTTTCTGGTTAGCTATGAAAATAGGTTATAAAAATGAAGAAAAAATTAGTACCAATGGTCTGTCAGAAATGTTTGCAGTTGAGATTGTCCCAACTGCCTCAGCAATAACTAAAGGGATGAGTGATCTTCCCTATCCCCACTAAAATGAACTAAAAATGCTCTCATCTCTATGCAAGTGATCTTGGGGATCTGAGGCATCACAAAATAATTTGTCTTGATTTTAAGGATCCCAAACAAATTTCATACTATTATCTTCATACATGTGGGATTTTTTGTTTGTTTGTTTTGTGGGGTTTTTTGGGTTTTTTTTGTGAGATGCAAGAGATTAGAATAGATTACAAAACTTCTCTCTGGACAATTAAAACATGAAAGACTTAATTTGTTTCTTTCCATTTTAATTGCAACTCCTGCTCCTGACAACCTATTTGCTTTTTCATATAGAGAACTTATTCATGCTCTGAGGATTGCCTTTTAGCAAAAGGCTTTTGTCAGAAATGTTAATTAGTCTATTGTATTAAAGAATATTAAATAATAAAGAGTCTTCAGAAGGACTAAGAGCACTTTCATCCTTAACAGCTTACATCTTTTGCCTGTGATACATCAACTTCATTAACTTTCAGTCACTAAGGAGGTCTCAAGAGCAAAGACTCAAGATGTCATAATAACAATTAAACTGAAAAAGAACTGAGAGAATTTCATTGTTTTCTCTTGAAGAGTATCACAAAATAATGAAAACAGCCCAATCATTTCTCATCTTTTCAGATAACCTTCATACTTCAACCAAGCAAACACTGATGATTTTAGCCAAAACTGAAGTAATAATGAAATTGCTCACTGTTGTCATTACAAATATAAATCAACAATTCCCTCACAAGCAAGGAAGGGAAATTATCAGCCAACCAAAACACAGTTTCTAGGACAGTGTACTTATTTGTTTGCTCCAATCAAAAAGAGCTATTTGTTACTGAAAAATATCTGTCCAGTGCACATAGGCATGCTGTTCATTTATATACATGCATTTATCAAGGCATCTGAAGCATGAAGCCCACAGACAGGTGTATTATCCAAGAAGGACAGACATCTTAGATGGCTCAATATTCATCAGGGCTTGCCAATGCCTCTTTTAATTTGTTCACATTTATTACATAGTGCCGAAAGCAGATGACAGGCTCCCAGCATCAGAGGTCTCTGTAAAGGTTGGAAAACATATCTGAAAGTTGTAAGATGGCATAGGAATGATGAAACTCTTGGCACTGCCAAAGCAGCACAGCAGAGGCTGCTGGGGCACGCTCTTCCTGCAAGGACTGCACTCTGTGTGTGTGTATTGATACACACGTCTTAAAATTAATCAAGAAAATTACAAGTCCAGCAAATGGACAGGCCACAGGGGTAAAGCAGAACAGTGATAATTAATACACATAGTGCTATCTTACTTAAATACATGTAAACAATAGAATAATCTCTCTGCTCTATAAAACCTCTGAATATTTAAAATAATAATAAACACTGAAACATACCTGATGAACAGCACCAAATCCTGCTGAGTTTGGCAGGCCATTAGCTCCCTGGTAAATCCCTGTTGTGCCTAAGGGAAAGAATAGCATGGTCATAGAACACATCAGCCATCAAAGTAACAGGAATAGCCCTTCTTTGCCTCCCATCAAAGGAGTAGGAGAGTTCTTGCCTCGACTTAATTTTGTCACCTTGGTGTGACATCAGACTGAGCCCTTACCAGAGACTCAGGCACTTTTTTTTTTACCGTATGAATGACTTTGAGCAGTGCTGCTTTAACCATAATGACTCTGTGCACATCTTCATGTGGCAGCCTTTCTCCAAAGATCTACTTGCTTGTTTTTATTTTAAGACAGCAGATTAGCTAGAGAATGAACAAACTCCATTCTGCCAAGTGCAACTACAAAGCACAAGCACTGAGAAATAAATCTCAAGCCAAAAAGAAACAAGAGGGGGGACTCTGCCCTCCAGAACTAATTTGCTGCCACATGTATTCTTTAAATAGAAAAGGGCAGAGGGAGAAAAGAGGTCCTGGTGACTGTCACATACCTGGAGTTCTTGGTCTCCCCAAGCTCCCTGCATGTTCAGGTGCTGCCTCCTCCTGGCATTTACCCCTCAGAGGCAACTCTGGGTGGAGCAGCATCCAACCCCTACTCCTCCCTACCTGTATGGGTAGATTGCCCAGACAAGCATCTCAAATGCAGCAAAGAATTCAACCGCTGACATTTCCCCATCTCCTGCCCACGCCAAGCTTTGCTTTTCTGCTGCCTAGTTGGATTCTTTTTTATTAAGTCACCAGTAGGATGAACATATTCCTGTGGTAACTGAGCATTTCTCACCACTGAGAAGGGAAGTAATAGAGCTCCCAGCGCTTACAGGCAAAAACAACTTCCACAGAACACAAAACAGCTCTTGTGCACCAGAGCTCAAAACAATACAGGGGGGAATTTTTGATCTTCCTAAACTGTCATTTAGAAACAATCCATCATCCTTTATTATAGCTGTCAGGAGGGGGATGAGTTACCTCTAGGGACTCACACTTTATGTGTAAATTGTAATGAGAACATGTTTATTGCTGTGCTACCTGCACACAATGCCATAGTTTCCTCACTTCCAAACTATTTGAAAGAATTATAAAAATGAGAGATCTGCACAACTGGAAGGAACTTACCCTGAACTTTGCACCAGTTCTACAACGTGAGTTGTACATGCACATGCAGGTAAGGGAAGAAGAAAAGACAGTAGAAACATAAGAGCAAAAAGATTAATACTCCATAGCTTCCCACAGCACACCGTGACTAGACCCTATGTGCTAGAATTTACACTCAGATTTTGTAGAATACATTTTTGCCCTTTTAGCTGGATAGCCCAGGTCCAAGGTCAGGTGTCCCTACAAGATGCTGGGTTTTGGCTCCTTGTGCCCAGCGGTTTTTGAAAACAAAGGACTGTAGGGCAGAGACAGAAACTAAACTTCCTGATTTATTTTTTTTTAAGCTGCATATTTAAATACTTGTGAAGTGCTCACAATTGATATTACTACAACCTGACATTTAACAGACCTGCAAACAGATTTCAGCAACTTATGTCTTTCACTTATTCTGGCCCATATCATCGCATCCTTACAAAGCAGCTGTACCATTACAGGATAGTTTGACTAAGTTGAGATCAAACACAACTCCCATTTGCATCCCTACAGCACTTAATTTGGAGAATGTGGCTCCCCCCCCAGGGTATACCTTGAGAGCTGCTAAGCTCAATATCTCTTGGCAGCTCAGTATTGTTGCAGCAGAGTAGTTACAGATAAGGATACTAGAGACCACCAAACCACCAAGCTAGTAAAAAGCTTGAAATTTCTTCCCAGCTGAACAAGGATGAAAAGATGGCAAGAAAAATAACAACAATTACCTGCATGGAAAAGAAAGTAATTGACCATTGAGAATCAGAAATTATTCATTTCAACATCAGCCTTTGTTCTGGGGACTAGAGTTGTCTCATGGGGACAACTACAGTTCAGTCCCTGTTTCACTTTACAGGCTAGACTGCAGAGTGATGTACTATCAGTCTGGATGGATGGAAAACAATCACCACAGGCAACAGAAGGAAGGATAAACCCTCTCTCTTCATAAGCAGAGAACAAGGCTTGCAAGTTACAGTTTCTGTAAGCAGCCTCGGAGAATTCAGCAGTTCAGAATATGTACCAGAACTGGTGCCAAATGTTTGCTTTTCCCCCCTACATTTTTATAAGAAATAAACATTTCTATAATGAAATTAATTCTGACGTGTGCAATTTCACCTTTGCATCAGTAAATTTTACACTCAAAAAGCTGGAAAATTCCCAACAGACTCTGTATACTGGTATTATCCATTTACCCCTATTCCTGATGTAACCATTTTTTCCAAATGCCTTCCCAGGCAATAGCATTTCTTGTAATTATCAGAGATAGACTGGAACAGTGGTGTGTACACAGAATGGGGGTTGCCTAAGAAGCCTCCAGCCAAAGGAATGCCTGGCCCCCACCCATTTATGAGCAGATACTGCCAATTTCTAGAGGACTTTTGATTTCCCTACAAGATGCTGGGTTCCCTGATCTCTGCAGACAGTGCACTATCTCAAACTGCAGCTTATTTTACATTCGCAGCACTGCAGATGTGCGACCAAACCATGTTTCCATCAGTCTTGGTAGTTCAATGTCAGGTAATTGCATTCAAACTCCTACTTGCAAATTAGAAACAAGCCTAAGATGTCTCCCTTTGGATCTTCTCCATATGGGATATGGCTCACATCTGTGTTCAATCAAACCAGTTGCTAAATGTCACAATGCCCTCATTCACAGGTAGCTTAAAGAACATTTAGCTGGTAATAAAACAATCGGGACTGTAGTGTAGAACAGCTCTTCAGATGTATGGTACTGTAAATGTTCCTATAAAGGATGGATATCACAAACACTTGGATGAAAAGACACTACATAACAGACGTGCGTATGTTGCACATATTCAGTGCCATGACTTCTGCTTGCTAAGTAGATGTTGCTCTTCTCTGGATGAGTGTCCAAAGAGCAACATGCACAGAGAAACTCTTTGTGAGCTGATGGATGGTATCTGCCTGCCATTATACAGATGGACTTAATTTGCCATTTTCCCCCTTGTTCTCCTTTTAATTCAAGTATTTTAAAATCTATGCCATAGCCAATGATAATTTTAATGGTGTGCGATCTTGCAAAAACTTGCATGCCAGGTTCTCCTTCTTCTCAGATTCTTCCTTTCTCCCTTTGGTCACTGCAATAAGAGGCTGCATTTATTCTCCTCATTCCAGGTAAGAGCAAGTAAATAAAAGAAGGGAATGCTTCATGGCTTATTTCAGTATTGTCAAAACTAAGCTCTAGCATTGCTAAAAGAAGTCTCTTCTTTCAGCTTATGAACATACAGTACAACACAGGAATATTAGAGTCTTAGGGAGCTGTGATCACAGAGGGGGGATGGAGCCATAGTGCAGTTCAGACCAATATCACAGTAAGCTCTGAAAATCAGTTTGTGTTCTTGCATTGCACAGGTCAGTGGGCTCCTGATGTCAAGGGAGTGCTCTCCACATCTCCTGTACTCCTCCCAAAAGACATTAAGCTGCTGTATTTAGAAGAAAAAATGGTTTGCACTTCCAGTATTCACTAAAATACTCAACAAGGAGAGGAGGGCATTTACTACATCTCTCTGAGTAGCCAGCAGTAAATATGAGTACATGAGTACTCAAAAAAGGAACACTGGACTGAGATGAGGACATTCAGCCAATGGCTTCCACAGGCTCTCCTGAATATGCTTTAAATAGAACAATGAAGTTTACACTCAAGTGTTGCCTCTAACTTGAAGATCAATCACACACTGGGTCCGGGGAGATGTTTCTCGAAACATCTTTGATTACCAAGTAAATGTCTACAGGGTTCAGCTGAATTGTGTGGTATTCTGCAAGCCTGCATATAATGGCTTGTATATTTTTACATCAGCAAGCTGTTTTCCTACAGGAAACAATGCTGACTGTGAGTGATGCAAGAAATGGCCTCAGTCTAACTCCCAGCAGAGCATGTATTACTCTATGCTATGAAGAACATCTGGCTGAAGACTTGCATGGTCATTCTGAAAGCTTCTTTGCGGTGCTCTAGCTCATTGACAAGCTAATGTTTCCTGCAGTAAATATTACCTTCTCCAAGCTGCTACTTTTTTAGTGAGAGGTTAAGCACTCATCAAAATTACCTCCCACCAGCTATACTCCAGTGCCTTGTAAGGTTCCAAGTCCTATAACATCTGCCTGCATTTATTGGGCAAGAAAACTCATAAAATGTTGCATGGCTGTTAGCTGTGGAGGTATTTCAAGACTATCTGACCTGTTAAAGGAGAACAAAAACTCAACCCATATGTACTTTTGCAGCATATTGCTCAACTGTTTGTCATTAGTTATAATGAACTTCCCCCCAAAACAGTCTTGTATTTCTGGCTGGAAGGACCCAGACAGTACAGGGAGGAGCACAGTATATTAACCTAGATGAAAAGCATGATTCTGCAGTGTTACTGCACATGACATCAGCAGTATCTATGAAGGGACACTGCTCCCAGAAGTATATATGCACACCTCCTGCAGATAATACTCTCAGATGTGCAACTCATTTAAAGATGTGTCCATTTGTCTCCCACTGCAGTCCCACTCACCTGGCCAGATGGCTGAGGGCACTTTCAATGATGATATAAAACACATTTCACAGCAGTTTCTCTGAGTCAAAGCTCTTCTCCCCTGCTGCCTGCTTCTGGGAGTACTCAACTCACAGAGCCTCAAAGGGTTTTAATAAGTGATGACCAGAGCACTTTTAAGGGCCTGGCTTTTACCATCCTTTTGAGCCTGGTCACCTGTATAGCTCAATCCGGCTGAACAATGGTGTTGAAAGTGCTGGGGTGGTTTACTTTTACTCTCAGGATTTGAACCATGCAAAAGCAATCACATTTCACTTGGAACAAATGTTTCTTTTAAACACTTCAATCACAGTATGCTGCAGCTATCAAAGGAAATCAGAATGGATTGTCTTAAACAAATCAGAGGGAAATGTTTTGGTCCAAAAATGAACACCCTTAGAACAACGATGCAGACTGTTTCTGTGCAATCTCTCTTGCTGAAAAAAGCAACTACCAAAACCGACTTTATTTGGGTCACTCCACTGACACCAGGGATTACTCCAGACATAGTTTCATCCTGGAAACAATTCTCCACTGAAAGATAACAAGACAGGATATAACAAAGCAGCATTTTCCCTGTGCTGTTTTGTGCCTACAAGATTCAGTTCCCAGGTCAGCATGAAATCAAACTAGCCCTTTCACATCTCCTGCCATGCAGTTAGGGATAGATCTCTGGCCAGTGAGCATAGACACATATTTACCAATTCTCTACAGAATCATAGAATATCAGGGATTGGCAGTAACCTCAAGAGATCATCTAGTCCAATCCTCCTGCCGGAATAGGAACACCTAGACCAAGTCACACAGGAAGGCACCCAGGCAGGGTTTGAATGTCTCCCAAGAAGGAGACCCCACACCCTCTCTGGGGAGCCTGTTCCACTGTTCTGTCATCCTCACTGCCAAAAAAGTTTCTTACATTTCTGTGGAACTTCCTGTGTTCCAGCTTGCACCCATCGCCCCTTGAGCAAGGGGAATCTCTAAATACCAACAGAGAAGAAAAGAGTAAGCTGGGCAGCAGGTCTCCACTCTTCAACCTATTACTCAGGATCATGACAACTCTCAACTGAACAACTCTAGAGCCAGGCATTTGCCTCAAGACTTTTCCATCCCTTCTATGTGCCACCTCAGTACTGCAGTGCTTGCTGGAAATAAACACCCAATAGACAATCAGAGAAAAGCATAAGAAACAGGACAAAAGTAGAGTGATCTTTGCCCTGATACTGCCTTGTCCACTTCAATTAATCAGCCAGTTACAGACAAGCTTATATCCTCCTATTTAAACAATTGTCAAGGGACTCTTTTTCAGACAGTGCAGGTATTATCACAGTTACAGAGGCCAGAGAATGACAGTGCATCCGTATTTTGTATAAAAAAGCTATGTAAAAGCATTATCCAGAGCCAGCACAGCCTGTGGTAACTGAAGCAGGGTAAGACCTTATTTGCCCACAAATCACTACTGTCTCCGATCTTATGGCTGCATTCTGGTTTTTTCCACCAGAGTGACCTCACACAGTCTGGAAAAGAGAGACAATGCAAAGCAGCACCAATCCTGCATCATGAATCTGATGTTTCCTAACTTCCAAGTGCTTAACTATGCAGGTATGATGTTCCTTGATGTGTAATTTAACACTAGCTGTTCTATTGCCTCCTAGATATTTTCAAGAGAACATTATTCAGTATACTGAATCAATTATTCAGTGCAGCTTTGATACCATTTTAGCATATACTATTCCAACTGCACTATAAGGTGAATGATCGAGGCCAAATTAACAATTTCCCAAGCTGATGACTGGGGTTTTGTTGTTTTGCTTTTTTACATTCCACAAAAGCAATGAAAATTAAATCCACAAACAGGAGTCTCTCACTTTTTCTAAGCAGACTTTCTTCATTTAACCATGTTTTGAGTATTCTATCTGACCTCTGCAAATGCTCCCAAAACAGCTGAGTAGCAGACAGACTTTATGGGCATGAAGTCTGATCTTTTGTACAGGACAACCACAGAATTTAATCCAGCACTTCCTGAACTTGTCTAACACTCAAATATATCCTTCTAAAACCACCTGTAGTACTTGAGCACAGAGACTTGGACAAAGACTCTGAAACACAGGAACAAACCTAGAAGAACAAAGCCTTGTGAAGTACAAGCCAGCTCTTCACAGTATGCAGCTGGCTGTGGGAAGAGCCCTCCACACACCCTTCTGGTGAAACCTCCTCTTGAGCACTCCAGCCAACAGTAAGACACAAGACGCCTCAAAAGTAAGTGCTCTGTCTCAGAAAAGATTCCTGGTTTCAGCTGTACCACCATCATGTCATTAGTTAACATCGGCTTGGCATTACTACCATGGGTAATCTTCAGCCAGCCAGGAGAACCAGTGTGACCACACAGTTCTAAGCCTTACCACGAACCCTGGAATTCTTCAGAGACAAAGACATAGACAGTAAATTCCTGATAAGTCCAGATAGAGTAGAAGTTACAGACCATTTGTCAGCCCATTTCTCTATTACAAAAACATATTTGCAACCCTAGCTTCAGGACAACACAACTTCTTCCAACAGCATATCTTTTTCTCAGGTCCCTCCTGGTTTAATAATCACCAAGAAATGAGTTCTGAATGGAACCTCAAAAAGAAGTAAATGCAAAAAGCTGGAGGAGGGCTTTCTCCTTGGGTAGCAGTAGCATAGATCATTACAGCCTACAGTGCATCACTGCCAACACCTTTGCCTCTCCCCTTGACTCCCTTCTCCCTTAAGACAGCTTATTTTCAAACAAAGTAAATGTAGCATGGTCAGCCCCTGGTGTTTAAAAACCATTGAAAAGGGAGACTGCGCTGTTATTCTGAGGAACCTTGTATTTACACTGTAAAAAGTGAGGTCAGACTCCTCCTGAAGAGAGGCCTCTCCCTGCTGAAATCGCCACAGAGTGGAGCACAGCTTTACTGCCACAGTTTTAGACTGCAACTAATGAAAACCAGCTGTGAATCAGAAGCTTTTGAAAGAGACTACTCATTTTCTACTGAGGTTTTAATTTTATGAATCTAAGGCATGTGAGTGACAGTTTGCTGAGAACAAGCACTTGCTCTCCTTTATTTTCTGAGACTTCAGATGGACTCAGCATATGTATGCTGAAGTGTGAGCCACATTTCACAAGTGTGGATTGAAATTTCCTCTTCTTGCACATTTCATCACTAAATACTTAAAGAATCAAGCTTAAAATTAAACATGCCACTTCCTTTGCAAAATTAATGCAAGCAGAGCTAACTTCATGCCAAACAGATATTTATGGACTCTTATTAAATATGCAACTCAAACTGGAACACAATTGCAAGAAATTCAGGCCTCTCTTTGAAAAAATAAATTGTCTAGATTCCCCGTATTTTGACAAGAGCCAAAATATTTCCAGCTTAAGGAAATATTTCAACTGACAAAATATTCAAATTTTACTTAGTCTCAAGCCAGGAGAACAATTCATAAGCCATTCATTTCACAAACATAAGCAACAAACATAATCAGTCCATTTCAAATCAGCATTGCACAACAGAAATGCTGCTTTCCATTAATTTATGACTTGACAGCTAATCAGAATGGACTCTACAAAGAAAACAAATGCTCAGCAGTAGCAAAGAATTTCACTGCACAGATCTTTGGCCCCAAATCTATGTCTGTACTGAACTCAATACTCCTTTGCAAGTCCTTGGCAAAGGAAAGTTATCTCAGTTACATAACTGAATTTTCCTTAGTAATGTAAAAAGTATTTGTGGATAGAAGGATTTGGATATTAAAAAAAAAAAAAAAAAATGGTCAAATCTTTTCCTGTCTAATGACAGTATCCACAGTGGACTTTGGCCACAATTTTAACTGTTGTGCGACTTCATAGTTTCATACCAGCTGTCATTTTAGCAATAATAACTGAAGTGCAAGGCATTGTCTAGGAATTACTGACAAGCTGAGAAGAGATGGCCTGATGTGCAATAAAGGGGTAACACAAGCTCATGCAACCACAGGAAATGCTCTATAAGCTGGATGCTATTGCTCTCTCTGCATAGCTGATGGTTTTTTATGTTAGCTAATGTGCTGGTGAAGTTTTCTCTTTTTATTTTATAGTTCATTAAATGATAAATTTCTCATATTCTAAAGATTTGTCCCTAACCCTCAGCAACAGCAGTTTCCTCAGCTGCCAGTTCAGATGAAAAGTATGATGTTCATGTCTTATGTTCCAATTTCTACAACTGAATAACAAATCAGAGCAAATTACTGAACCACTAATTTGTCAGAAAAAGTAAACTTGGAAAAGTGTGTGCTAAAAAGCACAATGTCTAATTTAGGGTATTATTTGGGGATCTGGTGCTGTAATCGTACACTTGCATAGAAGCAACATTTATTTACCAGCATTACAAATTGATCAGCTTAAAGACAAAGTGTGATGATATACTAACAAATCCACTTTTAAGTGGCAATTAAAATAACTGTTTTAATCTATCATACCTTTGTGGTATAGCTTCCTGTTATTTTTATGAGCTATGGAACATGCTAATCCCATCTTTTATATTTTGTAAATGTGTGTGATATATTTTATTTGGACGTATATTTGCTATTTGGATTATAAACTCTTCCACATTTTATTTATTTTCATGCTAGGGAAGCATGAAACAGACTTCCCCTCCTATAGCTTCTATTTCTTTAACGCTTACTGACCAAGAGAAAGTTCTATCTTCATTCAATCTGTTCTTGCTAAAGAACCAGGATCCAGTCAACAACTGGAGTTAAACGTGAAAAGCTGAATGCTACCACATTACACCTGCACCAGCTGTGTTTGTAATGAAAATGAACAGACTTGAGAGAGCAGAATATGGCTTCAGAAGTTGCATGTTACTGACAACAGCCATCAGGGATATGGGGCTGCAACCTGACATGTGTCCCTGCCGGAGCTAGTGCTGGTACCCAAGAAACATAACAGGAAACAAAACATCACCAAGTATGTTGGTACTTACTGAGAACATTATCTTAGAGCCTACGAGACATGGTGTTGCCCAAGAAATCATTTATTCCTTGGTGGCTGCTATAACATATAGAATCATAGAATAGTTTGGGTTGGAAGGGAACTTAAAGATCATCGAGTTCCGACCCCCCTGCCATAGACAGGGACACCTCCCACTAGATCAGGCTGTTCAGTGAGATGTCAAGCCTGGTCTTGAACACCTCCAGAGATGGGGCATCCACAACCAGTGTTTCACCATCCTCACCGTAAAGA